>JAKSZT010023082.1:2546111-2848715 GCA_026826555.1 Tolypeutes matacus
CCCCCCCCCCCCCCAACAACGATTCTCTCCCACCCCAGTTGTAACCCTTCTGTGATCCAAAGCTTCTTTAAAGATGAAGCCAATATAATAGCCAAATACAATTAATAGGAAAATGAAATAATAAGTTTAAATGTAAGAGAGAAAATACATGAAAACTTAAAAAAACCTGAAAATAAAATTAAAATGAAAGGATTGGGATATTCAAAAAATGGGAAAAAGAAATTAAAAAAAAAAAAAATTTTTTTTTGACATTTTGCCTTTTATTACTGCAATATTGGGTGTCCATTCTGTACCGTGGCACCTTCCCGCTCTCAATCCTCAGTGTTTCACTATTTTTCACTTAATTTTCAAAGAAGTTTTAGGTCACAGCAAAGTCACACACAGAATACAAGAGACTCTCATATACCCAATCTCCTCCCCCAGATTTACTTTTTTTTTTTTTTTTTTTTTAAGATTTTATTTATTTATTCATTTATCCCCCCCTTGCTGCCTGTGCTCGCCAGGTCAGCCAACCACGCCGTGCAGGCGGGCTCGCCCTCACCAGGAGGCCCCAGGAACCGAACCCGGGGCCTCCCATATGGTAAACGGGAGCCCCACTGATTGAGCCACAGCTGCTTCCCTCCAGATTTACTTTTAATGCAGCTCCAAATTGGTGCTTGATGAATATTTTAGAATAAATGAATTGTGAATTACCTTAAGCTGGAGGCTGTGTTCTTGCCTACTACTTTGTTCTCTTTTTTCGCTCCCCTGTCTTCCCCAGATTCTACTTAGCTACAACTTTTTCCTAATTCCTAAAAATACTCTGAATAACCTGGGGCATAAGAGGGAAAAAAAGAGACTGGTGGATTTTCTAGTTTCTTCCTCACTTAAGTGTGTAAATTGATTCTAAATAAGAACTATGGGGAAGCGGCTGTGGCTCAATCAGTGGGGCTCCCGTTTACCATATGGGAGGCCCCGGGTTCGGTTCCCGGGGCCTCCTGGTGGGGGCAGGCCCGCCCGCACGGCATGGTTAGCTGACCCAGCGAGCACGAGCAGCAAGGGGGGGATAAATGAATAAATAAATAAAATCTTAAAAAAAAAAAAAAATAAAATAAATAGGAACTATGGTTAGGCCAAAGATTGCAAATGTGAACAGCAAGCATGCCAAGAGATGTTCAATGAATGTTTGTCAAACTTGAATCGGATAAGTCTCAGACTATCAGTGTTATAAGTGGTTACTGAGATTTTAGGCCTCCTTCATTTTACAGAGAGTAAACCAAAGCTTTTAAAGAGGTAGAAGTGACTTTGCAAATTTCAAATGAGAGAGACTTTTCTAATAAGTAGGACTGTCTGAAACTGGAATGAACTTGTTCCATGAGGTGCTAAGCTTCACATTACTTTGTTCAAATTGAAGTTGGAGAAGATTAGTATGTTGTATGCATTTAAGAGATGAACTAGGAAATTAATTATACCCTTTCAGACTCTAATTATTGTAGAAGCTGGATACATAGAGTTGTGTAGAATCCAGATAGAGCATTGTGACAATCTGAGATTATTTTTGCAAATCCCAAAAAGAAAAAGATTATGTTTATAAATTAATCTATTCCTCTGGGTGTGATGCCCTTTGATTGTATTAAATTTAGTGAGGGGGGAAGCGGCTGTGGCTCAATCAGTAGGGCTCCCGTTTACCATATGGGAAGCCCCGGGTTCGGTTCCCGGGGCCTCCTGGTGAAGGCAAGCCCGCCCGCACGGTGTGGTTAGCTGACCCAGCGAGCACAAGCAGCAAGGGGGGGATAAATGACTAAATAAATAAAATCTTTAAAATAAATAAATAAATAAATAAATTCAGTGAGGGGCCTCTGATTAAGTTTACTTGATAAAATCAATTTAGGGCTTCTGATTGGGCTACGTCAGTAAGGTATAACTCAGGTTGAGTCCCTGCTCCCTTGGTGGGCCAATAAAAACTGACACTCACTCAAGAAGACACAGGAAGAGAGAGAGTGCTGTCATTTTTTTAGACTGGGGCCCTGGGGAGAGATGAGCCATTTGCCTGATAGCTTTCAGCAGACCTTGGAAAGAGAACAGAACAACTGAGACAGATATAGAAAGCCCAGGAAGAAATGAGCCCTATGCCAGGAGACAGAGGAAACCCTGAGAGATGAGCTCTATGCCAGCCTTTAGTTGAGAGAGAGGAAGCCCAGAGGGAAATGCTGAATCCTCATAGAGATCAGCATCCATCTTCAACACGTGGCAACTGACTTTGGTGAGAAAGCAACCTTGAGTTGGACTCTTTAGGGCCTTGTAACTGTAAGTTTTTTTCCCAAATAAATACTTTTTATAAAAGCCAACAGATTTCTGGTACTTTGCATCGGCACCCCTTTGGCAAACTAATACAAGCATAGAGGTGGATATTTCCAAATGTTATGGGATAGAGAGAAGAAAAGTGTAGTTTATTTGAGGGATGGGACCTTAGGGTTGGGTTCTATTAAGCTAGGTAATGCAGTTTTATTTTCATAATGTGCATTTAATTTTTTTTTCATTTTTTATTAGAGAAGTTGTGAGCTTACAAAACAATCGTGCGTAATGTGCAGAATTCCCATACATCACCCCTCCACCAACTCCTTACATTGTTGTGGAACATTTGTTACAGATTGTGAGAGAACATGATCAGACTATTAGCACTAACTATGGACCATAGCCTACACTTGGTATATTTTTTCCATACACCCCATATTATTAACACTATGTATTAGTATTGTACATTTGTTATTGTTCATGAGAGAATACTCATATTTGTATTGTTAACCACAGTCCATTTTCCACCACGTGGTTCACTGTTCACAGTCCCATGCCTTGTACATTCTATCCAAAGTGTATACTCAGTGGCTCACTTTCATCACAGAATTCTGCAGTCATTGCCCCAGTAAACCTTTGAATGTTTTCCTTAGTCCAAAACAAAAAGTCCCATATCCCCTATTATTGACTCTTAGTGTAGATATAGTACCTTCTTTGACCTTGATGCAAGAATATTACAATATAGTACCTTCTTTGGCCTTGATGCAAGAATATTACAATATTGCTATTAACTGTAGTCCATAAGTTACATTAGTTGTATTTTTCCCATGCATCACTATATTCTTACTACCTTGTAATAGTGATGCACATTTGTTCTAGTTCATAGAAGAACATTCTTTTATTTATATTATTAACCACAATCCTTATCTACCTCTGGGTTTGTTATGTTATTCAGTCCCTAGATTATTCTCTAGCTTTCTTTCAATTGACATTTACATCCCTAGACTACCCTTTTCAGCCACAATCCCATTTATATACCAGCTGTGTTATACTCACTATAATGTGTTACCATCAACTCTATCCATTTCCACACTTTTTATAGTCAAGCTAGTTAAAAATTCTACATACATTAGGCATCAGTACTCCTCAGTCCTCATCCTATTTCCTAGTGTTCTATAGTCTAAGTTTTAACTCCATGTGTTTATTCTTCGTATTTAGTTCATATTTCGTGAGAATATACAATATTTGTCCTTTTGTGTCTGACTGACTTCACTTAGCATAATGTCCTCAAGGTTCATCCATCTTATCATAGGTATCCCAATTTCATTTCTTACAGCAGCATAGTATTCTATCATATGTATATACATTTGTTTATCCATTCATTGGTTGATGGATACTTGGGTTGTTTTCATCTTTTGTCAATTGTGAATAATGCCACCAGGAACATTGGTTTGCAAATGTCTGTTCGTGTGAATGTTTTCAGTTCCTCTGGATATATTCCTGGTAGAGGGATTGTGGGATCATAAGGCAGTTCTATATTTAGCTTCCTGAGTATCTGACAAACTGTCTCCACAGAGGCTGCACCATTCTACATTCCCCCCAACAGTGAAGGAGTGTTCCTATTTACCTACATCCTCTCCAGAACTTGTTGTTTTCTGGGTTTTTTTTTTTTTTTTTTTTTTTAAACAATGGCCATTCTATGTGGTGTGAGATGATATCTCATTGCCGTTTTGATTTGCATTTCCCTAATAGTGATAGTGAACATTTTTTCATGTGCATTTTTGCCATTTGTATTTCTTCTTGGGAGAATTGTCTAAGTCTTTTGTCCATTTTTAATTGGATTGCTTGCTCTTTTATTGTTGAGTTGTATGATCTCTTTATGTAGCATGGAAATCAAACTCTTATCGGATATGTGGTTTCCAAATATTTTCTCCCAGTGAGTGGGTTGCCTTTTCACCTTCATCACAAAGTCCTTTGAAGCACAAAAGTATTTAAGTTTGAAGAGGTCCCATTTATCCATTTTTTTCTTTCATTGCATGTGCTTTCAGTGTAAGCAGCTACCTACCACCAGGTCTTAAAGATGTTTTTGTACCTTTTCTTCTAGGAGTTTTGTGGTTCTCACTTTTATATTTAGGTCTTTGACCCATTTTGAGTTAATTTTTGTATAAGGTGTGAGGTAGGGTTCTTTCTTTCTTTTGGATATGGATATCCAGTTCTCCCAGCACCATTTGTTGAATAGACTGTTCTGGCCCAGCTTGGTGGGTTTGACAGGCTTGTCAAAAATCACTTGACAGTAGATGTGAGGATCTGTTTCTGAGCCATTGATTCAGATCCATTGGTCTATATGTCTATCTTTATGCCGGTACCATGCTGTTTTTAACCACTGTAGCTAGGTATTATGATTTGAAGTTAGAGTCCTCCAACTTTGTTCTTCCTTTTTAAGATGTTTCTGGCTATTCGGGGCCCCTTACCCTTCCAGATAAATTTGGTAATTGGGTTTTATATTTCTTTAAAATAGTCTGTTGGAATTTTTGTTGAGATTATGTTGAATTTGTATACCAATTTGGGTAGAATTGACATCTTAATAATATTTAGTTTTCCCATCCATGAACACAGGATGTTCTTCCATTTATTTAGGTCGTCTTTGATTCCTTTTAGCAATGCATTGTAGCTCTCTGAATACAAGTGTTTTATGTCCTTGGTTAAGTTTATTCCTGAATATTTGATTCTTTTTGTTGTTATTGTAAATGGAATTTTTTTTCCTGACTTCCTCATCAGATTGCTCATTACTAGTGTGTAGAAATACTACTGATTTTTGCATATTAATCTTGTGTTCTGCTACTTTGCTGAACTCATTTATTAGTTCTAGTAGCTTTATGTAGATATTTTGGGACTTTCTAGGTATAGGATCATATCATCTGCTAATAGTGAAAGTTTTACTTCTTCCTTTCCAATTTGGGCACCTTTTATTTCTTTTTCTTTCCTGATTGCTCTAGGTAGAACCTTTAGCATGATATTGAACAACAGTGGTGACAGTGGGCATCCTTGTCTTTATACCAATCTCAATGGTAAAACTTTGTCTTTCACCATTGAGTACAATATTAGCTGTGGGCTTTTTTTTTTTTTTTTTACCGGGAGGTACCGGGGATCGAACCCCGGTCTCTCCATATGGTAGACGAACGCCCAACCTCTTGAGCCACATCCGTTTCCCTGTGGGCTTTTTATATATGCCTTTTATCATGTTGAGAAGATTTCCTTTCATTCCTATCTTTTGCAATGTTTTTTTTTTTTTTTTTTTTTTTTAATCAAGAAAGGATGCTGGATTTTGTCACTTGCCCTTTCTGCATCAATCAAGATGACCATGTGATTTTTCTTCTTTGATTTATTAATATGGTGTATCATGCAGATTGATTTTCTTGCATTGAACCACCCTTGCATGGGTAAAACCACTTGAGCACACATTTAATGTGTTGTTGGGTTCGATTAGTGAGTATTTTGTTGAGGATTTTTGCATCCATATTCATTAGGGAAATGGTTCCTTAATTTTCTTTCTTTGTAATATCTTTATCTGGCTTTGGTATTAGGGTGATATTGACTTTATAGAATGGGTTTTGTAGTGTTCCTTCCCGTTCAGTTTTTTGGAAGAGTTTGAGTAAGATTGGTATTAAATCTAATTTGAATGCTTGACATAATTCACCTATGAAGCCATCTGGTACTGTGCTTTTCATTTTGGGGAGTGGTTTGATGACTGTTTCGATCTCTTTGCTTGTGATTGGTTTGTTAAGGTCTTCTATTTCTTCTAGGGTCAGTGTAAGTTGTTTGTATGTTCCTAGGAATTTTTTCATTTCATCTACATTGTCTAGTTTGGTGTATATTGTTCATAGTATCCTCTTATGATCTCTCTTATTTCTGTGTGGTCAGTAGTAATGTCCCCATTTTCATTTCTGATTTTATTTGCATCTTCTCTATTTTTTTCTTTGTCAGTCTAGGTAAGGGTTTGTCAATTTTGTTGATCTTCTTGAAGAATCAACTTTTGGTTTTGTTAATCATAATTTTTTTTGTTTCGTTCTCAATTTCTTTTATTTCTGCTCTGATCTTTGTTATTTCATTCCTTCTGCTTCCTTTGGGCATAGTTTGCTGTTCTTTTTCTAGTTTCTCCAGCTGTGTAGTAAGGTAATTGATTTTAGCTCTTTCTTCTTTTTTTAATGTAAGCAATGAGGGCTTTAAATTTCCCTCTCAGCACTGCTTTCACTGCATCCTATAGCTTCTGATATGTTGTGTTCTCCTTTTCATCGGTCTCGAGATATTTATTGATTTCTCTTGCAATTTCTTCTTTGATCCATTGATTGTTTAATCTCCATATTTTTGTTGTGAATTTTCTTTTTCTCCCTGTTGTTGATTTCCAGCTTTATTCCATTATGATCAGAGAAAGTGCTTTTGAATAATTTCGATCTTTTAAAATTTATTGAGATCTGCTTTGTGACCCAACATATGGTCTATCCTGGAGAAATATCCATGAGTATTTGAGAAGAATGTATATCCTGCTGTTTTGGGGTGCAATGTTCTGTATATGTCTATTAGGTTTAGTTCGTTTATCATATTGTTCAAGCTCTCTGTTTCTTTATTGATCCTCTGTCAAGATCGTCTATCCAATGGTGAGAGTAGTGTATTGAAGTCTCCAACTATTATTGTAGAGACATCTATTTCTCCTTTGAATTTTGCCAGTGTTTGCCTCATGTAATTTGGGGCATCCTGGTTAGGTGCATATGCATTTATAATTGTTATTTCCTTCTGGTGAACTGCCCCCTTTTTTTTTAGTATATAATGACCTTTCTTGTCTCCAGTAACAGCTTTGCTTTTAAAGTCTATTTTATCTGATATATGTATAGCTACTCCAGCTTTTTTTGGGTACTGCTTGCATGGAATATCTTTTTCCAGCCTTTCACTTTCAGTGTATTTGTACCCTTGGGTCTAAGGTATGTATCTTGTAGATAGCAAATAAATGGCTTATATTTTATTATCCATTCCATCACCCTGTGCCTTTTGATTAGGGAGTTTAATCCATTAACATTCAATGTTATTACTCTAGAGTAATGTTATTACTCTAAAGGCAGTTCTTACTTCACCCATTTTAATCTTTGGGTTTATCTGTCATATCTTGTTTTCACCACTCTTTTTATACTAGTTACTTTTATTGATATAATCTTCATTTCTAGACTCTCTTCCAAATCTCTCGCACCTTTTTTTTTTTTTTTTTTTTAAGATTTTATTTATTTATTCATTTATCCCCCCCTTGCTGCTTGTGCTCGCTGGGTCAGCTAACCACGCCGCGCGGGCGGGCTTGCCTTCACCAGGAGGCCCCGGGAACCGAACCCGGGGCCTCCCATGTGGTAAACGGGAGCCCTACTGATTGAGCCACAGCCGCTTCCCTGTCTTTTCTTTTCAGGCTGTAGCACTCCCTTTAGTATTTCCTGCAAAGCCAGTCTTTTGGTTGCAAATTCAGTTTCCGTTTATCTGTGAATATTCTAAACTTGCCCTCATTTTAAAAAGACAATCTTGCCAGATATAAGATACTTGGCTGGAAGTTTTTCTCTTGCAGTATCTTAAATATATCACATCACTGCCTTCTTGCTGCCACAGTTTCTGATGAAAAATCAGCCTTTTATCATATTGGGCATCCCTTGTATGTGATGTCTTTTCTCTTGCTGCTCTCCTGATTCTCTCTTTATATTTGGCATTTGACATTCTGATTAGTATGGGTCTCGGAGTAGGTCTATTTAGATTTATTCATATGGGAGTATGTTGTGCTTCTTGGACATGGATATCCATGTCCTTCAATAGGGTTGGGAAATTTTCTATCATTATTTCCTCAAATATTCCTTTTGCCCTTTTTCCTTTCTCTTCTCCTTCTGGGACACCCATGACATGTATGTTTGCACGTCTTTCGCCATCATTTAATTCCCTGAGACCTTGTTCAATTTTTTCCATTCTTTTCTTTATCTGTTCTTTTGTATGTTTGATTTCAGCAGTTCTGTCTTCAAGCTCACTGATCCTTTTTCTGCCTTTTCAAATCTACTGCTGTATGCCTCCAGTATATATTTAATTTCATTTATTGTGTCTTTCATTCCCTTAAGATCTGCCATTTTTCTATGTATGTCTTCAAATTCTTCTTTGTGCTTACCCAGTGTCTTCTTGATGTCCTTAATCTCTTTGGCCATCTCATTGAATTAATTAAGGAGGTTTGTTTGAACATCTATGCTTAGTTGTCTCAATTCCTTTATGTCATCTGGAGGCTTAGTTTGTTTCTTTGACTGGGCCATATACTTCCTGTTTCTTGTTATGCATTGGAATTTTTTGTTAGTGTCTTGGCATCTGATTTATTAGATGCATTTATTCTTGGCCCCTTTTCTCTATTTAGTCTAGGGCTTTCTAATTGGCTTTGTGTTACAGCCCCTCTTTGGTTCAGTTTAATTGGGAACTTTATAATGGCTTGTGTTTAGCCAATCTGAATTTTTTCAGCTCGTTTTCATCTGTTTCTTGCCCTTTCTCCCTTGCTGGTTTTGGAATAGGAGCCGAGGATGCGGTTGGTACTGTAAGCCGTGGAGGCTGAAGCTGCCTGCATTGCCCCAGGAACTGATGAAGCTTATTTCACCTTTCTCCCCTGCTGGGGTAGGGATGGAGCCACAGCCATGTGCAGTATTACAAGCTGTGCAGGCCAAGACTGTTGTTGCCTGGAGAGACTGATGAAGCTCAGGTGTGGGCAGCAAACTAAGCTATGTGAGTCAGAACTTACTGCAGTTGCTCAGGTAGATTGATGCTCACTGGGGCAGAAATGGAGCCTCCAGAGTGCCCAACAATCTAGTCTGTGCAGGCCAAAAGTGACTGCAGTTGCCCGGAGGGGTGAGGGAGCACTGTCCCTCTGGGGGTAGATCCATAGGAGTGTCCAACATTCTAATCTGTACAGGCTGAAAGCTCCTGCAATTGCCCAGAGAGGTTGAAGAAACACAGCCCCACTCCTATCCTATTGGGAGTGGAGGTGTATCCATACGTTTGTCCACTGATCTAGTCCGTGTGGGCCGAAAGCAACTGCAGTTGTCCGGAGAGGTTGAGGGAGCATTGTCCCTCCTCCTCTGTCAGGGGCTGGGATGGAGCTAGAGATGTCCAACACTCTGGTTTAAAAGCACCTGCAGTTGCCTTTAGAAGCTGGAGAAACCCTGCCCCACTCCTGTTTTATGGGGGGCAGAGATGGAACCCAGAAGTGTCCAGTAATCTAGTTCTTGCAGGCCAAAAGTGACTGCAGTTCCCTGGAGAGGTTGAGGGCACACTATCCCTCTTCCTGCCCTGTCAGGGGTGGGATGGAGCCCAAGATGTGTCCAGTACTCTAGTTCATGAGGGCTGAAAGTGCCTGCAGTTGCCCGGAGAGACAGAGGGAGCACTGTCCTTTTTGCCTTGTCAGGGATGGGGATGGATCCCCAGGAGTGCCAAAACTCTAGTCCGTGTGCGCCCAAATCACCTGCAGTTGCCTGGAGAGGCTAAGGAAACAACGCTCCCCTCCTATCTTTTTGGGGGCATAGATATATCCACAGGTTTGCCCACCAGTCTAGTCTGCCTGGGCTGAAAGCACCTGCAGTTGCCTGGAAAGGCTTCTGTAGCTTCCTGTCTGCCGGAGGTGGGGCTGTAGCCTAGGCTAGGGCTGCAATCTGACCTGGGTGACTACAGTCACTGACTTTTAATCAGCCCCACTTCCCCCTCATGCTGGAGGCAGAGTAAAAGTGGAGGCTACTGGCCTCTTTCCCGCTTGGACAGGTTCAAACTTTAGCTTTTCTTAGGATTGAACTTTAGCCAGGCAAATTTACTAATCAGTAGCTGAGATTGGTGCCTGACCATCTCTTCCTCCCCCATTTTTGGGAAATGGAGCTTTCAGCTCCAAAGAATAGCTCCCAAGGTGGCTTGCATCGCCAGTAGAGGATGTACACTGGCCTCCGCAGAGTGGAGTGCTCTACTCATGAATCTTCACTGTAGATGGGCAGTCTCCTCCTTCCATTCTTCCAAAGATGTTGCAGGATGCTCTTTTGGTCGTGTCCCCCTCCCCCCGCAGGTGATTTAGATAGCTCTGGCTCATTACTAACTGCCCTGTAGGATGAGCTGACTCTTAAGAGCTCCTTAATGTGCCTCCATCTTGGGAAATTTTTTGCATTTAACTTTTAAAAAAAAATTATTGAAGTGTATCTCTCATACATAAACATACATAAACAATGAGTTGTATAGAATAGTTGTGAACTTACAAAACAAACCTACATAATAACATACAGGGCTCTCATACCTCACCCTACCACCAATACCTTGCATTGTTGTGAAACATTTTTAACTAATGATTAAAGAGCATCTTCAAAATATTACTACTAACCAAAGTATCTTACATTTGGTATATTTTTCCCTGAACTCACTGTATTATTATTTTTTAGATCATTTATACATGAACATACATAAGCAATAAATATATAGTAAAAGTTGTGAACTTACAAAGCAAACATGCATAACATCATACAGGGGTCTCATACATCACCCCACCACCAACACCTTGCATTGTTGTGAGACATTTGTTACAAATTATAAAAGAATATCATCAAAATCTTACGACTAACTATAATCCTTACCTTACATTTGGTGTATTTTTCCCCCAACCCATCCTATTATTATTTGTTAAATATATTTTTATTACAGAAGTTGTGAACTTACAAAATAATCATGCACATGTGCAGAATTCCCACACAACACCCCTCTATCAACATACCACATCATGGTGGAACATTTGTTACAGATTATTATCATCAGACTATTACCTGGTCCTTTTGGCAAACTTTTTCCATACTCCCCCATTATCAACACAGTACATCTTTGGCATAGATCCATGAATATTACATTACAGTTAACCACAGTCCATAAGTCACTCTAGTTGTATTTTCCCCATGCTTTTCCACATTCCCACAACCCTGTAATAGTAACGTACATTTTCTCTAGCTCACAAAGGACACTCTTGCATCTGTACTATCAACCACAATTCTCATCCACCTCTAGGTTTACTGTGTTATTCAGTCCCTAGATTATTCTATAGCTTTCTCTCAATTGGCATTTACATCCCTAGATTACCTTTTTCAGCCACATTCCCGTTTATAAACCAGCTGTTACTCACTATAATGTTTTACCATCAACTCTATACATTTCTACATTTTTACAGTAAGGTTAATTAAAACTTCGACATATGTTAATCATCAGTAGTCCATCTCAGTTCTCCTCTTTTCTCCTTT
The DNA here is from genome assembly GCA_026826555.1 of Tolypeutes matacus. Lineage (NCBI taxonomy): Eukaryota > Metazoa > Chordata > Mammalia > Cingulata > Chlamyphoridae > Tolypeutes > Tolypeutes matacus. The sequence goes on from JAKSZT010023082.1 coordinate 2,557,694, forward strand.
AAGAAGCTTCTCCCAACTTTGTCCTTTGCCAAGGGTAGGGAAAGAGCCACAGCCATGTGTAATAATCCAAGTCATGCATGCCTAGTCTGTAGTTGCCTGGAGAGACTGATGAAGCTTCACGCCCCTTTCTCCCTTGCCTGGGACTGGGATGGAGCTGCAGGTGTGGGCAGCAGTCTATGCTGTGTGGGTCCAAAATGACTGCAGTTGCCTCGGTAGACTTCTGACTATTCAGTCTGTGCCTGCTGAATGTACCTGTATTTACCCAGAGAGGCTGGTACAGGGCCCGCCAGTTTTGTTGGTGTCTTGGTATCTGATGGGTCTAAGCATATAGGTGGCTCATATTTTCTTATCCATTCTGCCAGTCTGTGTCTTTTGATTGGGAGTTTAATCCGTTAACATTCAGTGTTATTACTATAAAGGCAGTTCTTATTTCATCCATTTTGACCTTTGGGTTTTATCTGTCATATTTTATTTTCACCATTCTTTTGAGACTTTTAGTTACTTTTACTGGTGAAATCTTCATTTCTAGACTCTCTTCCAAGCTTCTCTCTTCTGTGTTTTCTTTTCAGACTGTAGCAAACCCTTTTCTATTTCCTGCAAAGCTGGTCTCTTGGTTACAAACTCTCTCAGTTACTGTTTATCTGTGAATATTCTAAACTTGCCCTCATTTTTGAAAGGCAGTCTTGCCAGATATAAGATTCTTGACTAGAAGTTTTTCTCTTGCAGTATCATAAATACACCATACCACTGTCTTCTTGCCTCCATGGTTTCTGATGAGAAATTGGCACTTAATCTTTTTATATGTTATGCATTGCTTTTCTCTTGCTGCTTTCAGAATTCTCTGTCTTTGCATTTGACATTTGGATTAGTATGTGTCTCAGAGTTGGTCTATTCAGATTTATTTGGATGGTAGTACATTGTGTTTCTTGGACACAGATATCTATGTCCTTCAGTAGGGTTGGGAAATATTCTACCATTATTTCTTCAAATATTCCTTCTGCTCCTTTTCTCTTCTCTTCTCCTCCTGGACACCCATGACACATATGTTTGCTTGTCTTTTGCTGTCGTTAATTCCCTGAGACCTTGTTCAATTTTTTTCCATTCTTTTCTTCATCTCTTCTTTTGTATGTTGCTTTTGGAGGCTTTGTCTTCAAGCTCACCAATCCTTTCTTCTGCCTCCTCAAATCTGCTATTATATGATTCCAGTATATTTTTAATTTCATTTATTGCACCTTTCATTGCCATAAGATCTGCTATTTTTCTATGTATGTTTTCAGATTCTTCTTTGTGCTCGTCCAATGTCTTTTTTTTTTTTTTTTTTTTTAAGATTTTATTTATTTATTCATTTATCACCCCCCCTTGCTGCTTGTGCTCGCTGGGTCAGCTAACCACGCCGTGCGGGCGGGCCTGCCCTCACCAGGAGGCCCCGGGAACCGAACCCTGGGCCTCCCATATGGTAAACGGGAGCCCCACTGATTGAGCCACAGCTGCTTCCCATCCAATGTCTTTTTAATATTCTTAATCTCTTTAGCCATCTCATTGGATTTATAAGGAGATTTGTTTGAACATCTATGATTTGTTATCTTAACTCCTTTATGTCACCTGGAGGCTTATCTTATTCCTTTAACTGTGCCATTTCTTCCTGTTTCTTGGTGTGAATTGTAATTTTTTGTTGGTGGCTTGGCATCTGGTTTACTAGATATATTTATTCTGGATGCAGTTTCTCCCTTTAGTTTAGGGATTTCTTGCCCTTTCTCCCTTGCTGGTTGTGTAGTAGGAGCAAAGGCTGTAGTTCATGCTGTAAACTGTGGACCCTCCAGCTGCCCTCGTTGCCCCGGGAACCGATGAAGCTTCTCCCAACTTTGTCCTTTAGCAGAGGTAGGGACAGAGCCACAGCTGTGTGTAATAATCCAAGTCATGCAGGCCTAGTCTGTAGTTGCCCGGAGAGACTGATGAAGCTTCACACTCCTTTCTCCCTTGCCTGGGGCTGGGATGGAGCTGCAGTTTCCTCCCTGCTAGAAGTGGGACTGAAGCGTAGGCTAGGGCTACAGGCCGATCTGGGTGAAAGAATCTGGTCCCTACTGTCACTGTGATTTTACGTTAGCCTGGCTTCCCCTCATCTTGGGGGAAGAGTCAAAATGGCGGCTACTGGCCTCTTTCTGACTTGGACAGGTTCTAACTTTAGCTGTTCTTAGGGTTATACTTTAGCCAGCCGAATTTACTAATCAGTAGCTGATGTCAGCGACCAACTGTCTCTCCCTCCCCAGTGTTTGGGAAATGGAGTTTCCAACTTCAGCCATAGAATAGCTCCTGAGGCGGCTGCACTGCCAGAGTAGGATGAGCACCGGTCTCCATGGTGTGGCCTGTATTTTCCCAGAGAGGCTGGCTCAGGTTCCCCCAGCTTCCTCCCTGCTGGAGGAGGGGCTAGGGCTTAGGCTAGAGCTGCAGTCCGAACTGGATGGAAAGAAGGCAGTCCCTACCCGCTCTGTGATTTTCAGTCAACCCCGCTTCCCCTCGTGTCAGGGACAGAGTTAAAATGGCGACTACTGGCCATGACTTGGACAGCTTCAAATTTTAGCTGTTCTTAGGATTATGCTTTAGCTCGCCGAATTTACTTATCAGTAGCTGAAGTTGGTGCCCACCTGTCTCTTCCTCCCCCCGTTTTTGGGAAGTGAAGTTTACAATTGCAGCCGTGGAATAGTTTCTGAGGGGGCTTGTGCCTGCATTTATTTATTTATTATTTTTTAAATATATTTTTTATTTTTAAAAGATACTTAGATTACATAAAATATTACATAAAAAATATAAGGGATTCCCATATGCCCCACTCCCCACACCTCCCACTTTTCCCCATATTATCAAATTCTTTCATTAGTGTGGTACATTCATTGCAATTGATGAACACATTTTGGAGCATTGCCACTAAGTATGGATTATAGTTTACATTGTAGTTTGTTTACATGCTCTCCCACTCAATTCTGTAGGTTATGACAGGATATATAATGGCCTGTATCTGTCATTGCAGTGTCATTCAGGTCAATTCCAAGTCCTGAAAATGCCCCCATATTACACCTCTTTTTCCCTCTCCCTGACTTCAGCACCTCCAGTGGCCACTGTCTCCACAACAATGATATAATTTCTTCGATTGCTGGAATCACAATAAGTTTATAGTAGAATATCAGTAAGTCTATTCTAGTCCATGTTTTACTCCCCAGTCCTGAGGATCCTGGGATGGTGATGCCCACTGCACCTCAAACTGAGAGGAGACTTCAATCCCATATGGCTGAAGAATGGGACTCTCTTGCTTGCAGTTGTGGACTTTCTTGGTTTCTTGGTGTGCTGCATTTATTTTTAAGAGTAGGAATTTTTAAACTTTACAGACCCTTTCTATCTAGACTAATGTGGAAGGATAAAATGATTTGTGTGAGCTCTTTTGTTTTGATATTAAGATGATGATGCTAAGTGATGTTTTCCTGCTAAGTGAGCTTTAGAAATTCAACTACTACTTAAATCTGTTATGTAGGGAAGCGGCTGTGGCTCAATCAGTAGGGCTCCTGTTTGCCATGTGGGAGGCCCCGGGTTCGGTTTCCGGGGCCTCCTGGTGAGGGCAGGCCCGCCTGCACGGCGTGGTTGGCTGACCCAGCGAGCACAAGCAGCAAGGGGGGGATAAATGAATAAATAAATAAAATCTTTAAAAAAAAAAAAAAATCTGTTATGTAACAGTAGAGGAAGTGGTGATTCATGCAAGGGAAAGCAAGGAAAGGGCACCTCTTGAAGAGTAGATTGACTTAATGAAATTATGAAGCCTAAAAGTTGAGAAGAATTGCAACAAAACTTTGATATTATGTAATATATTTGAAGAGACATTTATTAAAGTCACCGTAAGTTAATTTAGGTTTTGAAGGAGAAATATTACATGACCTCACTGATATGAATTAGGCAAATTGAGCAGACTCACAGAGCTAGAGTCTGGAAGATAGGTTTACAGGAGACAGAAAGGGAGAAGAAGGTTGTGAGCCAATGCCCATATGGGCAAAATCTATGATAAGGTAGAAGGGTATAGTTGTGCAGTGAATGGGCATGACAGTTGTACAGTGATGCTATTGGGTTGGGTGGTGCTTGTTTGTGAGAGGGGTAAGGTAAGAAGGGTGGGTTGGACTGTCCATGGAACTGGGGTAGGGTTGGAGGAGGGAGCAGGTGAACTCTGGGGATTTGTGGGTATGTGATTGAAATTACAACGTTGGGAATGTTCTTTTGGCAAACATGGCACCGGAGGGTTACTGGTTTAGAGTGTTGGATGTGGGGGATGTGCAGGGCATGGAACGCTTGGGATGGGCTTCTAAGGAGTGTGTGAGCGTTTATCTTGTCATAGTGTGTTGTATCAGTAGGTGGAGAACCAGATAATGAGCAGGGAAGGTGTTGGACTCCCATCTTGGAGAGGCCTGCTATGTTTTCAGAAAGAGGGCTGGGAGTCTCTTGAGAGCATAGACAGTGCCTAATAGGGGAGAACAGGCCAGTATGTCAAGCCCTCAATGTTGTTGCAAGTTACTATGAATCTTGTTCTTTAAGGAGTGAAGCCTGGTCCCGAGGGAAGGGAGAAGGAGGAATAGAATAGATGGAACATGGGGCATTTTGGGGGCAGTGGAATTGTTCTACATGATCTTGCAACGATGGATACAGGCCATGTTAATTTCATCAAAATTTATAGTTCCATTTAAATCAGGGATTTAGAACTCTTCCCCCCCACCCCCACCCCCTTTTTTTTTTTTTTTTCCATTTGAAGACTTCAGGTACTGGAAATAAAATTAAGATTGGGAGCTAAGAGGTTTTTTTGAGAGAGCTTGCATTAGAAAGGTTCAGTTCTGTACTTTTGGGGCAAAGCCTATACTACCACTACTCCCCACAAACGGATTGCCTGATAGACCATCAGGAGCCATACAGGCATGTCCAACTCATAATGACAAACTGAGAGTTTAGGATTTTCAATTTAATTTATTAATTTTGGAAGTTCAAAATTCTTTGTCAAGCTGCCATATATTGGGAAATACCTTAATTAATGGAATTTCATGTAATTCACAATAAATGCCACATTTGTTGCTACTATTACTATTAGCTAGCTATCACTTAGTGAACATGTCCTATGTATTGAGGATTGTCAAGTTGTTTAATGTCCTGTATTTTCTTTGATTCTCATGACAACCCTACAAGATAGGCACACTTAGCCCCGTTTTACAAATGGAAACCAAAGCTTCAGGAGACTGCTTAGCCCTAGTATGTGGAAGAGCTGTAACTCAAGTGCTTTTAACCATATCTTGTTTTTAGTTTTGCTTTTTAAAATTGCAGTCTCCTTGAGGGAAAGAATCTTTCCTTTTACCATCTTAAATTTCTACTATTTATTAGTCAAGTGCTGAAACCTATTTTGCACTTAATTGAATGTTTTTATCAATTAATAGCCCTGATGAAATTGCTTCTGTTTTTCAGTTATTTGTTTGCCCAAAGTAATATTACTTACCCCTTTCTAAAGTTAGCACAAACAGCTGAGGAAGTGTGAGAGCTGTAGCTTTTCTTCAGTTCCTTCTATATTTTAAATAGGGTACAAATACCTGTGTAAAATATCCCAGACTTCCTCTCCATGCCTCTCAGAGTAGCTAGCTAGCTAGCATTAAATTGCTTCTCTCTAGTCATTATTATTATTAATTTTCTACCTTTAACATAAATGACCATCCCGGGAGCAGCTTAACCACCAGATGTTTGGCCAATAGTATTCCACTTACTCTGGTTTTGCTGTTTTTTTTTTTTTTTTGATATAATGCTGAAAAGTCACCACTTCATTCTTTCCTCTCTCCAAAGAGGATTTTACTTAATTGTTCTTGAAACTTACCTTGCTAAATGATTTGGAACCATACAGAAAATAGGGTAGACTGTATATGTTTTGTATTGGTCCCTTATGAATTGGCATTTATTGATTGAGGGTTTTGGCACTCATGTTCACTTGGAGAGTTTCCAAATGTTTAGAATTGAAATTGTGGGACCTGAAAGCTAGACAGTACCTCAGAGATCATCCAGCAGAGAAGCCTTATTTTTTAACTGAGGAAATGGAAGTTTTCAAGGTCAATCATAAATCTCATAAATCTGATACTTTGGCTTGGTGAGAGAAACCCAGTTTTCAGAATCTCTCTCTTGTTATATCCAGTCTACAGCTACAGAAAGCCAGGAGTCTGGAGACTTGGTAAGAAGATGAATTTGTGAAAACATTAACACTGTTTAGCCTGGAAGCAGCCTTTGAATGTTCTGTATTATTGGCAGTGTTTGAAATCACTTGGTGTCTTCAGGACCAATAACCTATACCATTTACTTTTATACTTTTCAACTAGTGGATTTTCAAACTTTTAAAACTCCTTTTTTCCCAAATATAATCTTACCCAAACCACAGTGTACAAAACAGTTATAAGTTGTTGTTACACCTAACTCCTGAAGGGCACAAGTTGGTGAGGCTGCGAGACCAAAGAACACAGCAGGCATTCAGTCAGGCATAAGCTTCAATAGGGACAGGAGAGAATCTCTGACGGCAGAGGTTCAGAGAATGAAGATAGCGCCTCGCAGAAATGAGAAAATGAGGGGTGATAGTATATAAGGGGTTTCAGAACAAGGACATTCCAAAGGGTATGAGAACAGAATTCCAGCTAGGGTCACGTGAAGCATACACATGGGGTGTGGTGATGTTTTCACTGTGCTCGTAGGAAGGACGTTTACCAGGGATGTTTACTGCTTTGGGAAGATCATAGTTTACGATAACATCTATACATTCTCTTTCCTCTGGGGAGGGTTGTTAACCTTTAACTTATGTCTAGGTCACGCAAGTGGCTATGTGCTGAAGACTTGAGGGGGGGCCTGGGTCCCCACAGTTGTATTTAATTAGAGTTTTAAGTGTAATTTTGATTTATTGGGCAATAAATCAGTGAGAATAGTGAGGCTTTTTTTTTGAACAACGTGAAATATGAAATTGTTGGGTTATGGATGATGATTGCAGTGTTTTATCAGTTTCAGCATCCATGAAATTTGAATAAGTGTGGGCTTCCTGAAGCACTTCATTATAATGGTTGAAAAACCAACTACTACTTTGGGTCACAGAGCGTTGTAGTTGATATGGCTCTTCTCCTTGTTCAGCCTTCTCATTTTATGGCAGAGTCCTTGAAGCCTGGAAAGGTAGTAGTGTCCCTGAGATCACACATAGCCAGCTGATGACAGAACTCCATTGAAGGCTGGCACTTTTTTCTAGTGGCTATTGTGGCATGATCACAGATTATATAGTTAGACTATTTCATTGGTTGTGTGTATTCTTTTCTTAATTGCTGAACCCTCCACAGTAGGTAGTAGATGCCTGGTTCATACATGTGGATTATGTGACTAAAAGATGCTATCTCTATATGGTAAACTCTGAGTGGTACTAATTTGATGGTACTCTGGGAGTAATTGATAAGTAAATACTGTATATTTTTAAAATAATGTAATTGTGGCTGGCCATCATCTTCAGCTCACTGATGTTTTTGGTAGGTTGCTGAGTTTTCAGCTTACTGAGAGGCAGAGGATCAGGCTGGAGAAGCTGTGAGTAAAACTTACTTTGAGTTTCCTTAGTTTTTGCAGATGCAGAAATGACAAGAAATGATGTATTATATGAGAGATGATGTATTATAGACAGTTGCACTTATGCTTTTAGGATGATACACTCCCTGAGCATTCCTTGCTCCATATTTGTGGTTCCTGCTGTGAGAGAGTCCCTTGGTCCCAGGGTGTGTGATCAGGGGCAGGGCTGCAGAAGCCCTGTCAGCACTCTTGGCTATGTACGTTCTTGGGGTGCAAGACATGGGCAGCTCTTGCTCTTCCACTGTCCTGTCCTCTATCTAACCTGGGACATTCCCATTTCTTAAACTGGTATAATCTTCTTATCTTTTCAAAAGGTAAAGCTGTTGGTCTGTGTAAGAGTCTGCATAGTGATAACTAATATATTTTTTATCATGTATTTTTGAGAATTTTCAACACCATCTGTTTTTCTTTATTATTGGTTAATATGTGTTGGGAGAAAGGATTTTGGAGTAAATATATTATCAATTTATACTTTTTCCCCTAATTCCAAATGCTTTAGACTTCTCACTATTAGCAAAATATGATATATTTGTATCAAATGTTTACATTTTTAAAGTTTCTTAGGAAAAGTCTTAGATAATACTTTCAAGGGGAATTCTTAGGATAAGCTGATAGCTTTTTTTTAAGTGCTCTGTAAATTAAACCAAAATAATGAATTTGCTTCTAGTTGTATAATACTTTTAAAAAAGCAAAAATTTTAAATGTGATCTCAGAATCATTTTCAGGCATTGAATGCAGAGAAGAAAAAATGAAAAAGAAAAAAAAACTTTTTCCCGCCTGAAGTTAGTAAAATTTGGTTATCTGAATAGAAATGGGCAGAAGCAGATATTAGAGGTGCCATTTTTCCATTCTCGAGAGGACCTTGTGTTGTGGCATATTCTTTGCTCAAATGGCCGAACTCACCAAAGGGAGAATAGGGAGGAGGCATTGTACATGGAACCAAGGGCTTCTCTGTATTTTAAAAACCTGTTTTAAACATGTTCTGTCATAGAAACATTCTGTATATCAGGGGTTTGTAATACAGTTTTAAATACAATTTAGTATTTGGTATTCTGTATTTCTCTTGGTTTTTTTTTTTTTTTTTTAAAGTTTTCCAACAGTTTATTAGAAAGAATGTGGACATTGAAAAAAAAATCCCCACTGTCAAGAACACAAATTGAGGTTTTTCAGCCCTGGTATAAGCTGAATCAAAGAAATAAAACTTCCAATAGTGTATTAAACATTTTTTCCACTCATTTGCCATACTGCCAGTGCAAATACAAATTTGTTCTAATGTGTACGTTACAGACTATCAAGCAACAATATACAGCCTTTCTTCATCCATGCTAAGAGATGTAAAAGCCTAAGGGTTAAACAATACCAAATGTACAGGCTTCAAAAACTAGCTAGGTTAGGGCATTCGCTAGTTAAGATACATCTGGAACATCGACAAGTGATCACTCACATACAATAATGTGAAGTAAATTTTTTGAAAAATAAAACTTCAGTGGAGCAATCCTGAAGGACACACCAGAGGAATAGCAGGTTAGCAGTTTAAGGTGTCAGCCAATTTGTTTCAGCCACTTTGAGTCCATGTTCTAAAATTTAGTTATCTAAATTTAGATTATAAATTAAAATTTATAATCTAAAATTTAGTTATCTTTCTCCATGCTGAGAGCTTCCTTTCATATCAGTATCTATGGTATGAAAAAAGGAGACTTAGGTGAAATGTTTTTATTTATTACAACTGCTGTATCAATTCCCTAGGATCTCAACAGCTTCATGGACATCTGGGAAATGTTCCTGCATAAGGTTATTGCCTTAGCTGACTTAAAATTGCCCCATACAATGGTACAAAGCAACTTAGTGAAGCCTTTTAAAAAAACAAACAGCTTGAAAAAATGGGTTAAGGGGGCAAATAGAGCATCTGCCTTTAGAGCTATCAACTCCGGAATTCTCTCAATCATGAAATCTTGCAGAGACGTTATATTTTTTTTTTCTCAAAATCTCGATGATGGCAGTATTCCTTACTCCAGACCTGGCATTTTTTCATCATCACTGTCTTGTGGATTCATCATCTGCTCCATCTACTTTTGGTAAATCTACATCCTCATTGCCACCCATGTTGCTCATCATCTCAGAGAAACAGTCAAAATTAGACATGTCTTCATCAGCATCATATTCCCAGTTATTAAAGTCCACACTGAGCCAATTAAACTTTGCCCTTTTTTTGTTAACCTTGGCCATGACTGGCCAGATTCTCCTTTTCGTAAACAACATAAGATTGATCTGTCTGTTCTTTTTTTTTTTTTTTTAAAGATTTAATTTATTTATTCATTTATCCCCCCCTTGCTGCTTGTGCTCTCTGGGTCAGCTAACCATGCCGCGCAGGCGGGCTTGCCTTCACCAGGAGGCCCCGGGAACCGAACCCGGGGCCTCCCATATGGTAAACGGGAGCCCCACTGATTGAGCCACAGCCGCTTCCCTGTCCGTTCTTTTATGCTTGGAATCATTTGGATCAATAAAATGAAAAAGATCAATTTCATTTAAATGTCTAAAATTATTACTTCCTCCAAGACAACTGAATGTAAGTTTGGATTTTTCAAAATTTACATTAACATCTTTACTGTCTTCAACACAAAATTCAATAAAGACATAGTCCCTTAGATCGTACCACTTTGCAGAAGCAGGCTGCATTGGGAATGGGGCAGGTGGCAGTCAAGTGGGTGGGCGGGCTTCTCCAGTGGCAGCTGCTGGGGAGTCAGCTCCTCTCTGGTGCTGACTCCGGTGTTTTCTCCCCAGTTGTGGCCTCTTCATGCTTCCCTCAAGCGACGGTGACAGTGGCAGCGGTAGTGTAGGCTCTGCCTGGGTCTTTCTCTTCTAGAGTATTGTTTTTCAAAATGGGAACCATAGGTCCTTGGAGTAGATGGCAGAATTCACTATTTGTTTATTTTTTTGTGCTTTGTTTTGATATAATTGATCATCTTAACTATTTCTTTTATCAGTTACGAGGACAAAACTACTCTTTTGCAAGGTATTTCATAGAACTTATTTCATAGGACATAGTTTATTAGTATGAGTTTCTTAATTTAATGTTGCTCATGGTTATTTGTTTCAGAGATCTGAGAAAGAATTGTTTCTTTTGGGGGGGTCTGTATATAACTCAAACTTGGGAAATTCTGTGTTAGAGTATGTTTTAGTTGGCTAAAGGCTGCTGGGAACAACATACCAGAAATGGGTTGGCTTTTATAATGGGAATTTATTAGGTTAAAAACTTACAGTTCTGAGGCTATGAAAATGTCCAAATCAAAGCATCATCAGAGAAACTGTCTCACCGAAGGTTGGCTGCTGGACATCCTGGACTCCTTCCACCTGGCAAGGCACATGGAGATATCTGCTTATCTGGGTCTCTGCCTTCTCCTCCAGGCTTACTTTCTTCCTGAGCTCAGTTGTGGGCAGTCAGGTTCCTCTGGGCCTCCTCTCTTTGAGCCTCTTGGGGGACCTCTTTCTGAGCCTCTTCTCTGCTGATTCTAGCCTCTGGCCTCCAGGACCTCTGTCTCAGCATCTTGGGGTGTCTCTGTCTCTACTCCTTTTCTGTGTGTGTCTGCTTTCAGTCCTCCCATTTATAAAGGACTCCAGCAAGAAGGCCAAGAGCCACCCTGGGTCATGCTTCGCTGAAGTAATCCTCTAATCAAAGGCCCCCCCCAACTGAATCCAATCCAGTCAAAGTGTCCCATGTTCACAGGAATGGATTAGCTCCAAGAACATACTCTTTTCTGGCATCCACAAATAGCTTCAAACTGTCACAGAGTGTGTGTATATATATATATATATATATTTCACTTCTGTCTCTAACTTAAAATAATTGAAGATAAGGAATCCCTAGTTAGTTATGAATGACAGGATAAATTTGCTTTTTTTTTTTGTAATGCCACTTCACTACCACCATTGTGCTTCTGGCACTGTACTTTCTTCCCAGTGGGTCTCCCCACTTCTGCTTATAGGGATCTTTGTCTTCTGAATCTTTAGCATATATTGATCCACCATAGGTAGATTGTGTGGTTTGTCTTATTATTTAAAAATTTTAAATTGTGTTTTTGAATGGGCAAAGGTTAACATAGTTCAAAATTCAAAAGGTATAAAATGGGATAGGCAGAGAAAAGTTATCTTCCCACACCTTGCCCCCTAGGCACACAATTTCCTGCTCTAGAGACAACCAACATTGTGTGTGTGTGTGTGTGTGTGTGTTTGTATGTGTAACCTTACAGAGGTCTTTTGTACCTCTTTAAGCAAATATATGTATATATTTATATACACATACCCCCCCACACACACTATACACTTTTCTGTTACCTTTTTTATATAATTTATAATATATACACATTTCTTACCTTGTTTTTTTATTTTATAAAGTATGTTGGAGATATTCTCTATCCATGTATTGAATTTTCTCATTTTCCTGTATCGGTATTAAGATACAACTGTATAGATGTACAATAATTCATTTAACCAGAACCCTATTGATGCGTAGTGTATTTAGGCTGTTTCCATTTTTCCTTTTATAAACAATGCTGTAGTGAATATTGTGTGTATACCATTTTGTGTGTTTCTGAGGATAAATTCCTAGAAGTGGAATTGCTCTGTCACAGAATATCTGTGTTTTCAGTTTTAAAAGATATTGTCAAATTGGCTTCTAAAGAAATTGTATCTATATATTCCCACCAACTGTATGAGCATGCCTAATTCCCTTATGCTCTCATCAGTAGGGTGTGTTATTTTTGGTCTTTGCTTATCCAAAAAATTGCATCCTAATGTTTTTTTTTAGGAAGTACCAGGGATTGAACCTGGGATCTCATACATGGGAAGCAGGCGCTCAATCACTTAAGCTACATCTGCTCCCTCAATGTAGTTTTGATCTTCAGTTTTTATTATATGTAATGTTGAGTAACTTTTCATATGTTTAGGGGCCATTTGTGTTTCCTTTTCTGTGAACTCTCTGTTCATATAACTTTGTCTATTAAAATTTTTTTTTGTTGTGGTAGTAAATTTACATCATAAAATTTCCCACTTTAACGTCCTTCAAGTATACAGTTCAGTGGTATTGATTATGTTTACACTGTTGTGTTACTGTCATCACTAAACATTATCAAAACTTTTTCATCACTCTCTGCAAACTCTGTATAGGTTAAGGATTAATTCTGTTAATAGGTTGAGCATTGATTCTCCAATCTCTACTCCCCCAACCCCTGCCCCTGGTAACCTGTAATCTACTTTCTGTCTCTATGAATTTGTATATTAGAGTTATTTCATATCAGTGAGATCATACAACATCCATCCTTTTGTGTCTGGCTTATTTTACTCAACATGATTCTTCCAGGTTCATCCATATTGTGTCATATATAAGAACTTCATTCATTTTGATGGCTGAATAATATTCCATTATATGGATAATGCCACATTTATTTATTCATTCATTTTTTTGGGTTGCTTCCACCTTTTGGTGACTGTGTAATGCTGCTATGAATATCGGAGTGCAAATGTCTGTTCGAGTCTCTGCTTTCAGTTCTTAGAAGTGGGATTGCCAGGTCATATGATAATTTTGTGTTTAACTTTCTGAGGAATTGCCAGTGTTTTTCACAGTGACTGCACCATTTTACATTCCCACCAACAACGTACGTGTATTCATATTTCTCCATATCCTAGCCAGCACTTATTTTATGTTTTTTAAATAATAGCCATTCTAGTGGGTGTGAAGTGACTGTGCATTTTTAAAATTGGGTTTCTGCACTCTTACTGAGCAGTGGGAGCCTTTTATATATTAGGATTTTAACTCTGTGATAGAAGCTGCAGATTGCTTTCTTCAATTTTTAAAAAAAAAATTTATTTTACTCATTTTTAAAGTTAATTAGATTACATAAGTGATACATAAAAAATGTAGGGGATTCCCATATGCCCCACTCCCTACCCCTCACACACTTTCCCACATTAACAACATCCTTCATTGGTGTGGTACATTTGTTACAATTGATGGACATATATTGGAGCATTGCCACTAAGTGTGGATTATAGTTTACATTATAGTTTTAACTCTCTCCTGCACAATTTTTAAAGTTATGACAAGATATATAATGGCCTGTGTCTGCCATTGCAACGTCATTCACGACAATTCTGACGTCCTGAAAATGCCCCCACATTACACCTATTTTTCCCATCTCCCTCCCCTCAGAACCTCTGGTGGCCACTGCTTCCACATCAATGATAAAAGTTCTTCCATTGCTAGAATAACAATAAGTCTATAGTAGAATAACAGTAAGTCTACCCTAGTCCATCGTTCATTCCCCAATCCTGAGAATTCTGTGATGGTGATGCCCACTCCACCTCTAATTGAGAGGGGGCTTAGATCCCATGGGGCAGATGGATGGGACTATCTTGATTGCAGTTGTAGACTCTCTGTTCCTTGGGATGGTCATTGTCCATCATCATCTCCTTGTTAGTTGTCCTGGGTGAGTCCAGTGAACTGGAGAGTAGGTGTTGCACCTCTGTTGAGATTCAGGGCCCGACTGGCACAGGGAAAGCCCAAAGATTTAAGTCTCTTGGACATACACCTATCAACTCTAGTACTAACTATAGGTTCAAATATAAGGGGCAGAAGAGCCATGTGTAGGGAAACCACAACTGAGTCCAACTCTTGTCACACTGGAGAGCATGAATTTCAAAGTTGGGCCCACTGACAGGGCACCAAACTCCTGAGCTGTCAGCCCTGCCTATAGTGTCTGGATGTCTCCAAAGCCCTCGGCAACCCCGCTATTTGAGGCAATATTTACTGTGGCAGTCAATGAGATCCTGTTGAGATGTGCATAAGTGTAACCTCTGGAATGACCTACAAAGTCACTTTGAAGTCTCTTAGCTATATAAACTCATTTGTCTTTACCCTTTCCTCCTTTTGGTCAAGGTCTTTTTTCCAGTTGCATTGCTAGTTGGTGCTTGGCAGTAACCCCTCGGTGCCAGGGAGGCTCATCCCTGGGAGTCATGTCCCATGCCGGGGGTGGGGGGGTGGGGGAAGGTAATGCATTTATATGCTGAGTTTGGCTTAGAGAGATGCCACTTTTGAGCAACAAGGAGGCTCTCAGGAGATACTTCAATGTTTTATTCCTGTTTTCTCTTTGCTTATGTGGTTTTTACCTTTTTTATTTTTATGGATATCTAAACCTCAACTTAACATGGCCAAAATGGAATCTTGGATTTCTTCCCCTCCCCTCCCCTGCTCCTCTTCTAGTCTTCCTCATGTTAAGAAACAACAACCTTCATCTACTCATAGCCAAGCCAAAAGTCAAGACATCATCCTTGATTCCTCTTTCCCTCACTCCCTAGCTCTAATCCTTCTCCAGTGATAATGACTTTCTCTCCAAACATATCCTGAATCTGTCCATTTATTTCCATATCCATCATTTTAATCTATCCTACTCTTATCCTTCATCTGGGTGCCTGCAATGACTTCCTTATTGTTCTACACCCAAACACCTCTCCCCTTCCAAGCACTGTACCATTCTTTATTCTGTAGAGAACGATCTTTTCAAAATGTAAATCTGATTGTCACACCATCCCCTGATCTACCTCCTGCCTGTGCCAGTGGCTCCGTATGTCTCATGATAAGGATAAAACTACTTAAAATAGCTCATCCTGTTATTTCTCCAGCCTCATCTTGTATTAGCTTATATATGCCCCACCCCTTCCTTTTGAGTTTCTTGTGCCTGTCATGTTCCTTCCTGACTTGGGGCTTTTGCATAAATCGTTCTTTCTTCCAGAGCATCCTCCTTTTCCATAAATTTATGCTTAATTATCCCACAGACAACTCACTTATTATTTCCTCTGGAAGAGCCAACACACCCTAATTAGGTAGAAAGCCCCTGTTACAAGCCCTCCTAGCACCATTGGGTGCTTCTTCGTAGCACTTACATTTGTAATTTAACACTTATTGTGTAATTCTTTGATAAAATCCATGAGTTAAGTGATCTTGTCTTTTTCCTTTATTTTGTCCCCAGAGTTTATCACAGTGCCTGGCATATTTCAAGACATATTTGTTGAATGATTGTTTAATAATTATAAGTTTTCAGATGTAGAATTTACAGAATGTTCTGTTTACCCTTTATGAAAAATGTGACTACTTTTGTTCTTGGCCAGTTTTTCCTCCATTACTTTGCTTAGATCACTGAAGTCCAGCAGTTTCATCTCCAAAGCTTTAGAGCATTTCATTGATGAAATTTATGCAGGCCAATGGTCTCAAATTCATATAGAGCTTATAGGTATTCTAGTCTTGGTCTTCAGTTCCTTCTGTCTTTTTTAGTCTAAATGTTATTTTTCTTCGTGTAAAGGATGTGTACTTTGACCACATTTTCTGCCCTGCCTCAACCCAGTAAAATCCAGGGGATTGCTGACTTTTATAAGTTTATTTTAAATTCTGTTATTTGGAATTTAGAGATGTTATATTTTTTATATTACCCCCATAAAACTATGTTCTAAGTGATATTTACACTTTCATGCAAGTGCCTTCAAAACCTTTTTAACTGATAGTATATTTTAAACAGTACAATATTAGCATGAACACTGAATACCTCTAATCCCATTTTAGCTCTTTTTTTCAATCCAGAGGTTCCCAGATTCTTAGGAAGGCCTGTGAGTTTAGTAACATTGACAGTGCTGGAAGAAGTATCAAGTAGCTGCGTAGGAGATAACTGTGCTGGTACCATGTTTCTTACCTTGAGGAAGGATGCTAAAGGTCAGGGTGGGGAGGCAAGCTACATGTTTGGTAGCTTGAAATTTGAGTGCTAATAAATTGTGTGTGTGTGTTACTCATGTTAGTCAAATATCTTATTTAATAATGAGAACTCAACTATAGAGAATATATTGATGAAACAAATTGCACTTTACTATTGGGAGAAAAAAACAAGAATAAAGATCCTATTAATTCTGGGTCAGGTAGTCTCATATAGGAAGAACACTAAGAGGAGTACATCATTTCCTTGCTTATATTAAAAATGGAGAATTCTCTACAAGAGGGTATTAGACTATTTCTCACAAGGCTGTGCTTTCCATAGAAATTATATCCTTCCATACATGGACCATGAGTTTTAAGATGCTTCAAAACTATTTGAGCTTTCTTATTATAACAGAAGTTTAGTCATATACCGAATTTATTCCTGTGTAATTTTCAGTGACAGAATGGTTCTATCATTTGTATGTGTAAAAACAATGCCAGAAACAGAAACAAAACTCACGATTCAGCTGATTTTTTCTCTTTGGGAAGAAGAAAAGACATATTGAGATGAAGATTATAATTTGAACAACAAAGGAAACATTCAAGGCCCAGGCAGCTCTTAAATTCAGCTAATAATATATGAAATAAATTACAAGCTTTACGTTTCTGTCTGTTCTTGTAGGTACCAGCTCACCTACCAGTGCAGAGAGAAGATTGCTTAATTTTAGATGTGAAAGACATATCTTCCTTAAAATGTATTCAGTTTTTTTATTTACAAAGTTAATGATTAATAATAAACTCAAATGATTTTTGAGAGGGCCTTCAAATCTTAGCATTGGAAGGTAGTTGGAGGACATCTAGTACAAGATTCCTTTCTACCACAGCCAAACTGCTTATAGCAACCCGTTCCTGCCACCTGCCAATTTCCTTCTTTTCTACTATACTTCAGATATACAGGCCTTCTCTCTGTTCCGTGAATTTATCAAGCTCTGTAAGACCCTTTGTACTGCCTTGAATGCCCTTCTCATATCCCTGTTTCCATCGCTTGCTTCTTTACATTAAATAGATTTCTCCCAGGTATTACCTTCTCAGACAGGCTTTTCCCAGATCACATTATCTAAAATACCCCCCCCCAATTGCCATAACTATCATAAGACTCTGTTTTATTTCCCTTATAATTCTTGTCACTGCCTGAAATTTTCATGTTTGTTTATTGTCTCTCTCCTCTTCTCTCCAAGGGAACAGGAGCTATGCCTTTATTGTTCACCGCTGTATCTGAAGCATCTCCAATAGTGGCTGGCCCCTTGTAGGTATTTGACAAATATTTATAGAATGAACGAATAAATATTGATTGTTGTCCCATCACTACTAAGTAGAAATGTGTCTCCTTTTAACTTCTATCATTTATATTAGTTCTTCCCCCTGAATTAACCAAGATCACCTGTTATATTCCCACTTTTTAAAAGAGTTTTCAGACATTTGGACATGTCATCTCTCATTGAGACCAAACTCACCCAGTTTCCTCACCAGCTCCTCATCTGGCATGGTTTTCAGAGAGTGGTCACCATCCAGGTTATCCATCACTAGGAGTTTTGGGTTTTGTTGTTGGGGTACCCAGCACTAGACATAGTACGTTATGTAGAGTCTGAGCCGCGGGGGTCGGGGGGGGGGGGGAGAGAATGCAATTAAACATTTTTATGTAATATGTTGAAATGCTTTATCTTTGATAAAAATTATTTTTTATCTCCATGTAAATGACCAAGGAATAATTTATATATATTTCTATCAGAATTACTCTGAGTACTTAAAAACTTGTTTTATTTTGAAGTAAAACAACATAGAAATAAATAATACTTAAATATGCATTCTAGTGAATAATTATCAGTGAGTGCCTATTTAACCCATCATGCAAGTCAAGCAATAGAATATCATTACCGTGTTTGAGAAAGCTCTCCTGTGTATCCCTTCTCAGTCTCAACCTAGAGGTAATTAATATCCTGATTTTTAAGAAAGTCTTCCTTGGTCACCTTTGTATGCATACTTAAACAATATTGTTCTAGTTCAGCTTTGCCTGCTTTAAAATATATATAAATGAAATACTTTATTTTAGTTTTCTGTTACTGCAGAACAAATTATCGCAAGCCTAGTGGCTTAAAATAGCACCCATGTATTAGCTCACAGCTCTGTAGGTCCTAAGTCGAGCATGACATAGCTGCATTTTCTGCCCAGGGTATCACAAAGCTGAAGTCAAGGTGTCCTTCAGGCTGAGTTCTCTCTTTTTTCTTGATCAGTTCCATAGTTGATTTCCAAGAACCAGCTCTTTTGATCTCTTTATTGTTTGTGTGTTTCTGTTTCATGAATTTCTGCTCTTGATTCTTTCTTTCTTTGGATTTATTATTATTTTTTAACCTCTTGAAATTGAGGCTTAGTTCATTAATTGTCAGTTTTTTTATCTTGTCTGATGTGTGCATATAAGGGTGTTGGTTTCCCCCCAAGCATTGATTTTGCTGCTTCTCATAAATTTGTATTTTTGTTATTTTGAAATGTTACTTGGGAGCTGATGTGGCTCAAGCAGTTGAGTGCCTGCTTCCCACATGGGAGGTCTTGGGTTCAGTTCCTGGTGCCTCCTAAAAACAAAGACAAATAACAGGCAAACAAATGAAAAAAACCAACTTGGTGGAGCTGATATGGCTCAGTGGTTGAGCACCAGGCTTCCCATTTATGAGGTCCCAGGTTCAATAAAAAATTTAAAAAAAGTTTCTTATGATTTCTTCTTTGACTATTTACAGATTATTTTAGAAGTGTATTTATGAATTTCCAAATAATACAAATTATTTATTGACAATAAATAGAAATAAAAATAGACAAATAGAAATTAGAAAATAGTTAGAAAAAATATATTAGAAAATAATTTTCTATTTTTTTATTTAAAAACTTTATTATTTGTGTCAGTGTTACAAGTTACTCAGTTAATAACTACAATACCAATAGGTCTGCTTTGTTCAGTGGTTAATCCCCCTTCCCCCCATTTTTGTTCATTCCTCAATCTTGAGGGGTTTGGGATGATACCTGCTCTGAATGCTTCAGGCTGAGAAGGGATGTAGATATTATGGGACAGAGGAATGGAATTGTATTGCTTGCAGTTGAAGATACTCCTTGTTTTTGGTGTGGGGCTGGTCCAGCCTCATCATTTTGTTGATTATCCAGGCTAGGCCCGAAGAACTGGAGAGTAGGAGTTGACCACATACCCACTAGGTTTCAGGGCTCAACTGGCATATGAACAGTCTGAAGCCTTTTAGTCTCTGACAACTATACTTAACAGGTAAATTGAAGATTATGGTTTAAGATAATTGAATAGAAAAATTGTGATTAGGGAATTTATAAATGACTATACCTATGTTATATTGGGGAAATAGATTTACATATATCCCCAGATAGAGCCCACTGAGGGGATGTTGATTTCATAAGACAATGTGGCTTGCCTGTGGTGTCTGGATGCCCCTAGGGCCCTCAGGAGCACTTTGTTTGAGGCTTTGTTTACTGTGGTATTGGTGAAGTCTGGCTGAGACCTGCATAAGCATAACCTCTGGAATGACCTCCCAACTCACTTTGAAATCTCTTGGCCATAAAAACTCTATTTCATTTAGTATTTCCACCCTTTGGTCAAAGTCTTTCTTGAAATGCATCGCTGATTAATGCATGTTAATAATCTCTCAGTGCCAGGGAGGTTCATCCCTGGGAGTCATGTCCCACATCAGGGGGTGGGGGAGGTATTGAGTTTATTTCCCCCGTATACCATCCCCCATCAACAGCCTGTGCAAGTGATGTATAGGTCCTGAGAGATCATTCTTATGTTTGTTTTATTATCCACAATCCTCAGCCACCACAGGGTTCACTGTGTTATACAGCCCTACGTTTTATCCTCTGGTTTTCCTTTTAACAACATGCAATCCAAAGCTTCCTCTTTCAGTCTTGTTCACAGACATGCCTCATGGCTGTTAATTACACTCACACTGTTGTGCTGTACTCACCTCTGTCTATTTCCCAACCATTACAATCAACCTAATTATAAACCTGGCACAGATTAGACATTAGGTCCCCATTTATCTACTCCCATTCTATCTTCTGGCAACCTATTTTCTAGATTCTACCTCTGTAAATTTGCTTATAATATTTAGTTCATATCAGTGAAATCATACAATATTTGTCCTTTTGTGTCTGGCTTATTTCACTCAAGGTCCTTGAGGTTCGTGTTATCTCATACGTCAGAACTTCACTCCTTCTTACAACTGAATAATATTCCATCTAAGGTATATACCACATTTTAAAATCTATTCATCTGTTGATGGACACTTGGGTTGTTTCCATTTTTTGCCAGTTGTGAATAATGCTGCTGTGAATATTGGTGTGCATGTATCTGTTCTTGTCCCTGCTTTTAGTTCTTCTGGGTATATACATAGTAGCAGGATTGCTGGATCATATGGCAGTTCTATACTTAGCTTCCTGAAGAACTGCTAAACTGCGCTCCACAGCGGTTGCACCATTCTACATTCCCACTAGCAGTGGATGAATGTTCTTATTTTTCCACATCCTCTCCAACACTTGTAGTTTTCTGTTTTTTTTTTTTTTTTTTTTTTTTTTAAGTAGCAGCCAGTCTAGTTGGTGTGAAATGATATCTCCTTGTAGTTTTCATTTGAATTTCCCTAATAGCTAGTGATGTTGAGCATCTTTTCATGTGCTTTCTGGCGATTTGTATTTCCTGTTTGGAAAAATGTCTTTTCATGTTTTTGCCCATTTTTAAATTAGATTGTCTTTTTTATTGTTGAGTTGTAGGATTTCTTTATATATACTGGATATTAGACCCCTATTGGATATGTGGTTTCCAAACATTTTCTCCTATTGAGTAGGCTGCCTATTCACTTTATTGGCAAAGTCCTTTGATGCACAAAAGATTTTAATTTTGAGGAGGTCCCATTTATCTAACTTTTGTTTCATTGCTTGTGCTTTGGGTATGAAGTTTATGAAACCATTGCCAACCACAAGATCTTGAAGATGCTTCCCTACATTTTCTTCTAGGAGTTTTATGGTCCTGTCTCTATATTTAGGTCTTTGATCCATCTTGAGTTAATTTTTGTATAGGGTGTGAGATAGGGATCCTCTTTCATTCTTTTGGGTATGGATATCCAGTTCTCCCAGCACCATTTGTTGAAAAGACTATTCTGTTCCAGTTGAGTGGATTTGACAGCCTTGTCAAGTATCAGTTGGCCATAGATGTGTGGGTCTATTTCTGAACTCTCATTCAGTTCCATTGGTCAGTGTGTCTATCCTTGTGCCAATACCATGCAGGTTTGACTACTGTGGCTTTGTAATATGCTTTGATGTCAAGTAGTGAAAGTCCTCCTACTTCGTTCTTTTTAAGATGTTCCTGTATATTTGGGGCCCTTTATCCTTCCAGATAAATTTGATAATTAGTTTTTCCATTTCTGCAAAAAAGGCTCTTGGAATTTTTATTGGGATTGTGTTGAATCTGTAAGTCAGTTTGGGTAGAGTGGACATCTTAATGATATTTGGTCTTTTGATCCATGAACATGGAATGTCCTTTAATTTATTTAGGTCTTCTTTGATTTCTTTTTAGCAATGTTGTGTAGTTTTCTGTGTTTAAGTCCTTTATTTCCTTAATTATATTTAGTCCTAAATATTTGATTTTTTTTAGTTGCTATTTGTAAGTGGAATTTTTTCTTGATTTCCTTCTCAGATTGTTCATTATTAGTGCATAGAAACACTACTGATTTTTACATGTTGATCTTATATCCCTCCACTTTGCTGAATTTGTTTATTGCTCTAGTAGCTTTGTTGCAGATTTTTCAGAATTTTCTATATGTAGGATCATGTCACCTTCAAATAGTGAAAGTTTTACTTCTTCATTTCCAATTAGGATACTTTTTATTTCTTTTTCTTGCCTGACTGCTATAGCAAGCACTTCTAACATGATGTTGAATAAGAGTGGTGATAGTGGGCATCTTTGTCTTGTTTTGGATCTTAGAGGGAAAACTTTCAGTCTTTCACCATGGAGTATAATGTTTGCTATGAGTTTTCCATGTAAGCCCTTTCTTATGTTGAGGAAGTTACCTTCTCTTCCTATGTTTCAAAGTGTTTTTATCAAGAAAGGATACTGGATTTTGTTGAATGGCTTTTCTGCATTGATAGAGATGATCATGTAATTTTTCTCCTTCAATTTGTTAATGTGGTATATTGTAATTGATTTTCTTGTGTTGAAACATCCTTGCACTTGATCGTGGTGTATAATTCATTCAGTGTGTTGCTGGATTCGATTTGCAAGTATTTTGTTGAGGATTTTTGCATCAGTGTTCATTAGAGAGATTGGTATGTAGTTTTCCTTCTTTGTAGCATCTTTATCTTGCTTTGGTATTTAGGGTGATGTTGGCCTAACAGAATGTTAGGTAATGTTCCCTCCTCTTCAGTTTTTGGGAAGAGTTTGAGCAGAATTGCTAACGATATCTCACATATTTGCATTGTGAGAGAGAATGTCCTTTGACTTAAGTCCTTGTAATTTGTTTTGAATTGAATTATGGCCAGCCAAATGCAAGAGTTTTTGTAAATGTTCTGTGTGTCCTTGGGGGGAAAAATGGTATTTTGTTCTTTGGTACAGTTTATATGTTCATTTGGTCAGGTTTTTAAAACATGTTCACATTTTCTGTATCTTGATATTTTTCTCTTTGAACTGTCCTTTGAGTTTTTTTTTTGTTTGTTTGCTTGTTTGTTTTTTGTTGTTGTTATCTCTTTCAGTTCTAGAACTCTAATTTATTTTTCAAATTCACTCTTTCACCTTTTTGGACCTTCTGGTTCTGTCAGAACTTTCTTTCTTTCTTTTTTCTTTTTTTTTTTTTTTTTTAAAGATTTTATTTATTTATTCATTTATCTCCCCCTTGCTGCTTGTGCTCGCTGGGTCAGCTAACCACGCCGTGCGGGCGGGCTTGCCCTCACCAGGAGGCCCCGGGAACCGAACCCGGGGCCTCCCATGTGGTAAACGGGAGCCCTACTGATTGAGCCACAGCCGCTTCCCATCTGTCAGAACTTTCTATGCTTGGGTTTTATTAATTTAACCTGAGAATTGTTTTATAGGCTGTTCCTGATAATTGCAATATTTCAGGTCTTTCTGGGTCATTTTCTGTTTCGGTTGTTTCCATTGGTTCTTTTCCATGGTATCTTTTTTCCTTGTGTTTCAGGCTGTCTTTGATTATGTACTTCCCATTGTAAGTGGGAAATTATCTATAGCAATAATCTGAACCTTGGTTGAGGCTATCTTTCTGCAGAGTAGCTTTTAAAAAATTTTCTCCCTTTGTTTTAGTCAGACAACTAGTGGCACTACCAATCTGAATCTGGGACTGCCTTAATCCAAGGGCACAGTTAGAGGTTTATCTAGATCACCCAGATGACCTGTATGGGAAGTCTGCACAAGGGCTGATTTATTTCTGGTTCCTCTTAGCATGGGGAGTGTAGCTCTTTGGGATTTCAGTTTCAAGTGAGTGGTGGTTTATCAGAGTTCCTCCTTTTGAGACACCCTTGACTTTGGCTTTATGCCCCTGGATCTGTAATGATTTTAAAAGTTAGCCTGTTTTTCTCCTTTTTTTTTTCTGGATTTTCAAATGCCTGAAGGGCTAAAATGGTTTTGGGTGGTTTCAATCTGCCTCTCTGTGTTCAATTCTTTTTCCTTGATTTTAGCCAGGTAATTTTTCACTATTTTGTTAAGTCTTTGAGACTTTTAAGATTTTTTTAAAAAAGTATTTCGTCCAGCTTTTCTATTTCTTCGTAGAGGGACATTTCATCCAAGTTATCTCATTTGCCATTAACAGAACTGAAAGTGTTTCTGTGTTTGTATGCCTTAAAAAATTTAATCAGTGCTATTCATACAAAATTGCAGTTAAGTCTAATTTTAGTCATACATTTATTTTTCTCAGTACTCATACTGAGTTAAAAGACCATTCTTGACACCTATAATATGTATTCAGTCACCACATTTAAATTCTGACTCCCAGTTTACATTACTCAGTTTTGATTTCCACATTTCGTGAAAGAAAATAGGTGGGTCCAAATGTTCTTTATATATCAATTACACACAGAACTTTTTGGGTGCTGGGTCTTCTTAGAATGATTTACTTTTTATCTCAAGTTTCCTATGAAATGAGCTATATCATTATTGGCAGAGTGGAATATTTAAATGTTTGCTGTGTATACTTCCAAATCGACCATAGAAAGTAAAAAGAATGATTCATTTTCAGAAGCATTTTGAGCATCATATGCCTGGGACGTGACTGACTTAGATCTTCATATGGCTGGCTCCTTATTTTTTAATTTATTTTAATTTATTTTATTTTTAAAAAGATACTTAGATTACATAAATGTTACACAAAAAATATGGGGATTCCCATATGCCCTACTCCCCACACCTCCCGCACCCTCCCACATAACATCCTTCATTAGTGTAGCACATTCATTGCAATTGATAAATGCATCCTGGGGCATTGCCACTAAGCATGGACGGTAGTTCACATTGTAGTCTACACTCTCTCCCACACAGTTCTTTTTTTTTTTTTTTTAACTGTATTTTGTACATTTAATAATTGAAAACATAAGCAATTAAAAACTAAAAAGTAAACACAGATGAATAAATATATACATTTCTCAATTAAATGTAATGGATACATGTAAATTTTTTTGTTGTTTTGTTTTTTGTTTGTTTTTTTGGTTTTTTTTTTTGTGTGAATCAAACAATATATTACACAATATATTTGGTTCATAGTAATCCATTCATACAGTATTTGTACTTTTGTGTCTGGCTTGCTTCACTCAACATAATGTCCTCCAGGTTCATCCATGTTGCCATATGCTTTATGACTTCATTTCTTCTTGGAGCTGCATAATATTCCATCGTGTGAATAGACCACAGTTTGTTTATCCATTCATCTGTTGATGGACACCTGGGTTGTTTCCAACTTTTGGCAATGGTGAATAATGTGGCTATGAACATCGGTGTGCAGATGTCTGTTCGTGTCACTGCTCTCAGTTCTTCTGGGTATATACCCAGTTAGTGGTATTGCAGGGTCACGTGGCAAGTCTATATTCAACTTCTTTAGGAACTGCCAAACAGTCCTCCATAGTGGTTGTACCATCCTGCATTCCCACCAACAGTGAAGAAGTGTTCCTATCTCTCCACATTCTCTCCAACACTTGTAGTTCTCTGTCTTTTTAGTAGTGATCATTCTGGTAGGTGTAAAATGATATCTCATTGTAGTTTTGATTTGCATTTCCCTAATCATGAGTGATGTTGAGCATTTCTTCATGTGGTTTTTTGCCATTTGTATTTCTTCTTCGGAGAAATGACTATTCAAGTCTTTGGCCCATTTTTTAATTGGGTCATTTGTCTTTTTATTGTTGAGCTGTAACATCTCTTTATATATCCTGGATATTAAACCCTTATCAGATATGTGATTTCCAAATATTTTTTCCCATTGAGTCGGCTGCCTTTTCACCCTTCTGACAAAGTCCTGTGAGGTGCAAAAGTGTTTAATTTTGAGGAGGTCCCATTTATCTACTTTTCTTTTGTTGCACGTGCTTTAGGTGTGAAGTCCAAGAAACCACCACCTACTACAAGGTCTTGAAGATGTTTCCCTACATTTTCTTCTAGTAGTTTTATGGTCCTGGCTTTTATATTTAGATCTTTGATCCATTTTGAGTTGATTCTTGTATAGGGGGTGAGATAGGGGTCCTCTTTCATTCTTCTGGTTATAGATATCCAGTTCTCCCAACACCATTTGTTGAAGAGACTGGTTTTTCCCATCAGCGTGGGCTTGGTAGGTTTGTTAAAAACCAGTTGACTAGGGGACGGATGTGGCTAAAATGGTTGGGCGACCGTCTCCCATGTGGAGGGACCTGGGTTCGATCCCCGGGACCTCCTGGTTAAAAAAAAAAACAGTTGACTGTATAGGTAAGGGTTTATTTCTGGATTCTCAATTCTATTCCACTGATCGATGTGTCTATCTTTATGCCAGTACCATGCTGTTTTGACCACTGTAGCTTTGTAATATGTTTCAAGGTCAGGCAGTGAAATTCCTCCCACATTGTTCTTCTTTTTTAGAATACTTTTGGCTATTCGGGTGCACTTACCCTTCCAGATGAATTTGGCAATTGCCTTCTCTAATTCTGTAAAGTAAGCTGTTGGGATTTTGACTGGTATTGCATTGAATCTATAAATCAGTTTGGGCAAGATTGACATCTTCACAATATTTATTCTTCCAATCCATGAACACGGAAGGTCTTTCCATTTGTTTAGGTCTTTTTAAATTTCTTTTAGCATTGTTTTGTAGTTTTCTGCATATAGGTCTTGTACTTCCTTGGTTAAATTAACTCCTAGGTATTTGAGTCTTTTTGTTGCTATTGAAAATGGAATTTTCTTCCTGATTTCCTCCTCAGATTGTTCAGTACTAGTGTACAAAAACATTCCTGATGTTTGCGTGTTGATCTTATATCCTGCCACTTTGCTGAACTCATTTATTAGTTCAAGTAGCTTTGTTGTGGATACTTCAGGATTTTCTAAATACAGGATCATGTCATCCGCAAACAGTGAGAGTTTTACTTCCTCTTTTCCTATTTGGACTCCTTTAATTTTTTTGGCTTGTCTAATTGCCCTAGCTAGAACTTCTAGTACCTTGTTGAATAACAATGGTGACAGTGGGCATCCTTGTCTTGTTCCTGATCTTATGGGGAAAGCTTTCAACCTTTCCCCATTGAGTATGATGTTGGCTGTGGGTTTTTCATATATGCCTTTTATCATATTGAGGAATTTTCCTTTTATTCCTATCTTTTGCAGTATTTTTATCAAAAAAGGATGTTGGATTTTGTCGAATGCCTTTTCTGCATCTATTGAGATGATCGTGTGATTTTTTTTCCTTCAATTTGTGAATGTGGTGTATTACATTGATTGATTTTCTTATGTTGAACCAGTCTTGCATACCAGGAATAAATCCCACTTGGTCGTGATGTATAAGTCTTTTGATATGCTGTTGGATTCGATTTGCAAGTATTTGGTTGAGAATTTTTGCATCTATGTTCATGAGAGAGATTGGTCTGTAATTTTCTTTTCTTGGGAATCTTTATCTGGCTTTGGTATTAGGGTGATGTTGGCTTCATAAAATGTGTTGTGTAATTTTCCGTCCTCTTCAATTTTTTGGAAGAGTTTAAACAGGATTGTTGTTAATTCTTTTTGAAATGCTTGGTAGAATTCACCTGTGAAGCCATCTGGTCCTGGACTTTTCTTTGCTGGGAGATTTTTGATGATGGATTGAATCTCCTTAATTGTGATTTGTTTGTTAAGTTCTTGTATTTCTTGTTGTGTCAGTGTAGGTTGGTTATGAGTGTCTAGAAATTTGCCCATTTCATCCAGGTTGTCT
The DNA here is from genome assembly GCA_026826555.1 of Tolypeutes matacus. Lineage (NCBI taxonomy): Eukaryota > Metazoa > Chordata > Mammalia > Cingulata > Chlamyphoridae > Tolypeutes > Tolypeutes matacus. The sequence goes on from JAKSZT010023082.1 coordinate 2,585,540, forward strand.
AGTTTGTTGGCATATAGTTTCTCATAATATCCTCTTATGATTCTTTTTATTTCTGTGAGGTCATTTGTAATTTCCCCCCTTTCATTTCTGATTGTATTTATTTGCATCTTCTCTCTTTTTTTCTTTGTTAGTCTAGCGAGGGGTTTGTCAATCTTATTGATCTTCTCAAAGAACCAGCTTTTGGTTTTGTTGATTTTCTCTATTGCTTTTTTGTTCTCATTTTCATTTATTTCTGCTCTAATCTTTATTATTTCTTTCCTTCTTTTTGCTTTGGGATTGGTTTGCTGTTCTTTTTCTAGTTTCTCAAGTTGTTCAGTTAAATCTTTGAGTTTAGCTCTTTCTTGTTTCTTTTTTTTTTTTTTTTTTACCAGGAGGTCCCAGGGAACGAACCCAGGTCCCTCCATATGGGAGACGGATGCCCAACCAATTGAGCTACATCCGACCCCCTCTTTCTTGTTTCTTAATATAGGCATTTAGGGCTGTAAATTTCCCTCTCAAGACTGCCTTTGCTGTATCCCATAAGTTCTGATATGTTGTGTTCTCATTTTCATTTGTCTCAATATATTTACTGATTTCACTTGCAATTTCTTCTTTGACCCACTGAATATTTAGGAGTGTGTTGTTCAGTCTCCACACATTTGCAAATTTACTTTTTTCCTGTCTGTTATTGATTTCCAGTTTCATTCCATTATGATCTGAGAAGGTGCTTTGTATAATTTCAATCTTTTTATATTTATTGAGAGCTGTATTGTGACCTAACATGTGGTCTATCCTGGAGAAAGATCCATGGGCACTTGAGAAGAATGTATAATCTGCTGAGTTTGGATGCAGTGTTCTGTATACGTCTGTTAGGTCTAACTTGTTTGTCATATTTTTCAATTTCTCTGTTTCCTTGTTGATCTTCTGTCTAGTTGCTCTATCTAATGATGTGAGAGGGGTGTTGAAGTCTCCGACGATTATTGTAGAAATGTCTATTTCTCCCTTCAGTTTTGCCAGAGTTTGTCTCATATATTTTGGGGCACCCTGGTTAGGTGTGTAGATATTTATGACTGTTATATCTTCCTGGAGGATCATTCCTTTTATTAATATATAATGGCCTTCTGCATCTCTTATCACTTTTTTGCATTTGAAAACTGTTTTGTCTGATATTAGTATAGCTACCCCTGCTCTTTTCTGTTTACTATTTGCATGGAGTATCTTTTTCCAACCTTTTACTTTCAGCCGGCTTGTATCCTTGTGTCTGAGGTAAGTTTCTTGTAAGCAGCATATGGATGGCTCATGTTTTTTAATCCATTCTGTCAGCCTGTATCTTTTGATTGGGTAATTTAATCCATTCACATTCAGTGATATTACTGAAAATGCACTATTTATTTCCTCCTTTTTATTCTTTGGTTTTCATATGTCATCTTATTTTTGTCTTTCTTTTTACTCTCTTGGTTATCCTTTCTGCTTTTCTTTCTTCTATACTCTCCTCGAAGCCTGTCTCTCCTGTCTTTTTCTTTCAGGTTCTAAGGCTTCCTTTAATATTTCCTGCAAAGGTGGATTCTTTTTTGCAAACTCTCTTAGTTTCTGTTTGTTTGTGAATACTTTATATTCACCTTCATATTTGAAGGACAGTTTTGCTTCATAAAGAATTCTCGGCTGGCAGTCTTTCTCTTTCAGTTTCCTAATTGTATCATACCACTGTCTTCTCGCCTCCATGGTTTCTGAAGAGAAATCTGCACAAAGTCTTACTGGACGTCCTTTGTACGTGATCGTTTGCTTCTCTCTTGCTGCTCTGAGAACTTTCTCTTTATCTTTTACATTTGACATTCTGAATAATATGTGTCTTGGCGTAGGTGTATTTGAATTTATTCTTATTGGGGTACGGTGTGCTTCTTGGACATGAAAGTTCATTTCTTTCGTGAGAGTTGGGAAATTTTCAGCTATTATTTCCTCAAATACTCTTTCTGCCCCTTTTCCTTTCTCTTCTCCTTCTGGAACTCCCATGACACGTATGTTCTTGCGTTTTGTGTTGTCATTCAACTCTCTGAGCCCCTGCTCAATTTTTTCCATTCTTTTCTCTCTCTGTTCTTTTCTCTCTTCAATTTTAGCTGCTCTGTCTTCAGTATCACTTATTCTTTCTTCTGTTATTTCGAGTCTGCTGCTGTATGCTTCAAATGTATTTTTTACTTCACCTATTGTGTCTTCCATTCCCATGAACTCCGTTACTTTTCTGTTCATGATTTCAAATTCTTCTTTACGTTCGCGCAATGACTTCTTGATGTCATTGATCTCTTTAACTATATTCTCTTTCATCTCATTAATTTGATTTTGGAAATGTGTGCTCATCTCACTGATTAGTTCTCTCAAATTCTGCATCTCTTCTGGGACTTTGCTGTATTCCTTTTCTTGGGCCATGTCTTCTATTTCCTTAGTATGGCCCGTAATTTTTTGTTGGTGCTCAGGAATCTAGTTAGTTTGTATTTTACTTAGATGCTCTATCTCTTTCTCTTTTATGGGGGTTTAGTGGCTGGAGGCTGTGAGTTACCACAGCTCTTTGATTTTTGACTCAACCTTGATTGTTAGGATTGTTCTGCTGGTTGCTCAAAACTGGGCACTGGACCCAGTAATTGGTTGTAGAGTCGTTTCCTAAGGCCTTGGGCAGGGAGGCTGTAGAGGCCAGGAAAAGCCTCTCTTACTTATTAATGTTCTTATGTGCACTTCTTTGGTCTGCCAGGAGATGGCGCTTGTTGGCTGCTCTCAATTCAATGCCTGGTCGGAGCATATTTGTTGTGACCCAGACCAGATCAATGTGATAGAGCTTCCTGTCTGGGGGCTAAGATCCCCGTGATTCAAACTTTCTGAGACAGTTCTCCATACTTTTCTCGTAGCGCCCCCCCCTTTCCCAGCTAGGAAATATTTCCACTCCCTTCTGAATCCTCAACAATCAGTCCCTGTTAGTAGAGGAGGAGATTGGGAGGTTTGTATATCTTTAGCCCCTTGCAGGCTCCAAGGCAAACAATGGTGCAGCCCCACCCGGCCTGGAAGGGCTCTCGGGACAGGGCAGACCAAACCTGGGAGTCCAAAGCAGGGTCAGCCCCAGGCTCTCTCTCCCCTCTCCCGTGGAGTCGTCAACAATTAGTCCAGGCTAGAAGAGAGGGAGGTTGAGAGGGTCGGATTTCTCCAGTCCTTTCTAGGCTCCCTGGGCAAACCGCTGTGTGGAAGGGTCCGTGGGGCTCCGCAGCCAAATTTCAGGTCAGAACCTGAGTCAGCCTAAGGCTGTGTCCCTCTCTCTCCCTTTTCCGGGAGTGGCAGATCCCTGAAGCCCCCTTTGTGTGTGGTCGCAGGCCCAGGGGCCCGAGAATTCTGAAGGGTGTGGGGGAGGGTGCCGGGGGAGTAGCAGACGCTGCTACTTGCAACTCACAGTTCTGTAGTCGCGATTTCCCTCTTCTGTCCCTCTCTCCTCTGGGTGGTGTGCAGCCTTCACCTGGTGACCTAAACCCTAGAAGATCTTTTTCGGGGCTCTTTCAGCTTGTCCTCTATCTATTTTTCTGGAGAAGAGATTCCCGTGTCTTACTAGTCTGCCATCTTCCCGGAAGTCCCACACAGTTCTGCATGTTATGGGATGGTAGAAAATGGCCTGTATCTGTCGTTGCAATGTCATTCAGGACGATTCCCAAGTCCCAGAAAAGCTCCCATATTACAACTGTTTTTCCCTCTCCCTGCCCCCAGATCCTCCAATGGCCACTGCCTCCAATCAATGTTGTAATTTCTCCCATTGCTAGAACCACAATATGTCTATAGTAGAATACCGGTAAATCCATTCTAGTCCATAGTTCATTCCCCAATCCTGAGGATTCTGGGATAGTGATGTCTACTCCACCTCTAATTGAGAGGGAGCTTCGATCCCATACAGCTGCTGGATGGGACTCTCTTGCTTGCAGTTGTAGGCTCTCTCTTTTCCTTGGTATGGTGGTTGTCAGTCCTTACCTCCTTGTTAGTTGTCCTGGGTGAGTCTAGTGAACTGGAGAGTAGATGTTGCAACTCCGCTGGGGCTCCAGGCCCAGCTGCACATGGACAGCCCAAATATTCCAGTCTCCAGCACCAACTATAGGTTTAAATAGAAGGCGCAAATGTAGCTTCTTCTTGTCTTTGCGATCTCAGATCAAATATCATCTTTTCAGAGAGGTCTGCTCTGACCAAGTAATCAGTTTTTCCCCCTTCATAACACGTGTCAGTATCTGATAATGTCAAAATGTAAAGCTCCATGAGGGTAAGGGTCTTGCCTACCTTGTTCACCACTGTCTTTTGTGTCTTATTTGCCTATTCCCTGAAAAATGATAGGCAGTCCATAATTATTTGTGTAATGAATGAATGAATACAATAAATATTTGTGGGGTTTTTTTGAAATTGTGCCATTTTCTCTAAATGTCACAGTAATCCTTTAAAAATTTGTGATTCCATTGAACTGAATGAAGTTAGTTAAGTTTTTAAAAATTAAGTATAGTTTGAGTTTTCCCCTGCCTTTCTTCTTTTGAAAAAAAAAATTGTAAGTGTTGAATGAAAAATCTGTAATAATATCATAGTGAACTAAAGGAAACCTTGAAGTGCCAAAGGAATAGTTTGTATCAGTGATAACTGCACCTTTCTTGATTCATATTGAACTGAAAGGAAGTCAGTGTGGCTGGGGTGAAGTGAACCAAGGAGAATAGTAGGAAATGATGTGGGAAGAGGGAAGGCTAAGGCCTTGGGGTGTATGTGGACTTGGGGTCTCACTCTTAATTATATGGTAGGCTTTTGGAAGGTTTGGAGCAGAGAAGTAACATCTGAATTAGCTTAAAGGGATTACTCTGATTCTTGTGTTGAAAATAGACTGAAGGGGGAAGGTGAGCGTGGAGCTGGGGGACTGTGGGAGGCTGTAGGATATTGAAGTATTGTCTATTTCTGGGCTCTCGCATCTTTTCCACGAATTAATTTGTCTATTTCTATGCCCAAACCACCCTGTCTTAATTTCCATAGCTCTATTATAAGTCTTAATATACCCGGTAGGGCATCCTGCCAGATCCTACCTTCAAGGCAGAGCCTGTTTACTTTTCTTCTTTAAGGAGGTTGTTGCCTATACTTGGACCTCTGCCCTTTCATATATATCTTAGAATCAGTTTGTCTTAATTCCACAAAAAACTCTGTTGAGATTTTGATTGGAATTACATTGACTGTAGAAGATCAATATGGAGAGAATTGACATCTTTGTGCTATTGAATCTTCCTAGCTTTAAAGTTAGGATAACTCTATTTACGTCATCAACATTTTTTAATAAAGTTTTATAATTATCTGAATAGAGGTCTTGAAAATCTTTTGTTATATTAAAACTTAAGTGCTTTCCCTTTTTGTTGCTAATATAAATGTGATTTTTAAAATATTACATTTTCTGTTTCTTATTGATGTTTACAACTGCAGTTAATATTTGTATTTTAAGCTTATATTCAGCTGCTTTGCTAAACACTTAGAATTCCGATAATTTATTTGTAAATTCCTTTGAATTTTTAATGTAAACAATATCTATAAATTCTGTTTTGCTTCGCTCTTTCCAATTCTATACAGTTTGTGTATTCTTATTTTACTGGGCTGACTAGAACCTGCCAGAATAATGCTTAATAATAATGTTAATATCCCATCCATCAGCTATATTGGATTGAAGCCCCCTCTCAATTAGAGGCAGAGTGGACATCACCATCCCAGAATCCTCAGGATTGGGCAACGAACTATGGACTAGAATGGACTTGCTGGTATTCTGCAATAGACTTGTTGTGATTCTAGCAATGGAAGAAATTACAGCATTGATGTGGAGACAGTGGCCACTGGAGGCTCTGTGGGCAGGGGGAGGGAAAGATAGGTGTAATGCAGGGGCTTTTTCAGGACTTGGGAATCCCCCTGAATGGCATTGCAATGACAGATGTAGGCCATTATACATCTTCTCATAACCTGCAGAATTGTGTGGGGGAGAGTGTGAACTGCAATGTAAACTATGGTCCATGCTTAGTGGCAGTGCCCCAGGATGCGTTTATCAATTGCAATGAATGTGCCACTCTGAAGGATGATGTTTATGTGGGAGGGAGTGGGGCATATGGGAATCCCTATAGTTTTTGTGTAACATTTATGTAATCTAAGTATCTTTAAAAAAAATTAAAATAAAAAAATAAGTATTATTATTAGAAATCTTTGTCATGCTCTTAATTTTTTGAAGGGACTGGGTCTAATATTTCACATTTAAGAATGATTGTTTTAAGTTTTTGTAAGGTTACCTTTTTCAGGAGATAAACATTTTTAAAGCATTTAATTCCAGTCAAATTACTCTTTAGAAAGCCTGTTCCAGTTTACATCAGAGTGTGAAAGGGCATGCTTCTTCATGTCAATATTTATCCACACCATGTGGGGTATTCTTATTCTTAAAACGTTTCAGATATCATAGATAATAAAGAAACTTTCTTTACTGATTTTGATTAATTTCTTCCTTTTAACTTAGTATTTTGTGTTGGTACCATTGTCAGTTTTCTTAGAGATAGGTTTTTTTTGTTTTTTGTTTTTTTTTAAAGATTTTTTTAAATTTATTTATTCATTTATCCCCCCCCTGCTGCCCGCGCTTGCCGGGTCAGCCAACCACGCCGTGCGGGCGGGCCCGCCCCCACCAGGAGGCCCCGGGAACCGAACCCGGGGCCTCCCACATGGCAAACGGGAGCCCCACCGATTGAGCCACAGCCGCTTCCCGGAGATAGGGTTTTTTGAATTAAAAAAAAAAATTAAAATAATTTCCGATGGAGAAAAGTTGCAAAGATAGTACAAAGAATTTCCTGTTTCCTCTTCCCTTTCCTCAGATTCCATAATGTTAACGTTTTCTCCTATTTGCTCTCTCATTCTCTTTCTCTTTTTCCCCTGTCCCTTCCCAATAACCACAAACATTTTTATCAACTATTTGAGTAAATCTTTAATGTGCAAAAATTACTCAGTCTTTCCTTGTCTTTTATTACATAGATATTTTTAAAGAATGCAGGCCAGCTATTTAGTAAAATATCCCTCAGTTTGGGCTTGTCTGTTGCTTCCTGTGGTTAGATTCCAGTTTCACATTTCTGGCAGGAATGCTACAGAAGTGATACTGTGGTCTTCTTTCTCATTATGTCTTATCAGGAGGCATTTGATGTTGATTTGTCCCATTACTGGTGATGATAACTTTTATCAATTAAGGTGGTATCTGCCTGTTTCTTCACTATGAAATTACTATTTTTTCCCATTTATAATTAATAGGTATTTTGCGGGGAGAAACTTTGAGACTTTTTCTTCCCATCAAACTTTCAACCACTAGTTTTAGTATATGTTAATGATGCTTGCCTGAAATAATTATTACTGTGGTGGTTGCCAAATGGTGATTTTCTAATTCCATCATTACATTTTTTTGGCGCTTCCCCTTCTCCCCCATTTATTTGTTTATTTTAGTAAGGAAATAAATATATTTTTATTTTATTCTATGGATTATAATCTTTTACTATCCTATTTATTTTGTTGCTCAGATTGTCTATAACTTGACCAATGGGAGTTTAGTCACTTAAATCTGGTTCCTGCATCCTTTTGATACGCTCGCATCATTCTCTGAGCACTTCCTTATGTTCTGGTACCACAATAATATATCCTAGGCTTCTCTTGTACTTTCCTTGCCCTAGACTTGAAATCAGACATTTCTCCAAGGACTCTTGTTTCCTTTTGTTGGAGACTGGTCTTTAGAAAACCAGATCTGGGCACTAAGTGCGCTCATGGCTTGGAGTGTAGTCATTTCTAGGCCCTCTCAGCAAGCAGAGCTAGGGAATATATGTGTATGTATGTGTATATTTGTGCACATATGCATACATTTATATGTATTTCTGTATCTCTATATGTTAAAAACTGACTATATACTCTTGCTCCAATTCCAAGCTTTCTCCCTTATCCACAATATATTATTTGCTCAATCCTAGAATATACAGAAAGTAGTTTCATATCACTGTGTAAAAACAAAATATCTTGTGTACTATACTTGTTTACATTTCTTTTTGACTTTAGCTTGAGGGGAGGGTATGTAGTTAAAACACCACCTTCAAAGGCTACCTGGGGTTAATTCTCTTTCCTGACTGCTCTCTTCAGTGTGGTTATATTATTCATTGCAAATATAGTTAGGTTCATTTGTTTGTGTTCTATTTTGGGTTCTTACCTCCTTTTTTTTTTTTTTTTTTTTAAAGTATATGAAACCTTAACATGATTTTAAAAGAACTATGTAAAAAGATAGGGTAGGTTAATAGACCACTGTTATAAAAAACTTATGACTTTTAATTGTGTTTGTCCTTTCAGGGAATCATTTATTGCTTCACTATTACAACAAATATGTGAAAGTTCCTATCAACCTGTGAGAGTTTCCTTCTTCAGACATTCTTTGTTCTACTTATTGTACAACTTTCTCAGAAGATCCTTTTTGGTGCCATGTACTGTGGCTTGCATCAACAGAGGAATTTGTCTTCATGAAGATTCCTAATATTGGTAATGTGATGAATAAATTTGAGATCCTTGGGGTTGTAGGTGAAGGTAAGTTGGGAATTTAGAATTCCTTGAATTTTTGAGCATTGTATCACCAAAACATTTATTAGATTCGATCCAGTTAACCTAACCTATGTCAGGTCAGATACGTGTCTAAGAGCAAAATATTAAAATAAAAATCCTCTTAAACTATTTGGGTCTTACTCTCCTATCTAAAGTTAATAACATTTAAAAACCCTTTAAAGTTTAATAAGTCAGTGATTTCTTAAAACTGCCTTTATTTCACTCTTTTCATTAGCAATCATGGTTTCTTTAGTCTATCTTTTTTGAGTTATTTTTGTTTTTATATTAATTTGGCTTATTTTGAATAATTTAAAACTTATTTGTATAAGTTAAATTTTATTTAATTCATGGTAAATTAATAAGTAATTTTTGCTTCTTTAGAATCAGCAAACTACAGTTTATAAATTCTAAGACACAGTTTGGTCATATTTTAACGTCTCTGAAATCAGAGATGTGTCTTACAGCATGGCATGGTTTAATTGGCAGCATTTTTTCTTTTCAAGTAAAAATACCTAAAAGAATGCTTACAATCAATAATTTCTTCAATTTGATGAAATACAGTTATTCATTTTTCACCACGCTTCCTGATTTTTCCTCATTAGTAATTTTTGCTGTTCACTTAAAGATAACTTTATGGAAATTTTGTAAATCTGGTAGCAGGGGAAAAGTTGTTATAATTATGATTCTTAGCATTTATATCTTTGAAGCAAATGTTACAGAAATTTCATATTTCAGAAATTTCAAATAAACTTTGGATTTGAAAAGTTTAAAAAATTTACCTGTGTGGGCAGCAAAGCTGTTCAAGATTTTAATATTAAGTTGGTAAATCCTTTTCAAAATATAGAAAAAAATTAAAATATGGAATCTAATCATTGGGTGCTTATTTTCAGGGTATGAATTTGAAACCATATAAATGAATGGATTGTTTTTCCCTTCATGAGTCAACTCTTTTTTGTTTTCTTCATTGATAATTATGTAAATAAAATTCATTCTCAGTGTCTTGCCCACAGTCTGTTTTATAATTGTTGCCTTTTGTGTTTTCTTTCTTTCTTTTCTTTTAAAGTATTGCACTTAGAGACTTAAGCAGTAAAGCTGCTGAATGGAGAAGGTTAATACATAGGGTGTGATGGGGTTGTAATGCTCCAGCTTCCGGGCCTAAGGTTTTCTGGTATACCCATAGGTGATCATCTTCTCAGAGATTACCTCAGATTAACCCAAATTACCAGACTGTAATATAAATCAGAACATGTCAGTTTTAGTCAGTACCATCATTGTATGTATTTTTTTTTTTCTTTGTAAATTACCTTACATCCTTTTTGGCCAAGAAATACATATATAGTAAGTATATGGAAAAATATCACTAAACTCTGCATTCCTGTAGAGTAGACAGTGCATTTTCACCCCATAGAAAAACTGGCATGGGAAATTAAATGAGGATTGGATGATGGCCTGGTGAGCGTTGAGTTAAGTTGGATGACCATAAGAGCTGGTTCCATCCTAACTATGATATTAAGATTCATCCATCTCCACCAAAGCAAAGGAAACTTGTTTAGGTCCTCTAGACTGTGTTGGAGACAGCATTTACCAATTTTGTCTCTCTGAAGTCCCCTTCTCATAGGTGCATGCAGGCCTTGCCTGTTAATGTCAATTTTAATGACACTTCCACAAGCCTCAGTTACCATACATTATTCTTGATTCTCATAATTAGATTTTTCGCAATATAACCTTAACCCCAGTTTCCTGGGTACCACACTGTCAACTCTGTGTCTGCCTCTAGGAAATAGTTTATGACCTAGATAGTAGAATAAATAATCCAAAAGATAGTGCAGAATCTCATCAAAATAGTCTGAAGAAAGTGGGAGTGCTTGGCCTTAATCCTGGAGAGCCCGTTATTGCTTGTAGTCTGTGCCCTGAAACTGAGTCTTTATGCCTAAAATCGGAACTCTGAGGCCTGTACCATTTTGCCAGCCAAGAAAGACGTTCTAGCCTAGAAGAGGATTTAAATGTCTCCCAGGACAGAGAGCATTTTTGGCAGACTCAGTGCTTGAGTTTACTATTGGGAAGTCATTAGCTCTTAACTGCTAATCTTTTACAATCTATTTCAATATTTTGATTTAATTTTCATTTATTATTAAAAGTTCTTGTGTCCAAATCTCATCTCCAAAATTTTTAAACCTTAAATTAAAAAGTGTCTCAAGATAATTTTTCTTTAAAAAAAGAGGAGTATTGAAAAATACTTAAGTTGGGGGAAATGCTTGTTACACTCTTGGGTTATAAAAAATATCTAATAAAGTATTCACATTCTGTTTGTAAGTGAGTCATTGCATTATTACTAGAGAATATTGTCATTTCAGGAATTATTATAATATGCACTAGTAATCAGTGTAAAAACAACAGAATTGCCTCTCCAAGAGCTGTAGTTTGTATACATGTCCCTAATTGTTTACTTATTTTTTATTATAGGAGCCTATGGAGTTGTACTTAAATGCAGACACAAGGCAAGTATATACTTTTAAAAATGAAAATATCTATATGTATTTAACTGTTTTGAAATTAGTTCAATGCCCTGTGCATGTGAGCATGTAATTAAACCTATCTGACCTTGATGATGGTGATGCTTAATAAAGCAGAATTGACATGTGAACCCAGAAAATGGAGACTGTTTTTAGACCAGCTATATTATGATGAGGTAGTAATCACCTTTTTGTGATGACATACTATTTTTTCAACCAACTTATGTGTAGGTGAAAAGTTGCCTAATGGGATGAGAGAAAAGGGTGGTGGGATGGGAAAAAGAAAGTAAGGTAGTGATTTAATTTATGTTAAAGTACTTATGAGCAAGGAGGAGTTTGATTCAGTATTTTTCATGTAGCCCCAATAACTTAAATTTCTCAATGGATTTGAATCCAGATTTTGAAGAGTAGTGGATAGGTGTTGGTTATGAAAATAGGATTTGGGTTAATAGTGTATGATTATTACTGGATATGGTTGATCACCCTTGAATGGCCTTGAAATGAATCTTATTAAAGATTATTTGACTCTGATGATAACTTCCCTGAATAATTTGTGATTATTTGAAGTATCCATAGCTATTGTTTAATGGTGAGCATGTTCTATTCATGAGACTAACTTTAAGTTGGCAACTGTTGAAGCTGTAACAATGTTTTTCTAATAAGGTATTCCTATTCTGAGTATTAATATTTGGCCTCATGTTAGTTTACATATAATTTGTTAAGATCAAGGTTGTAAGTTTTTGTGATATATTTTATAAATCTTTGAGGTAAGCTTAGCTACTCAACCCAAAACATTTAACTTAAACTCCTGAATCTATCTTCCTATCAATAGTAATGTGTGTGTGTACATAAATAAAGATAGTATCATTTTTATGTTTGCTTTTTCTTTCCTATTCAAAATATCTTTACCTTTTGGATTTAAGGCTTCATGACACTTCATATATTTGGGTTTTATTCTTGAAATTGTGTGTTTGAATTATTTTATGTTGGTAATAGTTATCTGAAGAGCTATTTACCAGTAAATTCTCAAAAAATGGTTTAATTTCTATTGTTTCTTAATTAAGGATGATTAAGAATTTAAAGTAGTAAACTAAATATAATCAAAATAAATGTAGCACTTTGAGTATCTTAAGAAATATTACTGCAATCTGAAATTAAACACATGGAAAGCTCCCTAATGAAATGTTATGCTTTTAATGAGTTACCTTGAGTTACAGTAAATTTATGAAGCTTCTAAAAAGTGAAATTCCTCAATGGATACTACTTAGGGGAAATAGGCTGTTAGTTTCCAAGTTTAATTTGACTGTTTCATGAACCTAATACCTCCTCTTATACTATGGCTCTGTTTATACAGCATAGCAAATTGAAGCTTCAGCTCTTACTCTAGGGTTTTAAAGTCCAAGGATTTCTGATACACACATACATACATTCAATATATGTAGTATACATTGTATATATATTTGATATATATTATACTTTATGTTCAAACAATGTAAATAATCTAACAGTGTTTTCTCTCAATCTTTGTCACACTTGACCTGTGACTCTTTTCCCTAAACTTTCTTTTGACCTTTGCTAAGCTCTCCTTCTGTCTTTTATGCAAAAGTAAAAGCTTATTAGTTGTATGTATTGTTTTTGTCTTTCCATGTGGCTGATTTACTTATTTGTTAAAATATGGTTGCTACCTATAGATTGTTCTCATAATGCACACTGGGTGTGCCAGCAGGTTGGGCCCAGAGTAGGAGTGGCTGAGAATGGGCATGTCTGCTCTTGTAAACCCAACTCTAAATGTAAACTGTGATTCTTAGTGGTGATGTGTAGGCACCTTGGGTGACAAGGAAGAATAAAACATATTGAATGGCTTGTGGTCTCCTGGTGATAGAATCATGTTCCTCACAAAAATCCATGTTCAGGTCCTAACCCCTGGTCCTGTGGGTGTGAACCCATTTGTAAATAGGATATTTTGATGAGGTTTTTTTTAGTTAAGGTGTGGCCAACTGAATCAGGATGGGTCTTAATCCTGTTACTGGAGGCCTTATAGAGAAGTCCACAATGAGAAGCCATCAGAAGAAGGTGGAAGTCAGTGGAACTCAGAGGAGAAAAAAAGAAGACTTCATCATGTTCTTTGCCATATGGCAGAAAAGCCAAGGACCGAGGACCACTGGCAGCCAGCCCTAGAATGCCACAGTCTTCAGGGAAAAAGCATCACCTTGCTGATGCCTCAGTTTTGGACTTCACCTAGCCTCAAAACTGTGAGCCAAGAAATTCCCATTGTTTATGACAGCCCACTGTATGATACTTGTTTTAGCAATCAGGAAACTAAAACATGGTCTGTCTGAAGATATAGAAGAGTAGATACTTTAATAACTGTAAGGTTGCTGCAAATGAGATTGTACCTAAACACTTCTCTTTTTGCTGCTCTTCACTAAATGAGGGACTCACAGACTATCTCTCTAAGTATTGCTGCTTTTTACTTTCATTCATCTAAAAAGATATTGCTGGATGAAAAATCTAAAGCATACATTAATGCCTAACACAGTAATATAAAACTCTTTTTTAGAATCTGCAGCTGTTTAGTCATTAGACATGTTACAGTATATGCTTTTTCTTGCTAAAATCAGGCCTTCAAATCTATACCCCATTATCCAAAAATAGAGAACCTGATGCTTCTGATAAGCTTCATGCTCTAGGATCAAACAAATGAATTACTAGGAAATCTCATAGTTGAAAATGGGTATAATCCTCCCTATTGTACCTATTATATGTAAAATAACCATGCCCATATATTTTGCATACCTTTCAAAAATTGAATGAAATGCTTATAAAATGTATAAATCAAGCTTCATAGAAGACAGGCTTTGTGTGATTATGTATGTACAAGGTGGGTCTCTTTTTGAAAAGATTGGCTGTAGCTGTATATATAAATAACTCATTGCATATTTAATATTTGTATTGTTGTAAGAGTTTAGAGGTCATGTTTATAAACAGATATATCTTTTCTTTTGTGAACACAATATGATGTTAGGCTATTCCAAGCCAAAGGCTATCTATATCTATATCTTATCTTATCTTTGAAAGAAGCTTTAGATTACATAAATGTTACATCGAAAATATAGGTGGATTCCCATATACCCCACCCTCTCGCCCTCCCAGACTTTTCCCCATTAACATCTTTCTTTAGTTTGGTACATTTGTTACAATTGATGAACACATATTGAAGCATTGCTACTAACCATGGTTTATAGTTTACATTATAGTTTATACTTTGCAGCACACAATTTTATAGGTTTTGATAAAATGTATAATGGCCTGTATCCATCATTGCGTTGTCATGCAGGACAATTCCAATGTCCCAGAAATGCCCCATGTTATACCTACTCTTCCCTCTCCCTCTCCTCAGAAGCTCTGGTGGCCACTGCCTTTATATCAGTGATACAAGTTCTTCCATTGCTAGAATAATAATAATTCTACTTTAGTCCATTGTTGCATTCCCCCCTTATGTTTGTTCGTTCTTCAATCTTGAGTATTTTGGGATGGTGATGCCCACTCTGTTTCTGATTGAGAAGGGGCTTAGATCCGATGGGGCAGATGGATGGAACTATCTTGCTTGCCATTGTAGGTACTCTCTGCTTTTTGGGATGGGCATTGTCCATCATCATCCTTTTGTTAGTTGTCCTGGGCAAGTCCAGTGAACTGGAGAGTAGGTGTTGTAACTGTGCTGAGATTTAGGGCTCAACCAGTATATGAAGAGACCAAAAATTTAAGTCTCTAGGACATATATTTAATGAGTATAATGCTAATTATAGGTTCAAATAAAAGGGGCAGAAGAGCCATGTGTAGGGAAATTATAAATGAGTCTAACGCTGTTACTTATATTCCAAGGTAAGGCCCACTGACAGGGTGTTGAATTCCTGAGATTGTCTGCCCTGCCTATAGTGTCTATATGCCTCTAGGGCCCTCAGGAGCACCCTTGCTTAAGGCACTGTTTACTGTGAGATCCTCCTGAGATGGGCATAAGCATAACCTCTGGAATGACCTCCCAACTCACTTTGAAATCTCTTAGCCATAAAAACTCATTTGTATTTAATATTTCCCCCTTTGGTCAAGGTCTTTTTCCAAATGCATCCCTAGTTGGTGCTTGGTAATAATCCCCTGGGGCCAGGGAGGCTCATCCCCCAGAGTAATGTCCGGTTTGGGGGGTGGTGTATAGTGTGGGGGTGGGGGTGGGGAAGGTAGTGAGTTTATATGCTGGGTTTGGCTTAGAAGTCACATTGGAGCAACTAGGAGGCTTTCAGGAGGTAACTCTTAGGCAATATATACTACTAGGCTAAGTTTCATTTTCACAAGAACAAGGTTCATAAGAACAACTATTAATATCAAAGGACTGGCATAATGGTCTGTCCTCCTTCGCTAGGCACTGCCCATGTATTCGGGGGATTCTTACTGCTCTATTAGAGAATATAGCAGGGCTCCCCAGGATGGGAATTCAATGTGTTTTTCGGTTATTTTGTGGGTCTCCACCCACTGAGACAACACTCCGTGACCACTTGAACTTACTCATATGCCATAGAGGCATGCCCCAGGTGCAGCCCTCCTGACACATCCCGCTGTCATTGACACCCTGCACCAGTGATCCTTCCCTGCCAAAGTTGAGACACTTCTGCAATCCAAAACCTCCCCCAAAACAAAGCCACAAAATAAAAATAATATAAAATCCAAAACCTCCCCTAAAAGCCACAAAATGTAATAATAATATAAAATAAAATAAATACAAAAATATAAAAATTTAATTTTGTCTTTCATCACAGTAAGATCTGTTATCTTTTAGGTACAGTGACAGTTTCTTCTGTATGTTCCCTCAGTGTATTATTTTTTTGCTTTATTTTCAGAGAAGCTTTAGGTTATATAAAAGCGACATAGAAAATATAGAGGATTCCCATATACCCAACCCCCTCCCTTTCTCCCACTCTCCCCTATTAATAACATCTTACATGAGTATGGTGCATTTGTTAAAATTGATGTACATGAGTGATCAAACCTTGGTGTGGGCTCCAGTTTTCTGCAGTGGGCATAAAAAGAACCCAGGGAACTCACGTGTGTCTCCTTCAGATTCACAAGACATTGCAAAGAAGGGTGTTCCTATGTACCCTTCACCCAATTTCCCCCAATGATCACATCTCATGTAATTATATTGTACTATCAAATCCAGGAAATTGACATCAACATAATGTGTGTATAATTCTATGCTATTTATCACATGTGTAGATTCATTTGAGTAACACTGCCATCCAGATACAAAACTATAACATTGCCTCGAAGATCTCCTTCATGCTACCTCTTTATAGGTACCCTTATCCCTCCTCCCCATATATCTGTCCGTTAACCCTGAAAACCATTAATCAATCAGGTTTCCATCTCTGTAATTTCATCATTTATAGGTTGTTATAGAAATGAAATCATTCAGATTACTTTTTTCACTTAAGACAAATGCTCTTGAGATCCATCCAAGTTAAGTACAACAATAGTTCATTCCTTTTTATTGCTGAGTAGCATTCCGTGGTATGAATGTACAGAAGTTCATTTAATCATTCACCTATTTTAGAACATTTTATTGTTTCTACTTTTGGGCACTTATAAATGGAGCTGTTATGAATTTTTGTATACATGTTTTTTTGTGGACATAAGTTCATGTCTCTGGGATAAATGCCTAGAAATGCAAATGCTGGGTTGTATGTTAAATGTATGTTTTCTTCAGTAACTGTCACATTATTTTTCAGAATGATTGAACCATTTTACATTCCTCCCAGAAATGTATGAGAGATTTAATTTCTCTGCATCCTCTCCAACATTTGTTATTGTCTCTACTTTAAAAATTTTAGATATCCTAATAAGTTTATGGACTTAATTTGTATTTCCTTAATGGCTAGTGATGTTGAACATTTTTTTCATGTGCTTATTTGCCATCAATCAATCCTCTTTAGTGAAAAAAAAAAAAAAATTATGTACAATATTGAAGTTGTATTAGTCTGCTAATACAGGTGCTGATGCAAAGTACCAGAAATCTGTTGGCTTTTATAAAGAGTATTTAATTGGAGTAAAAGCTTACACTTACAAGGTTCTAAAGAGTCCAACTCAAGGTTGCTCTCTCACCAAAGTCAGTTGCCAAATGTTGAAGCGAGATGGTTACTGATCTCTGCCTAGTCTCTCCTCTGTAGGCTATCAGGCAAATGGTTAATCTCTCCCCAGGGCTTTAGCTGTTTGAGCCTTCTCCTTTCTGTCAGAGTTCTCTCCTCTGGCATCTATGGAGCTCTTTCTCTTCCCGTGCGTCTTCTTGGTGAGTGTCTGTTTATATAGGTGCACCAGTGGGGCGGGGGCTCAACCTGAGTCACGCCTTACTAACGTGATTGAATCAAAGCCCCAATCTTAACATATAATTCAATCAAGGTCCCTCAACTGAGTCTAATATAATCAAAGGACATCACACCCAGAATAGATTAATTTACAAATATAATCTTTCTCTCTTTGGGATTCATAAATAATCTCAAACTGCATAGAAGTGTTGCCATTAACCATGGCCAATGGTTTACATTATGGTTTACATTTTGTATTGTATACTTTTATAGGTTTTGACAAAATTTAAAATGGCCAGTATCCATCATTGCAAGATCACACAAAACAATTCCAATGCCCTAAAAATGCCCTATGTTCTATCTATTCTATTCTACCTTCCCCTTCCCCTCAGAACCTATGGTAACCACTAAGTTTCAATTTTTGAAGAATAAGGCCCATAGTTATATGCAGTAATATTGAGGGCTTGACATATTGGTCTGTTTTCTTTTATTAGGCACTGCCTGTGTTCTCGAGAGATTCTTGCCCCTCTAATTGAGAACAAAGCAGGAATCCCCAGGATAGGAGTTTAATATTTTCTTATTTATTGTGTGGGTCTCCACCCACTGAGATAACACACTATGACAAGATGATGAACACTTTCATATTACATAGAAGCCTGCCCCAGGTACACCCTATCCTGTTTATCCCCCCCACCCCTGATGCCCTGCACCAGTAACCCTCCCCTGCCATATTTGCCAAAAGAACATTCTCACCATTGTAGTTTTAACCACAGACCTCCAAATCCCCAGAGTTCACCTGTACCATCCTCCACCCTTCCCCCCAGTTCCATGGATAGTCTAACATCCCCCCACCCTACTCCCCCTCGCATTCCTGCACTGTCGAACCTAATCACATCCCTGCACCACTACCACCCCTGTCTACTGCCCAACCACCCCCTTCCACTTTCTTATAGGTTTTGCCCTTGTTGAGCATTGGCTCACCACATTCTACTTCTTTTCTGCCTCCTGATAACCTAACTTCCAGACTCTAGCTCATTGAGTCTGCTCAATTTGCTTAAGTCACATCAGTGAGGTCATGTAATATTTGTCCTTCAGTGACTGGCTTACTTCACTCAACATAAGGTCTTCAAGATTCATCTATGTTGTCCCGTGTGTTAATACTGCATTCGTTCTTACAGCTGAGTAATATTCCATTGTGTGTATATACCACAATTTGCTTATCCATGCATCTATTGATGGATACTTGGGTTGCTTCCAATTTTTGGTAATAGTCAATAATGCCACTATGAACATTGGTGTGCATATATCTGTTCATGTCCCTGCTTTCAATTCTTCTGGGTATATACCCAGAAGTGGGATTGCTGTGTCGTATGGCAGTCTATAGTTAGCTTCCTGAGGAACTGCCAAACTGTCCTTTACAATGCTGCAACATTCTACATTCCCACCAGCAGTGGAGGAGTGTTCCCTTTCATCCACATCCTCTTCAACACTTGTAGTCCTCTGATTTTTGAATAGCTGTCAGTCTAATGTGTGTAAGTTGATATCTCATTGTAGTTTTTTTTTTTTTTTTAATTTATTTTTTATTGTGGGTACAAATCAAAATTTTCACAATACATACCAATATTTGTAAAATGATATATAAATATATATGCATATATGTGCATTTGCTTACAAAAATGTTATTTTTATATATATATATTATATATATATATATATATATTTTTTTTTTTTTTTAAAGAGGTGGTTAGATTACCTAAAATATTACACAGAACCTACCGGGGTTCCCATGTTCCCCACCTCCCACACCTCCCACTAGATCCCACAAGTGTGGCCCATCACCCTCAATGGACTTACACTTCCTGGGGCCTTGCCATCAACCATAGACTCTATTTTGGAATCTGTGCTCCTGAGAGTGACAGAATTGGACTCAAATAAGTCCTCCCTGCACATGGTTCATCAGTCCCTTCTATTCAAACTTATATGTGATGCTGGAGTTTTTAGGTATACTTCATTGTAGTTTTGATTTGTATTTCCTTAATAGCTAGTGATGTTGAGCATCTTTTCATTTGCTCTTTAGCCATTTATATTTCTTCTTTGGAGTAGTGTCTATTCAAATCTCTTGCCCATTTTTTCAATGGGTTGTTTGTCTTTTTATTTTCTGTTGGGAGCCGTCACTAGAGTCTGCCAAGAGAGGTGCCAACAACCTAAGCAATAGCAACCTGTGGTCACATGGCGCAACATGGCGGACGCCACAACATGGCACAGACACAAAATCTGCTTTGTCACTTCCTTGTTCTTCTTCCTCCTTGCTCCTTTGTTCTCCGGTTCCCACCACTGCCCAGGTGAATGCAACAAGTACGCAGGCGCAGGGCGCGAAAGTAAGATCTGCCCACTACTCCAGCGATAACACCCTCCAATCCCGGAGCGCCACCCGACCCCGACTCACTTCCTCTCTCCAAACAGCATATAAGCCCTGCTCCCTCAAATAAAATTTGCAGCTTGATCAGAATACTGTCTTGCTGTCATTCTTCGCGTCTCTTGTCCCACCATTCTTTCTCGGCAGGTTTCGGGTCCTCGTTGATGTCCCGCGGGCCGGGACAATTTTCGAGATGTAGGATTTCTTTTTTTTTTTTTTTTAAGATTTTATTTATTTATTCATTTATCCCCCCCTTGCTGCTTGTGCTCGCTGGGTCAGCTAACCACGCTGTGCGGGCGGGCTTGCCTTCACCAGGAGGCCCCGGGAACCGAACCCGGGGCTTCCCATATGGCAAACGAGAGCCCTACTGATTGAGCCACAGCCGCTTCCCTAGGATTTCTTTATATATGCTGACTATTAGGCCCTTATTGGATAAATGGTTACCAAGTATTTTCTCCCATTGAGTAGGATGCCTTTTCACTTTCTTGATGAACTCCTTTGAAGCAAAAAAGTTTTTAATTTTAAGGAGGTCCCATTTATCTATTTTTTTCTTTCATTATTCATGCTTTGGCTGTAAAGTTTATTAGACCATTTCCTACTACTAGATCTCATAGATGCTTCGCTACATTATCTTCTAGGAGCTTTATGGGCTTGGCTGTTATATTTAGGACTTTAATCCATCTTTAATTAATTTTTGTATAGAGCATGAAATGGTGATCCTTTCTCCTTCTTTTGGATATGGATATCCAGTTCTCTAAGCACTATTTGTTGAAGAGGCCACTTTGTCCCAGTTGAGTGGGCTTGGTGGTCTTGTCAAATATCAGTTAACTGTATATGCAAGGATCTATATCAAAACTTTCAATTTTGTTCCATTGGATTGGTCAGTATGTCTATCCTTGTGCCAGTACCATACAGTTTTGACCACTGTGGCTTTGTAGTATGTTTTAAAGTCAGGTAGTGTGAGTCCTCCGATTTCATTTTTCTTTTTCAATATGTCTTCAGCTATTCGGGTCCCCTTGCCCTTCCAAATAAATTTCATAATGTGTTTTTCCAAATCAGTAAAAAAAAAAGTTGTAATTTTTATAGGATTTCATTAAATCTATAAATCAGTTTGAGTGGGACAGACATCTTAATAATTTTTAGTCGTCTAATCCATGAACATGGAATATTCTTCCATTTATTTCGGTCTTCTTTGATTTCCTTTAGCAATGTTGTGTAGTTTTCTGCGTACAAATCCTTTACATCTTATTTAAGTTTATTTCTAGGTATTTGATTCTTTTAGTTGCTATTGTAAATGGAATTTTTTTCTTGATTTCCTCCTCAGATTGCTCATTATTATTGATGTACAGAGATGCTACTCATTTTTGCATTGATCTTATATCCTGCCACTTTACTGAACTCGTTTATAAGCTCTAGAAGCCTTGTTCCAGATTATTCAAGGCTTTCTATGTATAGGATCATGTCATTTGCAAATCGTGAAATTTTTACTTCCACCTTTCCAATTTGGATCCCTGTTATATATTTTTCTTGCCTAAGTGCTCAAGCAAGTAATTCTAACACAATGTTAAATAAGAATGGGGATAGTCGGTATCCTTGTCTTGTTCCAAATCTTGCAGAGAAAGCCTTTAGCAATTTCACCATTGAATATGATGTTAGCTATGGATTTTTCATATATACCCTTTATCATGTTGAGGAAGTTTCCTTCTATTCCTATATTTTGAAGTGTTTTTTATCAAGAAAGGGTCCTGTATTTTGGCAAATGCTTTTTCTCCATCAATAGAGATGATCGTGTGATTTTTTTACTTTTGATCTGTTAATGTGTTATATTGCATTGATTGATTTTCTTATGTTGAATCATCCTTGCATACCAGGGATGAAACCCACTTGGTCATGGTGTGTAATTCATTTGATGTGTTGTTAAGTACTATTAGCAGATATTTTGTTGAGGATTTCAGCATCCATGTTCATTAGAGAGATTGGTCTGTAGTTTTCTTTTCATGTGGCGTGTTTATGTGGCTTAGGTATTAGGGTGATTGTCATCATAGGATGAGTTAGGCAGTGTTCCCTCCACTTCTGTTTTTTCAGAAGAGTTTAAGCAGGATTGATGTTTGTTCTTTCTGGAATGATGGTAGAACTCTCCTATGAAGCTATCTCATCCTACCCTTTTCTTAGTTGGGAGGGTTTTGATGACTAATTCACTCTCATTACTTGTGATTGGATTGTTGAGTTCATCAATTTCTTCTTTCTTCAATGGAGGCTGTTTGCGTATTTCTAGAAATTTGTCCATTTCATCTAAGTTATCCATCTTGTTGGCATACAATTTTTCAAAGTATCCTCTTTTGCTTCTTTAAACATTGAAGTATATCATTCATACATGAACATACATAAACTATAAGTGTTCAGTAAACATAGTGATCTTACAAAACAAACATGCATAACATCATACAGGGCTCTCACACATCAACCCCCCCCCAAACACCCTGCATGGTTGTGAAACATTTGTTAACAAATCATGAAAGAGCATAGTCAAAGTATTACTACTAACTATAGTCTGTATCTTCCTCCCCTATACATTTTTTAAGGATTTATTTACTTTTATCCATTTTTACTTCCTCCCCACCCCGTTTTTGCTGTTTCTGTGTCCATTCACTGGGCAGTTCTCTGTGTCCACTTCCTGCCCTCTCTTCTCATCCTTCTCCTCCTGTCTTCACTGGGATTTGATCCTCGGAATCTCCGATGTGGGAGAGAGGTGTCCTATTGCCTGCGCCACCTTAGTTCCTGGTTTTTCAGTGCGTCTCGTCTTGGCTCTCCCTTGTGTCACTCTCCTGTTATGTCATCATCCTGCTTCATGACTCACAGGGGCTGGTGGCTCACCCGCTCGTGGGGCCTGGCGGTGCACCTGCTCACGGGCCTGGTGGCTCACCTGCTTGCAGGGCCTGGTGGCGCACCCACTCACAGGGCCTGGCGGTGCACCCGCGGATGGAAAGTATTCTCTTTTGATATACTTTATTTCTGTGGGGTCAGTGGTGATATCCCCTCTCTCGTTTTTATTTTATGTATTTTCATCTTCTCTCTTTTTTCTTTGTTAGTCTAGCTAAGGGTATATCAATCTTTTTTTTTTTTTTCCACGTAAAGAATTTATTGAAGTATATCACTCATACATAAACATACATAAACAATAAGTGTATAGTAAAAGTTGTGAACTTACAAAACAAACATGCATAAAATTATATAGGTCTCTCATCCCTCACCCTACCACCAATACCTTGCAGTGTTGTGAAACATTTTTATCTAATGATTAAAAAGCATCCTCAAAGTATTACTACTAACCAAAGTATCTTACATTTGGTATATTTTCCCCCCAACCCACCCTATTATTAATGTTTTTATATCATTCATACATGAACATACATAAACAATAAGTATATAGTAAAAGTTGTGAACTTACAAAGCAAATGTGCATAACATGATGCCAGGGTCCCATACATCAACCCACTACCAACACCTTGCATTGTTGTGAGACATTTGTTACAAATTATGGAAGAATATCATCAAAATCTTACTACTAACTATAGTCCATGTCTTAGATTTGGTATATTTTTCCCCCAACCCACCCTATTATTTTTTTAAATATATTTTTATTACAAAATTTGTGAACTTACAAATCAATCATGCACATGTGCAGAATTCCCATTCAACAACCCTCCATCAACACACCACACTGTGGTGGAACATTTGTTACAGATTATGAGATACTATCATCAGACTATTAACCAGTTACCATGGTCCAGAGTGTACGTTTGGCACACTTTTTCCATACTTCCCCATTATCAACACAGTACATCTTTGGCATAGATGCATGAATATTACAATATTGCTGTTAACCACAGTCCATAGGCCGCTCCAGTTGTACTTTTTACATGATTATCCACATTCTTACCACCCTGCAATAGTGACATACATCCACTCTAGCTCACAAAGGACACTCTTGCATCTGTACCATCAACCACAATTCTCATCCACCTCTGGGTTTACTGTTATTCAGTCCCTAAATTATTCTCTAGCTTTCTTTCAATTGGCATTCACATCCCTAGACTACCCTTTCCAGCCACATTCTCATTTATAAACCAGCTGTTAACTATGATGTGTTACCATCAACTGTATACATTTCCATGTTTTTACAGTAGAGTTAATTAAAACTTCTATATACATTGATCATCAGTAGTCCATCTCAGTCCTCTTTTCTCCTTTAAGAATCCACCACCTACCACCAGGTCTTGAAGATGTTTTCCTACATTTTCTTCTAAAAGCTTTATGGTTCTTGCTTTTACATTTAGGTCTTTGATCCATTTTGAGTTAATTTTTGCATAAGGTGTGAGATAGGGGTCTTCCTTCCTTCTTTTGACTATGGATATCCAGTTCTCCCAGCACCATTTGTTGAATGGACTGTTCTGCCCGAGCTTGGTGGGTTTGACAGGCTTGTCAAAAATCACTTGACCATAGATGTAAGGATCTGTTTCTGAACATCAGTTTGGTTCCATTGGTCTCTGTGTCTTTCTTTATGCCAGTAACATGCTATTTTTTACCACTGTAGCTAGGTAATATGATTTCAAGTCCGGAAGTGAGAGTCCTCCAACTTCACATTTCCTTTTAAAGATGTCTATGGCTATTCAGGACCCCTTACCCTTCCAAATAAATTTGACAATCGTGTTTTCCATTTGTTTAAAAAATGATGGTGGAATTTTTATCACGATTGCATTGAATCTATATATCAGTTTTGGAAGAATTGACATTTTAATGGTCTTTAATCTTCCAATCTGTGAGCATGGAATGTTCTTCCAATTATTTAGATTCTTGATTTCTTTTAACAATGCGTTGTTTTCTGAATACAAGTGCTTTTTACCACCTTGGTTAAATTTATTCCTAAATATTTGATTCTTTTTGTTGCTGTTATAAATGTAATTTTTTTTCCTGACTTCCTTCTCAGATTGAACATTACTAGTGTCTTTTAAAGCCTATTTCATCTGATATAAGTATAGCTAGTCCAGCTTTTTGTTGTTGTTGTTGTTACTGCATGTGTGGAATATCTTTTTCCAGCCTTCACTTTCAATCTATTGGTATCCTTTGGTCTAAGGTGAGTCTCTTGCAGACAGCATATAGATGGATCATATTTTCTTATCGATTCAGCCAGTCTGTGTCTTTTGATTAGAGAGTTTAATCCATTAACATTCAATGTTATTACTGTAAAAAGTGTTCTTATTTCACCCATTTTGACCTTTGGGTTTTATCTGTTATTTTATTTCCAACACTCTTTTGAGAATTTTAGTTACTTTTACTGATATAGTCTTCATTTCTAGATTCTCTTTCAAGCCCCTCTCTCCTGTCTTTTCTTTTCAGACTGTAGCACACCTTTTAGTCTTTCCTACAAGGCCGGTCTCTTTGTTTTAAACTCTCTCAGTTTCTGTTTATCTGTGAATAACTTGCCCTCATTTTTGAACGACAATCTTGTTGGATTTAAGATTTTTGGCTGGAAGTTTTTCTATTCCAGTGTCTTAAATATATACCACTGTCTTCTTGCCTCCATGGTTTCTAATGAGAAACCGGCACTTAATCTTATGAGGTTTCCCTTATATGTTATGCATTGCTTTTCTCTTGCTGCTTTCAGAATTCTCTCTTTGTCTTTGGCATTTGACATTCTGATTAGTATGTGTCTCAGAGTTGGTCTATTCATATTTATTCAAATGGTGGTACTTTGTGCTTCTTGGACACGGATATCTATGTTCTTAAATAGGGTTGGGAAATTTTCTACCATTATTTCTTCAAATATTCCGTCTGCTCCTTTTCCCTTCTCTTCTTCTGGGATACCCATGACATGTATGTTTGTATGTGTTTTGCTGTCGTTTAGTTCCCTGAGAAGTCGTTCAATTTTTTCCATTCTTTTCTTCATCTGTTTTTTTGTATGTTTGCTTTTGGAGGCCATGTCTTCAAGCTCACCAATCCTTTCTTCTGCCTCCTCAAATCTGCTATTATATGATTCCAGTGTATTTTTTATTTCATTTATTGTACCTTTCATTCCCATAAGATCTGCTGTTTTTCTATGTATGCTTTCAAATTCTTCTTTGTGCTCATCCAATGTCTTCTTAATATCCTTAATCTCTTTAACCATCTCATTGAATTTATTAAGAAGACTTGTTTGAACATCTATGAATAGTTGTCTCAACTTCTTTATGTCATCTGGAGGCTTATCTTGTTCCTTTAACTGGGCCATATCTTCCTGTTTCTTGGTATGGATTGTAATTTTTTGTTGGTGTCTTGGCACCTGATTTACTAGATGTATTTATTCTGGGTGCAGTTTCTCCCTTATTTTAGAGCTTTCTTGCCCTTTCTCTCTTGCTGGCTGTGTAGTATGAGCCTACGATGTAGCTGGTGCTGTAAGCTGTGGAGGTTCAAGCTGCCCTCATTGCCACAGGGACTGATGAAGCTTTTCCCACCTTTCTCCTTTGCCAGGTGTAGGGGCAGAGCCACAGCCGTGAGTAATAAGCCAAGTCGTGCAGGCCTAGACTGTAGTTGCCCAGAGAGATTGATAAAGCTTTGTGCCCCTTCCTCCCCTGCCTGGGGCAGGGATGGACTACAGATTTGGGCAGCAATCTATGCCATGCAGGTCCAAATTGGCCGCTGTTGCCCCAGTAGACTTCCGATTATTCAGTCTGTGCATGTCGAACATACCTGCAGTTACCCGGAGAGGCTGGTGCAGGTCCCTCCAGCTTCCTCCCTGCCAGATTGGGGCTGAAGCCTAGGCTAGAGCTGCAGTCTGATCTGGGTTGAAAGATGGCAGTCCCTACCATCACTGTGATTTTCAATTACCCTGGCTTCCCCTCATCTTGGGCGCGGAGTCAAAATGGTGGCCTCTGGCCTCTTTCTGACTTGGACAGGTTCAAACTTTAGCTGTTCTTAGGATTATACTTTAGTCCGCCGAAGTTACTAATCAGCAGCTGAAGTTAGTGCCAAACCATCTCTTTTCCCCCGTTTTGGGGAAGTGGGGCTTCCAATTCCAGCCATGGAATAGCTCCCAAGGCAGCTTGTGCTGCCACTGGAGGATGGGCACTGGCCTCCCCGGAGTGGAGTGCTCTACTCACGAATCTTCTCTGCAGATGGGCATTCTCCTTTCATTCTTTCAAGGATGTTACAGGATGCTTTTCTGGTTTCCTGGAGCCCCCAAACTGGTGCTTTAGATAGCTCTGAATGATTACTAACTGCCTTGTAGCACGAGCTGACTGTAGGAACTCCTTACCCTGCCACCATCTTGCTGGTTCAAGGGTATGTCAATTGTATTAATCTTCTCAAAGAACCAGCTCTTGGCTTTGTTATTTTTCCCTAGTTTTTTTTTTTTTTTTTTTTTAATTCTCAATTTCATTTAGCTCTGCTTTAATCTTTGTTATTTCCTTCTTTCTACTTGCTTTGGGATTTGTTGTTGTTTTTCTAATTTTTTCAGGTGTGCAGTTAGGTCTTTGATTTTAGCTCTTTCTTCTTTTTTAATATAGGCATTTATGGCTATAACTTCCCCTTTCAGTACTGATTTTCTGCATCCCATAGGTTTTGCTATGTTGTATTCTCATTTTCTATTGTTTCAAGGTACTTCCTGATTTCTTTTGCAATTTCCTCTTTGACTCACTGATTGTCTAAGAGTCTGTTGTTTAATTTTCATATCTTTGTGCCTGTTCTGGTTCTCTGCCTCTTTTTAATTTACAGCTTCATTCCATGTGGTCAGAGAAATTACTTTGTACAATTTCACTCTTTCTGAATTCATTGAGAGTTGTTCTGTGACCTAGCTTGTGGTCTATCCTAGAGAATGATCCATGTACACTTGAGAAGAATATATATCCTGCTGAATTTGGGTGTAATGTTCTGTATAAGTCTATTAGGTCTAAATCCTCTAATGTATTATTCAAGTTCTCTGTTTCTTTTTTGACCCTCTTTTGAGATGTTCTGTTTAATGGTGATAATGCTGTATTAAAATCTCCCACTATAATTGTAGAGTCATCTTTTTCTCCACTTAGTTTTTCCAGTGTTTTCCAATGTTTTTCCAATGTTTTCCTCATGTATTTTGGGGCAGTCTGGCTAGGTGCCCTACTTTGGCACCTACATAGTGCCCTACTTTGTCTCTTATAATAGTTTTGCATTTAAAGTCTACTTTGTCTGATATTAGTATAGCTACTCCCACCCTTTTTTGGTTATTGTTTGCATGTAAAATCATTTTCCAACCGTTCACTTGCAACCTCCTTGCATCCCTGGGTCTAAGGTGAGTTTCTTGTAGATAGCATATAGATGGGTCATGTTTCCCTATAATATACGATTTCTTCAGTATGTTCCTCCAGTGTCCTCTTAATATCCTTTATCTCTTCCTTCACTTCATTAAGTTGATTCATGATTTTTTTTTTTTTTTTTATTATGGGTAAAAATCAAAATTCTCACAATACATACAAACATTTGTAAAATGATATATAAATATATATGCATATATGTGTATTTGCTTACAAAAATGTTATTTTTTATATATATATATACATATATTTTAAGAGGTGCTTAGATTACCTAAAATATTATACGGAACCCACTCGGATTCCCATGTTGCCCACCTCCCACACCTCCCACCACATCCAACACAAACATCTCCCATAGTGTGGCCCACCAACCTCAATGAACTTACACCTCCTGGAGCCTTGCCACCAACCATAGACCACAGTTCACACTGTAGACCACACTCTCTCCCACTCAGTTCTGAGTGGTGTGTGCTGATTTAAAATGGCCTACATCCATTGCCACAACAGTACTCAGGACAACCTCCAACTCCCAAAGAAGCCCCTGTATTTCAACTGCTCATCCCCTCCCTACCCAAAAAACTGTCAAGTGGCCACTGGCTCCACCTCATTGTTATAATTTCTTGCATTGCAAGAATCACCATATGTGAGCAAGAGAATACCATCAAGTCCACTCTAGTCCATAGTTCTTCCCCCAATCCAGAGGCGACTGGGATGGTGATGTCCACTCCAACTCCAAGTGAGAGAGGGCTTATATCCCATGGATATGGTGGGTGCGATGATCCTGCCTGCAGATGCAGGCCCTCTCCATTCCCTGGGATGGCCATTTCCCATCGTTGTCTCCTCACCAGGTGACTTGGATGAGTCCATTGAGCTGTAGGGTAGTAGTTGCAGCTCCACCTAGATTTCATGCACACCTGGCACATAGGTAGGTGGGAGGCTCCAGTCTCTGGAAGTATACCTAAGAAACTCCAGCATCACATGTAGGTTTGAATAGAAGGGACTGGTGAACCATGTGCAGGGAGGACTTATTTGAGTCTAATTCTGTCACTCTCAGGAGCACAGATTACAAAATAGAACCCACTGATAAGGCATCAGTCTCTGGGGCTATCCCCCCTTATATAAGACCAGGGTGTCTCCGGAGCTCTCAGGAACCCCACTGGGTGGGGTGATAGGCACTTAGATGTTCTATGAGCTCCTACTGACATGATATTTTTTGGACATCCTTAATTAGTTCCACATTTTGCATCTCCTTCTGTTTTTTAGTTTGTTCATTAGACTGGGCCATGTCATCCTGTTTCTCAGTATGGCTTGTAATTTTTTTTATTCCCTCTTCCATCATTGTTTGCGCTTGCTGTCTGTTCTCTGTGTCCATTCATTGTGTGTTTGTCTTTATCTTTTTCTTTTTCTTTTTTTTTTTTTTTTTCAGGAGGCACCCGGGAACTGCACCTGGGACCTCCCATGTGGGAGGGAGGTGCCCAATGACTTGAGCCACCTCCACTCTCCGCATATTGTGTCTCTCATTGTGTTGCCTTGTTGTTGTGTCTCTTCGCTGTGTCATCTCATTGCATCAGCTTGCCATGCCAGCCCGTCACGTCAGCTCGATGTCTTGCTTGTCTTCTTTAGGAGGCACCGGGAACCAAACCCAGGACCTCCCATGTAGATGGGCGCCCAACTGCTTGAGCCACATCTGCTTCCCTGGTTTGTAATTTTTACTGGTGACTAGGTATCTGTTTCTCTTGATGGGCCTATTCAGATGGTTAGCTTCTCATTCTACCCTAGGGTTTTATTTTGTTTTGCGTTAAGTTTCCTCTTTGACGCTTAGTTCCACTTATTGTATATCATTGTAGTTGTTTGTGTTCCTTTGAAAAAATAATAAAAGCATAGAAAAAGAAAGAGAAGAATAAAAAAGATTAATAGTAATAATTTTTAAAAAGATAGAAAAGGAAGCATAAAAGATCCTGGGGAAAAAAGTAATAAGAGTGAAAAAGTCATATAAAATACAAAGGAATAAGAATAAAAAAAGGTGGAATAAAAAAAAATGAGACAAGAAATAAAATAGAATAAAATAGGAGTCTGGACAGATAAGAGAAGAAGAAGAAGAAGAAAGACTAAACTAGAGAAGGTGGAATGAAAGAAAGAAAAGAAATAAACTAAGGGGGAAAAAAATAAGGAAAAGAAAAAAGAGAACAAAGAAAGGAAACAACAACAAATAAAAACCAAAAGCAACCCCAGGAAAACAGGCTTCCCTCTTTGGCTGCTGGTGCTCATCAATCAATCAATCACCCTGCTGCCTGTCCTCCACAGGTAAGCGACCCCATTTTAGAAAATAAAGAATAAAAAAATAAAATTAATAATAATAAATATATAATAGCAGATTGTAAAACCTAAAACAAACTCATTCTATAAGTTCCCTGTCACAAGGTGCCAGTTGGGTGCCTTACAACCTGTGGAACATTCTCCAGATCCCTTCTCTTAGGAGGTGTTGGGAATTGAGCCAGGGACCTAGTGTACGTGAGGCAGGCATTCCTACACTGAGCTACACCTACTCAACAGGTTAGGGAGGCTTCTGAGAGCTTATCTGGCTCTCCCTGCCCTCTTTTCCCTCAGGCAAGTTGGGTTTCTAACAGTTTTCCAGCTCGCTCTCCTGGCTTCCTTCTCTCCTGGGCTGGTTATGCACCTGTGTCCACTTGCCCAGTAGCTGACCCCAGTTCCTCCCTGTCTCTCTGGGGCTGCTTCAGTGCTGGCTAGGGTCTTTTTAGAGATTCAAAGGGCTTAGCTGGCCAAACTCAATGAAGAGAGACCATTCTCTGCCTTCTGCCAGACATCTCTTCCTCCCAGGGAAGAGAACATTCTTCTCCTACTCAGTTGGCTGCAGTGAGCCAGGGGTTTTACCAAGGGTATTTGCCTTGAAGGTGGGGTACACATGCCTTTTCCAGCCACAGGGGTGATTAACTCACAGTTTTTGGTTTTTTTTTGTCCTCTCTCTCTCTGGATGATGCACAGCACTCTCCTGGTCTGCAGACCCCCAAAACAGCTTCCTCAGATTACTTTTTGTCCTTCATCCATTGTTTATGTGAGAGAATTGAACCCTGCCTAGCTACCCTGATACCATCTTCCCGGAAGTCCTTCAAAGACTATATTTTGTAATTTAGTGAAATAAATGCCACCCAATTAAAGAAAAATACAACTCTACTCCTTTTTTGACAGCTGTTTATTGTTTTATATACTCATTGACATATATATGAAAACTCTTAACAGTGACTGTTAATCTTCTATTGCTCGTTTTGACTGCTCACATGTGGAAGAAGTTCTGGTTTGGACCTTTACCCTGCAGATTTGCATTGTTAATTTTTATTTTTTAAGATTTATTTACTTTATTTTTTAATTTATCCCCCCCCCGCCCCCGATGGTTCTCTCTGTCTGCTCATTGTTTGCTCGCCTTCTCCAGGAGGCATCAGAACCTAACCCAGGACCTCCCACAAGGGAGTCGAATGCCCAATGACCTGAGCCACATCCGCTCCCCCACGGGCTGTGGTATCTGCTGGCCTGTGGCATCTGCTTCTTTAGGCATCTAGCTCATTGCAGTGGGGTGCGGCATCTGCTCGTTTTCTTCAGGAGGCACTGGGACCTGAACCTGGGACCTCCCATGTGGTAGGCAAATGCCCATCTGGTTTAGCCACATCTGCTTCCTGCTGATTGTCTTTTAATTTGTATGTCTGATTTGAAGTGTCTGTGAAAGGGGAGGCATGTTAGCAGCACACTTTTCTTTGCAGAACCCAAAGAGGTCATTCTCACAACAAGGTGCAGAGAATTGAATGGGGTTGAAATAGGGTGGTATGGTCTAAAGTTGAGGAAAGAGTGATTATGGCAGTCTGATAGGTTGAAAGGTGATGCTAATTGAGCCTAGGTCAGGGAGGTGCTGATTCATGTAGTTCCTTTCATGTGCCTGGGATGGACATATGAGAGGTTTCTGTTTGGATGTTTGTTTTTGTTTTTGTTTTCAAAATAGTAGGTGACATATGATCTTGAGATAACTAATTCTCCAAAGCTTTGAACAATCTAGTATTGGGGTATAGCTTATTAGGTGTTCAATAAATAATTTAACTTAGATATTTAAATTAGAGAACTGATAATGAAGGACAAAATAGAGAAGTATTGCAGAGTATCAGGGACTTTGTTCCTGCAGAGGGATCAGAGATGATCCTAAGGATTTGAATGTGGTAAACTGGGAAAGCACTGGTATAGTTTATTGACTGGAGAACTTATAAAGGTGTATAAGCTTTAGGAGAGAAATAATAAGTTTGGCTTTAATAAGAAAGAATAAAAATGACAGCAGAATATCAAACCTAATAATACTGAATACTGAACATCTATCATATGCCAGTACCCTACTAATTTTTCTTACATTTTATCCTCACAACATCCCTACTTTTATCCACATTTCATAAATGATGGGAAACTGAGTCACAGAGAGGTTATCTAACAGGACCAAGATTGTTCAAGTGATAAGTAGTGGAACTAGGCCTTGATCTGACTCCAGAAATAGCTATATTTTAGCATGGGATAGAGCTGTGAAATGATATGATCCTTCCAAGAGTGAGTACAGAGCAAAGGGAAGGGAATTTTTTAAATTGTGAGATTAAAAGAAGAGAGGTAGACAGATCTCTTAGAAGGATGGAAGGAAAATTTAAAAAAAATGGTATTTATTCAATAGTATAAAAGTCCATAGGAAGATCCATGATGATAACAATTGAAGGGTGAGAAAGCCCATTCATTTCCTTTAACAATGCCATTTATTAATGACCTCTGTAAGTAAAATGGTGTGTTGAATGCTGGATTGCAAGAGGTTAAGGAGAGAGTAGATAGAGAAAATCTAGATTGTGTTTCCTCTTTTAGGAGTTGAGAAGTTGAGAATGAGAATGGTAGCTTCCTACCACTGATTAAATATTCACTAGTCAGGAATATTCTAGTAGGAATATTCATATTTCCCCTTATCAAAAGGGATTCTTGGTTGTTTGTTATTACTTAAATTTCACAATTTGTCTTTTTCTACAAAGCTTCATTTTAGCAAGTATTATAAATTTTGAATTAGTGAATTATGTATGTTTTTCAGGTTAAGTTTGCACTTCCACTGTAAAGCTGAATGACAGAATGATGATTTGATTACTTTTTTTTTTTTTTTAAACCAAAACTATTTGAAGAAGAAACTTGAGGAAAAGTAGTGAACTATCACCAAATTAACAGATTATTTATGGTTATTTGGAGTAGATTCCTTGGGCAAATGGCTGACATCTAAAACCACTCAATTATTTTTTTACTAAAACAAAATAAACATAGTGCTTTATTTTTTCCACCACATTAAATAAAACAAGTGTTTTCCTTTAATTTTTAGATTTAGATTTTACATGTGAATTGAGTTTGTAAAGCAAAAATTAAAGAGCTAAGTCAACAACGAGAAACTGGATGTATGGGGATCATTTGTATTATTTACTTGTTCATTTACTTTTGTCTACATTTATGTGTATATTATAAATGTGTGATGAGGGTTCTAGCATTTGGAAAAATTATAGAGTGGCTTGGAGTTTTTCATGAAGATTGTAAGAAGCTGGAAATATTTCAGTGTAGGTTACTTTAGCATAATCATTAAAAATATTTCTCTTAATTGCATTTATTTTTAGTAAACAGGATAAGGGAACAGTCATATTGGAACTAGCCAAAAGGTCTTACTGGAGCTAGCCAGTACTAGCTCTGCATGCCCTGTCTATACAGAAGACTTTACCTCATTCACCCTTCTTACAGTGACTCAGTTCCTAAATGATCATCCCCTAACCCCTTATCTAGATGAGTTTACTGGGTCACTAGATAGACTTTAAAGTCTCTTACACGCATCAGAAAAACATAATTAGATTTTTTAAAATGAGACATTCTTTTATATCTTCTTAAAATTAGTAATTTCTTCATTAGTTTCTGATAAATGCCTGTTCTTAAGGGATTTATACTAGCTCCTTAATGGGACTTTTCTTCAAAATTCAGAATTAAGCATGGACCATTTTTCTATACAGGGTCTGAAATATATATTCACTGGTAATATAAGCAAAGGAACTGATTAACAAATGCCCATGGAGTGGATACTCTTAAGTAGTTAAGTTTAACTCTTTTATCAGTTGTTGAAATCATTGACTGGAGACTAGTACATTGTGAACTATTTCTATATAAAAAGTGATCCAGCCCTGAAATATTATATAATTAGAAGCTATAGATTATAATCTACAATGTTGTTGAGCTTTGATATTTCTTAATTAAAGGCTTTGTTTCATGTATTAAAGGATTTTAATTTAAAAATATCAGCAAATGTTTTTTTGACTGCCTCCTGTACTTACAGTACTATGTTCTAGACATGGCATGATAAGCACTGTGGTAGGCACTAGTTCTGCAAAAGTGAATAAGATGTAGTTCCAACTTTTGCAAATATAAGGTTACATTTTCTATTGTCAAGAAGCTTAAAGCATAGATTGGCGGAGGAGTAAATTTGGGGAAAGATTGTGGTTGAAATGATAGTGTGAACCCCCCCTCCCCCCCTCCCCCAACAGAATGTCCAAAAGCCTGCTTAGGAAAATAAAACAACTCATGTCAGTAATAGAGAAAAATTAATAAGAAATAAGCAATTTCCAGTCCCCACAGAGAATTACCACAAAGACGGGATAGGATTAGGAAGTAGCACTATTAGCTGATCAAATACTGAATGAGAATGGTAGAGTTTACCTCTGAGTTTCAGAAGACCCGGACTCCTTGGTGTAGTACTGCTGGACTGTAGAACATTCCTCTGATGACACAGCTGAAACTTAATCCATGTGGACATTTTCTTTATGACCACCCGATTAGGATGGGCAGAGGAACCTACCCTGATGCTGGAGATCTGGAGTCAGCAAGCTACTGCTTGTGGACCTAATTTGACCTGCCATCTATTTTTGTAAATAAAGTTTTGTTGGAACACAGCCACACTCATTTGTATATGTATTTTCTATGGTTGCTTTTGTACTTCAATGGCAGAGTTGAGTAATTGCGATAGAGATTGTATGACCAAAATATTTATTATCTGACCCTTTACTGACAAAGTTTGCTGACCTCTAATGAGGAGCAGACCCTAACTCAGAGAATATGGTGGAAACAGTATAGTGGCTTAAGTGGACCAAAACTAAATTTCTATTCCTCTTTCCCTTTGATATTCTTGGAGCCTGAGCCTAAGGATTAGCATTAATTGTGGCATTTCCACTGAAAATTTTTTCCCTTGAGCTGTAGTTGGGTAAATCCTTTTGCTGGTTAGAAAATTTTGTACTAATTACATATTTTGCATATCAACTGACAGAACAGAGAAGAATTTGCTAGTGACTGGGCATACAGAGACACAGGCTGTTATCCTGTGTCCCATCACTGGCCTAAATAAGTCTCTTTTCACTTAAAGATGAATAAAAAGAAGAAAATAGCCTTCATCAATCCTATGAAACACTCTTTAGTTCAAGGGAAGGACATTCCTACAAATATTAAGAGTAAAATTCTTCAGGAGAAAAAAAAACTTGAAATATCTCTCTAGTATGGTTCATGTAGACATAGTGAGAAATTAAGCTAAGAAGAAATAGTAATAATTTTTTTCTCAAGTGCCTATTGTCTGCCAGACATTGTGCTTGGTGCTTTATTTTCATTACTCTTTAAATCCTTATTTAAAAAAAAAAAAAACAACATAAAAAGAATTACACCCCCCACCCCCCCACCTCACCCCCTTTTTTTACATGGGGAAATGGATGTTCAAATAGGTTAATTTCCTGAAGGGCATATAGTTAGATGGTGGAGCCAGGATTTAAGCCACATTTTATTTATTTATTTTTTTATTCTTATTTTTATTTATTTATTTATTTTAGATTATTTATTTATTTATTCATTTATCCCCCCCCTTGCTGCTTGTGCTCGCTGGGTCAGCTAACCACGCCGTGCGGGCGGGCTTGCCTTCACCAGGAGGCTCCGGGAACCGAACCCGGGGCCTCCCATATGGTAAACGGGAGCCCTACTGACTGAGCCACAGCCGCTTCCCTAAGCCACATTTTAGACCCATATATATTTTTTTTTTCTTAATTGAGATGAAATTCAAATACCATAAAATCCACCATTTTAATTTATACAATTCCATGGTATTTAGTACATTCACAGTGTTGTGCAGCCACCATCTATATTAAGTTCCAAAACGTTTTCATCACACCAAAGGAAAGCCCTGTAAGCACTTATTCCCCATTCTCCCTTTCTTCCAGCCTCTAGCAACTACCAGTTTGCTTTCTGTCTTTATGGATTTCCCTATTCTGGATATTTCATATAAATGCATAATGTTGTCAAGATTCATCCACATTGTAGCATGTATCAGTGCTTTGTTCATTTTTATGGCTGAATAATATTCCATTTTCTATTTATACCATATTTTGTTTGGTCATATGTTGATGGGCACTTGAGTTGTTTCTACTTTTTGGCTATTGTGATAAGTTCTGCTATGAACATTTGTGTACAAGTATTTGAGTAGCTGTGGGTTTTTTTGTTTTTTGGTAGAACTTGATTTTGTTTTTAATTAGAGAAGTTGTAGGTTTACAGAAAAATCATGCAGAAAATACAGTTCCCATACAACCCCTCCTCCCCCATTATTAAGACTTAGTTTTAGTGTGGCATCTTTGTTATAATTGCTGAAAGAATTATTATAATTCTACTATTAACTATAGTCCATAATTTACATTAGGGTTCACTGTATTGTACAGTCCTATGTTGTTTTTTAAAAATATTTATTCTAGTAACATATACAACCTAAAATTTCCCCCTTGTAACCACATTCAAATATATATATATAATTTCAGTGGTGCTAATCCACATTATTGTACACCATCCATTGCCAAAATATTTCCATCACCCCAATCTGAAATTCAATTCACATCACTTCTGCTCACATTTAATTGGCCAAAGCAAGTCACTTGGTTAAGCCTATCAGTGGGGCAAGGATGTGAAAATCCTACATAAGGAAGAATAGTTTTGTTGTATGAAACTAAGAGCCCTGCCTGATAGAACACAAGAGTAATTTGGTAGCAGAACCTCTAGCCTCTGTATTTTATTACGTTCAAGTCCAGGGTGTACAAGGAAATTCTCTTCTCAGGAATTCAAGCAGAAGCCCCAGAACTAGCTCTGATTGGAACTGATTGACCTGGCTTGAGTCATGCCCAGTGCTGAACAAATTCATTCAATACATATTTATTCAGGACTATTTGCACTCTGTGGAATATAGCAGTGAATGAAACAAAATCCAGGCCCTCATGGAACTTTCATTTTAGCCAGGGTCAGTGGGGGACAGACAATAAAATGAACAAGAATCTAGAAATGTGGATGGTGATAAGTACTATAGAGAAAGATATTGAGTTTCCAGAGTAAAGGGGAAGAGATCATAGCAATGTTAAATGAGGCAAGTGTGGTTGGCGTAGAGTAAAAGAAAAGGCAAAGAAATAGGATGTATAATCAGAGAGGTAATGTGGGGGTCAGGAGTTGTCAGCTCATGTAAGGCCTTATAGGTGACTGTAAGCCTTCGGCTTTTGTTTGGCTAAGATGGGAGCCATTGAAGGATTTTGAGCCATCCTGGTGGGTGTGAAATGTATCTCGTAGTTTTCATTTGCATTTGCCTGATGACTGATGATGTTGAGCATGTTTTCATATGCTTTTTGGCCATTTGTGAATAGTCTCTAGAGAAATGTCCGCTCAAGTCATTTGCCCATTGTTTAATTGGGTTGTCTTTTTTGTTATCTAGTTGTGAGACTTCTTTGTATATTCTGGATACTAGACCCATATCATATATATGATTTGCAACTATTTTCTCCCATTCTGTAGGTTTTCTCCTCACTTTCTTGATAGGGTCCATTTATACACAAAAGTTGTTCATTTTGATGAAGTCCAATTTTTTTTGTTGTTGCCAAATCCAAGGTCATGAACATTTACTCCTATGTTGTCTTCCAATAGTTTTATATTTTCAGCTCTTACATTTAGGTCTTTGATCCAGTTTGAGAATTTTGTTTTGTTTTGTTTTCTTTTCTTTTATCGTGTGAGGTAGAGGTCCAACTTCATTCTTTTGCATGTGGATATCTGGTTATCCTAGCACAATTTATTGAAGAGACTATTCTTTTCCCATTGAGTGCACTTGGAACCCTTGTCAAAAATCAAGGGGGGCGGATGTGGCTCAACTGGTTGGGCGTCCGTCTCCCATATGGAGGGACCTGGGTTCGATCTCCGGGACCTCCCGGTAAAATAAAAAAAAATTATATGGAAGGCTTATGGGCTGCCAGGCTCTGTGTGCCGGTGAGCCACCAGGCCCCAGGAGCCATGCAGCAAGATGATGACGTAACAGGGGAGAGACAAGACGAGATGCTCCAAAAGTTCTGAAAACCAGGAACCGAGGTGGCACAGGTGGCAGAACACCTCTCTCCTACATTGGAGGTCTCCAGGATCGAATCCTGGTGAAGGCTGGAGAAGGATGAGAAGAGATGGCAGGAAACAGACACAGAGAATTGCCCAGCGAATGGACACAAAACAGCAAATGGGGAAGGGGGGCGGGGGTTAAAGTGGATAAAATAAATAAATAAATAAATCTAAAAAAAAAAAAAAAAATCATTTGGCTTTTGATGTCTGGATTTGTTTCTGGACTCTCAATTCTATTCCATTCGTCTATATGTCTGTTCTTATGCTGGTACCACCCTGTCTTGATTACTACAGCTTTTTTGTAAGCTTTGAAATTAGAAAGTGTGATTCCTCCAACTTTGTTCTTTTTCAAGATCATTTTGTTTATTTTGGGCTCCTTACAATTCTATATGAATTTGATGATTGATTGGCTTTTCCATTTCTACAAAAAAGGTCATTGGAATTTTGATAGGGATTGCACTGAATCTATAGATTGCTTTATGGATTATTGCCCTTTTAAGAGTATTGAATTTTCCAGCTCATGAACATAGAATGTCTTTTTCTTTATTTAAGTAGGTCTTCTTTAATTTCTTTCAGTGATATTTTGTGGTTCTTATTGTATATGTCTTTTGCGTACTTGGTTAAATTTATTTTATTTTATTCATTTGGATGCTATTGTAAATGGAATTATTTTCTTAATTTCCTTTTTTTTTTTTTTTTTTTTTTTTTTTTTAAGATTTTATTTATTTATTCATTTATCCCCCCCTTGCTGCTTGTGCTCGCTGGGTCAGCTAACCACATCGCGCGGGCGGGCTTGCCTTCACCAGGAGGCCCCAGGAACCGAACCCGGGGCCTCCCATATGGTAAACGGGAGCCCCACTGATTGAGCCACAGCCGCTTCCCTTAATTTCCTTTTCAGATTGTTTATTGCTAGTGTATAAAAATAGTACTGATTTTTGTGTGTTGATTTTGAGTCCTGCAACCTTGCTGAATTTATTAGCTGTAATAGTTCTTTTGTGGATTTTTTAGGATTTCCTATATATAAGATTATATCATTTGCAAATACTGATATTTTTAACTCTTCCTTTCCAATTTGGACACCTTTTTATTTCTTTTTCTTGCCTAATTGCTCTGTTATAATGGGTTGAATGGTGTTCCCCCAAAATTCATGACCATCTGAAACCTCAGAATGTTATCCTATTTAGAAATAGGCTGTTGTGCAAATGTAATTAGTTATGATGATGTCATACTGGGTTAGGGTGGGCTCTAAATCCAATGACTGGTGTCCTCATAAGAAGAAGGAAAGACACAGAAAGATACATACAGGTAAGAAGACCTTGGTAAGATGGAGGCAGAGATGGGAATGATGCACCTACAAGCCAAGGAACACAGAGGATTGCTTGGAGCTACCAGAAGCTGAAAGAGGCAAGGAAGGATTCTTCCCTAGAGCCTTCAGAGGGAGCATGGACCTGCCAGCTCCTTGATTTCAGACTCTGATATCTAGCATTGTGACAGAATATATTTAAGTCACCCTGTTTGTGGCACTTTGTTTTGGCAGCCACAGGAAACAAATACACTGTAGCTGGAACTTCTAGTATGATGTCAAATAGAAGTGACAAGATTGGGCATCTTTGTTCCTGATCTTAGAGGGAAGCTTTCGCCACTGAATATGTTAACTGGGTTTTAATAAATTCCCTTTATCCAATTATCTTACTTTAATTGTTTTTATTATGAAAAGATGTTGGAGTTTTTCAAATGCTTTTTCTGCATTAATTGTGATGCTCATATGGCTTTTTTCTTTCATGCTGTTAATATAGTATATTACATTGATATTCTTATGTTGAACCACCCTTGCATTCCTGGGCTAAATACACTTGGTCATGGTGCTGCTGAATTTGTTTGCTAGTAGTTTGTTGAGGATATTTATATAAGTATTCTTAAAGGATAGTTCTGCAGTTTCATTTTCTGGTAGTATCTTTGTCTTGCTTTGGTATCAGGGTAATACTGGCCTCCTAGAATGAGTTAGGAAATGTTCCCTCTTCAATTTTTTTGGAAGAGTTTGAGAAAGATTGGTGTTAATTCTTCTCTAAATGTTTTGTAGAATTCACTAGTGAAGCCATCTGGTTCTGGACTTTTCTTTGTTGGCTGGCTTTTTATTATTGATTCAATCTCTTTACTTACAGTTTTATTCAGATTTTCTATTTCTTCTTATGTCGGTTTAGGTAATTTGTGTGTTTTTAAGAATGTGTTGATAGAGTTTCCTTAAATACATGGAGCTGAAAAGAAAATTTAAAAAGCTAAAACATAATCTCCCAGATTTAACAGTTTGGGTCTGTGTTGGGCAGTCATTCAGCACTTACTCAGGCCATTTACAACCCTGCCTTACCCTTCACTTACTGCTTATGAGGATCCTGAAGGGTAGCCTGAGGTGAGAGCTTAGTGCCTTCTCAGGACTTTTTGGAGCATGCTTTCAAACTGGTCATGTTTGTAGTCTCGATTTCCTGGTATACACAGAAGCATTTAAAAAGCCCTTATTCCCCTATAGATCTTCTTTCCAACCTCTTCCTTCCCAAACTTTTTGGTCTGTCTATTGTTTCCACTGTTCCTCGCCTCAGGCTGCTGTGGCCAATACTTGTCACATTAATGCTTTCCAAACAGTAAGTTGGTTCATTCCTGGGACCGCTCTGAGGTGAAACAAAGGGAAGCCTATGTGCTGGTTTTTTAGGCAACCACTGGACAGATCAAAACCCAAATTCTTTCAGAATAAGGTTCATATAGCTCCCTTTGGCCTTCTTCACCAAGTCTTTCATTGATTTTTCTAAGTTTTAGACTAGATTAAAGAGTTCTGCAAAAATTGATTCTGCCAGTTCTTGCCAGCTCATTATTGTTTCTGTGGGGGTATAGAGCCCTAGAGTTCCCTATTCCGCCATTTTTGGTAATGTCACTCTCCAGATTAGTGTTTTTCAAATGTTCTCTCCCAGTCTGTTGTGTGTCTTTTCATTTTTTTAAACCAGTGTCTTCCAAAGAGAATATGTTTTTTTTTTAATTTTAATAAAGTACAACTTATCAATTTCTTCTT
Source organism: Tolypeutes matacus (assembly GCA_026826555.1). NCBI lineage: Eukaryota > Metazoa > Chordata > Mammalia > Cingulata > Chlamyphoridae > Tolypeutes > Tolypeutes matacus. The sequence goes on from JAKSZT010023082.1 coordinate 2,627,287, forward strand.
TGATGGATCATGCTTTCAGAGTTGTATATATAAAGTTATCACCAAACCCAAGGTCACCTAGATTTTCTATGTTATCTTCTAGAAGTTGTATAGTGTTTGGTTTTACATTTAGGTCTATGATGCATTTTGAGTTAATTTTTTTGAATAGTGGAAGGTCTGTGTCTATATCCTGATTTTGGCATGTAGACGTCCAATTGTTCCAATGCCATTTGTTGAAAACATCCTTTCTCCATTGAATTTATCCTTCATCTAAGGTCAGTTGACTGTATTTGGGTGGTTCTATTTCTGGGATTGTTATTACATTCCATTAATATTTGTGTCTTTTCTTTCATCACTGTCACACTGTCTTGATTGTTGTAGCTTTATTGTAAGTCTCAAAGTCAGGTATTGTCAGTCCTCCAACTTTTTTTTTCAGTATTTTGTAGGCTATTCTGTTTTTTTTGCCTTTGCATGTATAATCTTTAGAATCAGTTTGTTGATATCCACAAAATAGCTTGCTAGGATTTTTTTTTTTTTTTTTTCATGTTTTACATGAGGTTTTACTATCTTAATAGTCCCATGCCACAGTTTTTAGCTTTCCTTCTAGTAATATACATGACCTTAGACTTTTCCTTTTCAAACACTGTAATACCCATACAATAGCACTGCTAGTTACAGACACCATGATATGCTTTAACTGTATCTATTCATTTCTAAAGATTTACAAACAGCCTTTTAAACAATTCTGCACAGATTAACCCTCAGCTTTCCATTCTCTACCCTCCTTCTATTTTCTGGTGACCTGTATTCTAATTATTAACTCCATGAGTTTACACAGTATATTTAGTTCATAGTAACGCAATCATACAATATTTGTCCTTTTGTGTCTGGCTTGCTTCACTCAACATAATGTCCTCCAGGCTCATCCATATTGTCATATGCTTCATGACTTCATTTCTTCTTATTGCTGCATAATATTCCATCGTGTGTATACATCAAAATTTGTTTATCCATTCATCCATTGATGGACATCTGGGTTGTTTCTAACTTTTGGCAATTATGAACATTGGTGTGCAGATGTCTGTTCATGTCTCGGCTCTCAGTTCTTCAGGGTATATACCTAATAATGGTATGGGCTGGGTCCCATGGCAAGTCTATATTCACCTTCCTTAGGAACTGCCAAATAGTCCTCCACAGTGGCTGTACCATTCTACATTCCCACCAACAGTGAATAAGTGTTCCTATCTCTCCACATCCTCTCCAACATTTACAGTTTTCCGACTTTTTAGTAGCAGCCAGTTTAATTGGTGTGAAATGATATCTCATTGTAGTTTTGATTTGCATTTCCCTAATTGCTAGTGAGTTGAACATTTTTTCATGTGTTTCTTCACCATTTGTATTTCTTCTTTGGACAATTGTCTTTTCAAGTTTTTTGCCCATTTTTTTAATCAGGTAGTTTGTCTTTTTATTGTTAAGTTGTATGATCTCTTTGTATATCATGAATAGTAAACCCTTATTGGATATGTGATTGCCAAATATTTTCTCCCATTGAGTCGGTAGCCTTTTCACCCTTTTGACAAAGTCCTTTGAGGTGCAAAAGTGTTTAATTTTGAGGAGGTCCCGTTTATCTATTTTTTTCTTTCATTGCTTGTGCTTTGGGTATAAAGTTTAAGAAACTACTGCCTACAAGATCTTGAAGATGTTTTCCTATGTTTTCTTCTAGGAGTTTTATGGTTGTTGCTTTTATATTTAGGTCCTTCATCCATTTTGAGTTAATTGTGTGAGATAGCGGTCTTCCTTCTTTTTTTTGGATGTGGATATCCAGTTTGCCCAGCACCATTTATTGAATAGATTTTTCTGGCCCAGCTGGGAGGTCTTGACAGCCTTGTCAAAAGTCACTTGACTGTAGATGTAAGGGCCTATTTCTGAGTTCTTTTTTTTTTTTTTTTTTTACCAGGAGGTACCGGGGATCGAACCCCGGTCTCTCCATATGGTAGACGGACGCCGAACCTCTTGAGCCACATCCGTTTCCCTATTTCTGAGTTCTTGATTCGTTTCCACTGGCTTATGTGTCTGTCTTTGTCAGTACCATGATGTTTTTACCACTGTAGCTAGGTAATATGTTTTAAAGTCCAGAAGTGAGAGTGCTCCGACTTCATTTTTCTTTTTAAAGATCTTTTTGGCTATTCGGGACCCCTTACCCTTCCAAATAAATTTGATAATTAGTTTTTCCACTTCTGCAAAAAGGGCTGTTGGGATTTTTATTGGGATTGCATTGAATCTGTAAATAAATTTAGGTAGAATTGACATGTTAACAATATTTAGTCTTCCAATCCATGAACACAGAATGCCCTTCCATTTATGTAAGTCTTTTTCAGTTTCTTTTAGCAATGTTTTGTAGTTTTCTGAATACAGATCCTTTTATCCTTGGTTAAGTTTATTCTTAAATATTTGATTGTTTTAGTTGCTATTGTAAATGGAATTTTTTTTCTGATTTCCTCCTCAGATTGCACATCAGTAGTGTATAGAAACGCTATTGATTTTTGCATATTAATCTTGTATCCTGCCACTTTGCTGAACTCATCTATTAGTTTTAGTAGCTTTATTGTGGATTTTTCAGGAGATTCTACATATAGGATCATATCATCAGCGAATAGTGAAAGTTTTACTTCTTCCTTTCCTATTTGGGTGCCTTTTATTTCTTTGTGTAGCCTAATTGCTCTGCTTGCTAGGATTTTGATTGAGATTTTGTTGAATCTGTAAGTCAAGTTGGGAACAATTGACATAGTAAAATATTCTGTCTTCCAATCTTTGGGCACAGAATCTTTCTCCATTTATTTAGATCATCTTAAATTTCTTTCAACAGACTTTATAATTTTCTGTATATATCCTGCACATATTTTATTAGATTTATACCTAAGTATTTAATTTTTTGGTGCTAATGTAAATGGTATTGTGCTTTTGGTTTCCATTCCAATTCCAAGTATTCATTGCTGGTATATAGGAAAGAAAATAGCTTTTGAATATTAAAACCTTGTATCCTTTGAACTTGCTATAATTGCTTATTAGTTCCAGGAGTTGTTTTGTTTTGGTTTGTTTTTTTTTTTGTCAATTCTTTGGGAATTGCTTCAAAGGCAATCATGTTGTCTACAAACAAAAATAATTTTATTTTTTTCTTCCCAATCTGTTTACCTTTTATTTCCTTTTCTTGTCTTATTGCACTAGCTATACCTTTGAGTATGATGTTAAAGGAGACATCCTTCCCTGGTTCTTGATCTTAGAGGGAAAGCATCCAGTTTCTCACCATTAAATATGATGTTAACTGTAGGCTTTTTGTGGATGGGTGCCCTTCATCAGGTTGAGGAAGTTGGCCTCTATTTCTGTCTGAGGGCTTTTGTTGTTGTTTCTTGTCTTACCATGAAATGGATGTTGTATTTGATCAAGTACTTTTCTCCATCAGTTGATATAATCTTACTATTTTTCTTCTTTAGCTTGTTGATGTGGTAGATAACATTAACTGATTTTCAAGTCTTATGTATCTGGACTAAATCACCCTTTCTTGTGTTGTATAATCCTTTTATACATTTCTGGATTTGATTTGCTAGTATTTTGTTGAGGATCTTTGCATCTGTGTCTTGAGAGATACTGATCTGTAGTTTTGCTTTCTTGTAAGGTCTTTATCTGGTTTTGTTATTAGGGTAACTTGTAGAATAAATTAGGAAGTATTCTTTCTATTTTCTTGATTTTAGAGATGTGCATGATTTCTTCTTTAAATGTTAGGTATAATTCACCAGTGAAATCATCTGGACCTGGGGCTTTCTTTTTTGGAAGGCTGTTAATTATTGATTCAGATTATCTATTACCTGTTTTTCCTTGGGTGAATTTTGGTAATTTGTATCTTCTAAGGAATTGTTCCATTTCAACAAAGTCATCAAATTTGTTGGCATAGAGTTGCTTATAACATTCCGTCATTGTCCTTTTAATATCTGATTGGTAGTGATGGCCCCTTTTTCATTTCTGATATTAGTAATTTGTGTCATCTCTCTTTTTTTCTTGGTTAGCCTGGCTAGAGGTTTATCAATTTTATTGATCTCCCCCCCCCCCCAAAAGCTTTTATTTTCATTGATTTTTCTCTATAGATTTCCTGTTTTCAATCATTGATTTCTGCTCTAATGTTTATTATTTCTTTTCTTCTTGCTTTAGGCTTAAAATTGCTCCTCTTCCTCTGTTTTCCTAAGGTAGAGGCTTAGATTATTGATTTTAGATCTACTTTTTTTTTTTTTTCCAGTTTACGCACCTGATGCTTATAATTTTTTCTCTAAGCACTGCTTTTGCTGCATCACACAAATTTGGTAAGTTGTATTTTCATTTTAATTTCGTTCAAAATATTTTAAAATTTCTTTTAAGACTACTTCTTTGACCCTTGGGTTATTTAGAAGTGTGTTTAATCTCCAAATATTTTGGGATTTCAGGCTATCTGTATTGAATTTTAGTTTATTTCCGTTTTGGTCTGAGAACATAGTTGGTATGATTTTTTGTCTCTTAAATATGTTAAGGTATGTTTTATGGCCCAGAATTTGGTTTGTCTTGGTGAATGTTATGTGGAACATTCAGCCTTAGAAGAATATGTATTCTACTGTTGTTGGATGAAGTATTCTATAAATGTCAGTTAGATCCATTTGATTGATGGTGCTGTTCAGTTCATCTATATCCTTATAGATTTTTTTAGTTGCTAGATTTATGAATTACTGAAAGTCTCCAAGTATAACAGTAGAGTAGTCTGTTTCTCATTTACAGTTCCATAAGTATTCGTTTCACATATTTTAATGCTGTCTTGTTAGGTACATACATCTTAAGGTTTGTTATGTTTTCTTGGAGAATTTATCATTATTTAATGCCCCTTCCTGATTATTTTCCTTGTTTTGAAGTCTGCTTTGTCTTAATATAGCTACTCCAGCTTTCTTTTGATTAGTGTTAGCATGATATATCTTTCTCTATCCATTTACCTTTAACTCATCTGTGTCTTTATATTTAAAGTAGGTTTTTTCCGACAGAATATGGAATTCCCATCCTGGGGAGTTCTGCCATATTCTCAATGGGACAGCAAGAATCCCCCAAGTACAGGGGCAGTGACTCGTGAAGGAGGATGGACCATTGATGGCCCTTGATATTGATGATTGTACTTATGTACCTTTTCTTTTGAAGTTGAAACTTACCTTAGTATTATAGGTTGCCTAAGAGTTACCTTCTGAGAGCCTCCTTGTTGCTCAAATGTGGCCTCTCCCTAAGCCAAACTCAGCATATAAATGCATTACCTTCTCTACAGTGTGGGACATGACTCCCAGGGATGAGCCTCCCTGGCATCGAGGGATTACTACCAAGCACAAATTAGTAATGCAACTGGAAAAAGACCTTGACCAAAAGGAGGAAAGGGTAAAGATAAATGAGTTTATATGGCTAAGAGACTCCAAAGTGAGTTGGGAGGTCATTCCAGAGGTTACACTTATGCACATCTCAGCAGGATCTCATTGACTGCCACAGTAAATATTGCCTCAAATAGTGGGGCTCCTGAGGTCTCTGGAGACATCCAGACACTATAGGCAGGGCTCACAGCTCAGGAGTTTGGCACCCTGCCGGTGGGCCCTACTTTGGAACTTATGCTCCCCAGTGTGACAGAGTTGGACTCAGTTGTGGTTTCCCTGCACATGATTCTTCTGTCCCTTATATTTGAACCCATAGTTAATACTAGAGTTGATAGGTATATATCCAAGAGACTTAAATCTTTGGGCTTTCCCTGTGCCATTCGGGCCCTGAATCTCAACAGAGTTGCAACACCTACTCTACAACTACAATTAAGATAGTCCCATCCATCTGTCCCATGGGATCTAAGCCCCCTGTCAATTAGAGGTTGAGTGGGCATCACCATCACAGAATTCTCAGGATTGGGGAATGAACGATAGGCTAGAGTAGACTTACTGTTATTCTATCTCCTTTACTTTTGAAGGATAATTTTGCTGGATAAAGACTTCTAGGTTAGCCCCCCCCCCCCATCACTTTAAAATTTCCTTCCATCATTTTCTTGCTTGCCTGGTTTCTGACAAGAAGTCACATGTAATTCTTCTTGATCCTCTATAGGTATGGTGTCTGCCCTTGCCCCCCCGGGGCGGCCCCGGCCCCCCCCCCCAGCTTTTCTTTCAAGGTTTTCTTCATCTTTGGTTTCCTTCAGTTTGAATATGATGTGCCATGGGGTAGATTTTTTTGGTATTTATCCTGCTTGGATTTCTTTGTGCCTCCTGTCCTGGAATAGTAGCTTGGTTCTGTCACTAACTTTGAAAAATTCTCAGCCAGTATTACTTCAAATATTTTTTCTCCTTTCTCTGTTTCTTTTCCTTCTGGTATTCTAATTATGTGTATGTCACACCTTTTGTAATTGTCCCATAGTTCTTGGATATCCTGTTCTGCTTTTTTTCATTCTTTTATCTCTTTGCATTTCTGTTTGTAAAGCCTCTATTGACATTTTTTTCAGGCTCAGGGATTCTTTTCTTGGCTGTGTCCAAACTCCTGATGAGGCAATAAAGACATTCTTCATTTTGTTAAAGCATTTTTTATTTCTAGCTTTTTATTTTGATTCTTTCTTAGAATTTCCATCTCTCTGTTTACATTACTCTTGTTTTGTATGTTGTCTAGTTTTTCTGTTAAATCCCTTAACATATTAATCATAGTTATTTTACGTTCTCTATATGGTAATTCAGAATCTGTGTCATATCTGAGTCTGGTTCTGATGCTTTGTTTCTTCAGATTATGTTTTTTCTTGTCTTTTAGTGTACCTTGTAATTTAAAAAAAAAAAAGATTTATTTATTTATTTATTTATTTATTTATTTATTTATCCCCAACCCTGCCCCCCTGTTGTTTTTGTGTTTACTGTCTGCTCTCTGTGTTCTTCCGTGTCTGCTTGTCTTCTCTTTAGGCGGCAGTAGGAACCGATCCTGGGACCTTCCGCAGTGGGAAAGAGGTGCTCAATCTCTTGTGCCACCTCAGCTCCCTGGTCTGCTGCATCTCTTATTGTCTGTCCTCTATGTCTCTTTTTGTTGCGTCATCTTGCTGCACCAGCTTTCTGCTTGGGCCAGCACTCCTGTGCGGGCCAGCACTCTGCATGGGCCAGCTCTTCATGCAGGCCAGCTTGCCTTTCACCAGGAGACCCCAGGAATCGAACCCTGGACTTCCTATATGGTAGACGGGGGGCCAATTGCTTGAGCCACATCTGTTTCCCATAAGTTTTTTTTGAAAGCCTGACATGATGTGTAAGGTTATAGGAACTGAGGTAAATAGGCCTCTAGTGTGAGGTTTTATGTTAATATGGCTAGGTGGGTTGTGTTTAATGTTTGTTCTATCTATAGGTGTCAGAGGCTTCAATTCCCTCCAGTATCTTTGTTTGTTTGTTTGTTTGCTTTTTTTCCTCCCCTCTTCTTTTTGGGTTTCCCTAAGAACTCCTTCTTAAATAGATTCTCTGTCTTCTCTCTGTCTTCTGATTCTGTAATCCATTGTTATTATACTAGAGCCCTGTTAACATGTTTGTAGTGTGTGTGGGGGGAGGGATAAGCATTCTCTAATTTGGTGATTAAATCTGTCTTGGTGGGCATTAGTCCTGGCCTCTAACCTTTAGAAGCATTTCTTAGCCTTTTTTTTTTCTTTTCCCCCTCTGAGGTCAGATTTGAAATCTGTGGGGGCTATAGTTGGCTAATTGCCCTTCTCCCTGGACAGATAAGACTCTGGTAAAGATTCCCTTTGTGTGTTGGCCTTTGTTATGGATAATGCTCTGGGCTTTTTTCAAAATGGTTACTTTTCCCCTGGGCATATTTCAGAGTGGTTACTTTTTCTCTTTCCTCTGCCCCAAAGGGGAGGAGATTTTTCTTGGATCTTTATAGTCAGAACCTGTTAAGGTTCCTGGAGGTAAAGCCACACGAGTGTGCAGGTTCTTCATAGACGGACTCCGTGAGTCCTCACCTTCAAGTAGTCACATTTAGACTCCAGCAATTCATCAAACTTACCATTTAAGTGCTCCTACCAGTGTATATTTCCAGTGGCATCTGCTCCAGGTAAGCTGGTCTTGACTGATTCACTGTATTTGCCTCTCTCTCCAGATTTTGGGGCATGAATTTGCCCTGTGACCCCAGTTCTCTGATGGGTCTAAGAAAAGCTGTTGACTTTTCAATTTGTTCAGCTTTTTTTGTTGTTGTTGTAAGGACAGCAGTGGTGACGACTTCAGAGCTCTTTACATGTCAGAGCTGAACCCTCAAGTCCCACGCTTTTATTTTTAAATTGGAAATATCTTGTCCAGCTTAAAAATAATGTTCAGTAAGAGGCTTTTAAACTTTCCTGCAAGCCATTTGCTTAGCTGCAATGACTCATTTTGTTATTTTCATCACTTTGAATTGCAAATCTGTAAATTCTCATGTGCTTAGTAAGACCTTTTTTCAAAACAAAGCATTTGTTCTGAAAATTCAAGACCTTCTTGTAGTTCTAGAAAATCGTTAATCTTTGCTCCAAGTTAACTAGAATTATTATATTCATTGATTCTTTCCCCCCCTGCACAGCACTATTTTCTGTTTTTCTAGATGCTTTCTTTAAGCCATATTAAAGTAGTTCTGGGGATTCTTTAACCTTCACTTATTATTATTTCACCCACTTATTTTTGAAGAAGTAACTCAATTTTCTAAGGCACTCTGAAATCTCTAGAGACTAAGCACTGTTTAAATTTGAAAAAACTAAGAATAAATGCATAACTCTTATGCTGGCAGTGGTTTGCTTTCAGTTAACATTGAAGAATATATTAATTATAAACTATAGATCTTGGGGACTTAAGCTTAATAGGATTACTTTCAGCATCCTATTAGAGGACAATTTGTGATGGAGGACAGTTGGGCTAAAATGTCCTATTTAAGCAACTGAGAAAGTATTGTGTGTGCTTTAAAGCCTTATAATTTGATTACTTGCTGATAGATTACATTTTGGGAGGGTCCAGTTCTTATCCTTGGATAACAGTTGTAACCAACCTAAGGTGATTGAGACATTGTAAATTACATTAGCCTTGACCTTTTTTAGGTTTCATTTTAAGTTTTGTTTTTTTCTCACTGAATTTACTCTAAGGAACTGCCATTGATCCAAGAAATAAATTTGTTGTATGGAATTTAAGATTGCTTGTTAGTTGACAAACTCCTACCATGTTTACTTTAAGAAATATTTTTTTCTCTTTTAAATTTTGCTAATTGTTTAAAATGAATATCCATCTTTGGGAATTATTTTATTTTTTCCTTTTGAAGAGGGATAATTAGAATGTTAAATAACATTAAGATTTTTTTAGAATACTAAAATTTGTTCTAAAATGATTAGTTGATGTATTGGGATGGAGTGTTTAGAAATAATTATTTTTTGCCATGTAATAATCAGTTAGCTGTGACCCATTTTAAGGTGTAAGATCCATTTGTCTAGTATGCTCTAAAATAGAGACTTAGAGAAATAAAGGCTGCAGCAAGGAAATGGATAAAAAATAGCAAGTCTTCAGTAGTGGCACAAAGTATTGCATGCAAAGCAAAACACCCACCCTTAACAGGTTGGTAGGTAGTATCAGTAATGCTCTTGCTGAAAATGTATTAAACTCTTGCTATACTGTAACAATATCCTAGAAGAAAACCCACACACAGGAGCACAGTGTATCAGTTTATTTGTCTTAACTAACAATTCAACTGAAGATAGATGGTCCATGTTCAATAAATAAATATTAAAATAGAAAACCCTGTTGGCTGGGACCTGACCTCCAATTCCCAAATAATGGGGGAGCAGTGATTCCTCTTTTTTCTTCATCTTGTTACATCATGCTACCTGGGATGGCAGCTATCCTTGGAACATGCCATTCCATTCCCCAAACATTCAGGACCACAGCTCCAAAATTCATTGCCTGTTTCCTTCTCCAGAGACTCTTAGGACCAACTCAGACATTCTTGACATGACATGCTCTTTCACTTTTTGTCACCACCAAAACTCTCTGGCCAGTGATTATCACCAGAACCCTCATCCCTGTACTGCTCCGTACATCCTTACATCTGATCCAATCCTTCTCCCCCAACCCTTCCACTGTCCTCTAGAGCTCCTGATCTGTCGTTAGTAACTTTTCTCATCTCAATCTCACAGTGTCTCTCTCTTTTTGCCCCTAGGCTTCCCTGCTGTTGCCAGGTGGGACACCTATAGCCCCAGTCTCATACTGTGCTGCCTCTTCCTTTGGCCACTATCTTAAAACCATACTACCTGCCTTTTAGGTCCTTGAATAAAGAGAATTCTCTCTTCTTTAAAATCCTTGCACAGGCTATTTCTGTCACCTGCAGTAATTTTCCTATTCTTTGCTTGGTTGACTCTGTCCCGTCTGGTCTGAGTTTCTTTACATTATTCTCTTATCACTGTCTCCTATTTGCTTCCTTTTTGGCACTTATTTAAGTTTGTAATTGTGTAGTCACTTGCTCACTTTGCCTTTTTCATTGACTCTTAGTTGCACATTTTATTTTCACATTTCTGAAATTGGGATGCATCTTACACTGAACGCCTTGATTTCTTTCTGAGTGGTAAGTAAAATAATGGTGTATTTTACAATTGGTCACATCTTAGATTCACTGAAATACTGTACTTTTAATTATCTGTTTCTCCCAGCTGATTTTAAGTTTCACAAGTACAGGAATTAGACTGATTTACTCACCAATATGAGCCAATGCTTGATATAGTACCTGGATCCTAATAGTCACCTAATAAATAATGGTTGGATGAATATCATTATCCACTTGGGAAAGGTTGGCCGTAATACTTCTGAACCTGAATCAGTCAACTCAAGAGTATTGATTGCTAATTAAGTTTCTGTCTTTGAGGTGTTATTTCTAGAGATTGCCTTATTCTAGGATTGAAGGAGACCTTTAGATTTGTCTATTTTGTTCTCCCATTTATATAACTTGCCCCCTGTGAGATATATATATGTTCTTATTTAAGAGTACTCACCATCCTTACCTGGCAGGGGAGATACCATGATCACGAAGGTGGTTTTTCCCAGGGCGAGGCTTATCCATTGCACTCTGGATGTGCTTACCCCTGCTTACCCCTGCGGTTTCCCCAAATGCGGGAAACTCAACTGCATAATTTGTGGTAGTGGGGGACTGCGTTCGCGCTCTCCCCTGAGGGGGGGGGAAGAGTACTCAACATGTATAAAAATGAATCCATATTTGCTTTTACTAGGCCTCAGTGATTTTTTTTTTTTTTTTCATTAGAGGGAAGGAGTGAGGAAAGTACAAAACAGTAGTAGACTGTTAAACTTTAAATAGACAGTTCTGAGTGCTTGAACTTACTTTATCGTTTTACTTCATCCTCCAAGGAGTGCAGTCACTTGGCGTGCCTACTTCACTTTTAAGCGAAAGAACAGCGCCCAGGCAACATGAGTGATTGGAGTTCCTTAGGCCAACTCCTCGACAAGGTTCAAGCCTATTCCACTCCTGGAGGGAAGGTGTGGCTCTCAGTCCTTTTCATTTTCCGAGTCCTGCTACTGGGGATAGCAGTTGAGTCAGCCTGGGATGATGAGCAGTTTGCCTTTCGTTGTAACACTCGACAACCTGGCTGTGAAAATGTCTGCTATGACAAGTCCTTCCCAATCTCTCATGTGCGCTTCTGGGTCCTACAGATCATATTTGTGTCTGTACCCACACTCTTGTACCTGTCTCATGTGTTTTATGTGATGCGAAAAGAAGAGAAGTCAAATAAGAAAGAAGAGGAACTCAAAGTTGCCCAGACCGATGGTGTCAGTATGGAGATGCACTTGCAGGAAATTGAAATAAGGAAGCTTAAGTATGGTATTGAAGAACATGGAAAGATGAAAATGCGAGGGGGCTTGCTCCGGACCTATGCCATCAGCATCTTCTTCAAGTCTATCTTTGAGGTGGCCTTCTTGCTGATCCAGTGGTACATCTATGGATTCAGCCTGAGTGCAGTTTACACTTGTAAGAGAGATCCCTGCCCACATCAAGTGGACTGCTTCCTCTCTCGCCCCACCGAGAAAAGCATCTTCATTATCTTCATGTTGGTGGTGTCCTTGGTGTCTCTCACCTTGAACATCATTGAGTTATTCTATGTCTTCCTCAAGAGCTTTAAGGAGCGTGTGAAGGGACAGAGTGATTTTTACCAAGCTTCAGTTGATCTACAGAACCCCTCCAACAATGGTGGCTCTCCAAAATATGCTTATTTCAATAGTTGCTCCTCACCAACTGCTCTGCTCTCGTCCATGTCTTCTTCCGGGGACAAACTGATGACTGGAGACAGAAACAGTTCTTCCTGCTGCATTTACAACAAAGGAAGTGAGAAAAACCATGCTCATTATAGTGCATAGCAAAATCAAATGGGGTAGGTAGGAAGCATCATTTCTAACTCCCAGGCACAGCCTTTTGATGACCCTGATGACAACCAGAATTCCAAATGAACTAGCTGCTGTGTACAAATAAAGTCACTAGCCATTCTGGAGCAGCAGATGCAGCTGACCTCAGCCCAATCATTAAGATTCCACTCAGTTGTGAAAGAAAAAAAAAGTACAGTAGAAACCATACCTTTATTCTGGTAGAGGTAGTACTCAACAACCTCAGTCATGAGGCTTGGCAGATGCAAAGGCATTAGAATACCAGGGTTCTTTTGGAGGGATAGGAAGGTGGAGAGAGAGAGAAGTTAAGGGAGGTACATGTTGGTAATTAAAGTTGTTGATTCAAAGAGCTTAATTCTAAATAAATGTTGCATTAGGTGATACGTAAGTAAGAGCTTTTTCTCCCCTATGCTCCCCTAGGATGGTTCTGTGCATGTGAAAAAGGGAGTGATAGTTGTAGCTAAATTTGTTTTACCAAGAAACTGAAATAACTTTTGACCAGAAAAAATAAGTCCTGAGCATTTATTTCATTTCCACAAGTGAAAGACCTAGGATCATCCTTATATCCCTGCTAAAACATTCCTTTTTTATAATTTGCACCTTGAAGGTAAGTATTTTAGGCCCAACCCTCCAGGAGTCAATGGACTTGTGCTACTATACTCTTTATCCCAAAGAAAAAGACTTTCCATGCTTTGCATATATCAAGCAGTCATATGTACTTTTTAATATAATACCCATTTGCATCAAATCATTGACCACTTCTTTGTCATCATTCCTCAACTCCTCTTCACATTCACTGAATGGTTTCTGTAAGCACTTTTAACACAATTTGGATATCACTTGACATTCTTTGAGTTAGAACCAGGGAGACAGGCCCTGCTCAATATTTAACAATTAATTCTTTGTGTATCTATATGTAGGAGTATGTTTTACTTGCCATGTAGATGCAGTCTTAAACTCATGAACATAGATTTTAAACAATGCATACATGGTGTTCAAATTTGGGCCTTTCTCATGAGTTTTGTATTATGGACCAGAATAGTGTTATCATTACATAATTCCTGCTATGCAAGTAAGACTTTTTTTTTTTTCCCCACCCATGTATTGTGTTAGAGATACTGGTTCTGTTAATTATGTTTAGGTTTTCTTCTTTTTTCTCTTTTTTAGAATATAGCAGTGATGCCGTTGCTGACATGAATGATTTCCTTTTTCTGAAATGTAATCATTGATACTTGATTGATAGAATTTCAGTACTGGAAACAGGCTTTAGTCATTATTAATATGGATGACTTAGAGCTGGGCTATTAAATGTGCTTTCATGAATTTTGCAATAACTGATATTTCTTGGGTTTACCCTATTTAATACACATTCATTCAGAATGTGTATTCTGTTTTGAGTTTGACAGTCGGTCTTTTGGGGTGACGAGCAACTTTGATGTTTGTACTAAGATTTTATTTGGAATGGCAAGAGAGATTAAAGAGGTTTGAGTAATATACTTGTAACTAATTTATTTGAAATGTATACTAAAGAAATCTACCAGTTCCTTCAGCAGCCTTTTTAAAGCTCTTTGCAGATGATTGGTGAAAATTCTGACTTTCATACCTTTGTTCTTCCACAACAGCTATAGAAACAGTTCTGTACAATGAGAAATACTAATTTGTTTGACATTGCCTGTTAAGCTACTGTCACGTTCAACTTTATTGCATGCAATGTAGAACCAGTCTACCTGATCATGTGTTCTAGAGAGTATTCTTTAGTCAATAAAGTTTTTAAGAGAGCAACCCCTGTGTCTGCCTCCTCTGAGAGTTTCTGGCTGAACTTGTCTTCCCTAGCCTTTTGAACTGTCCATTGGTGCATCTTAATTTAAACAAAATACACTAGAATCAGATTTTTAGAAAGGAAATTGTGGTGACTATGTTACTGAAGACTTTAGTAATAACATCTTTAATTATTTGAACCAGGATCCATAGATACACATACTACTTTCTGATGTGCAAAGAACAAACAAACAATAAAGTAGCTTCTTTTTTCTTTATGACCACTCTATTCCTTTTCAGAAGCTTCCTTCCATCCCACGTGCATTGGGGGAAGAAGTAGTGGGGGGCAACTTAAACATTAAGTGTAACAGTCTCTTTTGGAAAGTCCAGTCTCTTGGGTAAATGAGGAGTCTTCCACATTTCCTTCTCACAGTCCTTTTGTGAGGAATAATCACAGTTATTTACAAATGGGATATGTGTACCTTTTGGGCACTGCAAACCTTCTTAAACCTTGGAATCAGATTAGGTATTGCCACCCTTACTCCCTGTTTCACATTGATTTTCAAATGTAGCTTGTTTTTTAAAAACAAACAAACAAAAACACCTTAGTATTTTGAAGTAATTATAGATTCATGTGCACTTGTAAGAAATAGAGAGATCCTGTATACGCTTCACCCAGTTTCTCCCAATAGTAACATCTTGCATAACTATAGTATAATATCACAACTATTAAACTGACATTGGAAAAGTTCACTGACCTTATGCAGATTTCATCAGTTTTACACACATTCGTGTGTTTAATTCTATGCAATTTCATCACAAGTGTAGATTCGTGTGACCACCATAGTCAAAATATAGAACAGTTCTCTCTCAAGGATCCCTCATGCCATCTATTTTATAGCCATAGCCATATCACCCCTCCCCCACTCCCTAACCCCTGGCAATACTCATCTATTCTTCATTTCTATAATTTTGTTATTTCAAGAATGCTTTTTAAATGGAATGGTACAAGGTATAACCTTTTGAGATTGCCTTCATTCACTCAACCTAAGTCTCTGGAAATCCAGCCGAGTTGTGTGAACCAGCAATTTGGTTGTTATTGCTACTGTTTTTTTCTGTGTAATATTCCATGGAATGGAGGTTTCGTAGTTTATTCACCTGTTGAAGAACATTTGAGTTTTTCCAGATTTGGGCTATTATAAATAAAGGTGCTATGAATATTCATGTATAGGTTTTATGTAAACATAAGTTTTCATTTCCCTAGAATAAATGCCCAAGAGTGCAATTGCTGGATTGTATGGTACGTGCATGTTTAGTTTTGTAAGAAACTGCCTAACTCTTTTACAGAGTGGCTGTACCATTTTACATTCCCATAAGAAATATAGGAGTGATCCACTTTCTTCACTTCTTCTCTAGCATTTGGTGGTGTCACTATTTTTTATTTTAGCTGTTCTATTAAGTATATAGTAAACCTCATTGTAGTTTAAGTTTGCATATCTCTAATGGCTAATGATATTGAGCATCTTTTTCATTTGCTTATTTGCTGTCTGCATACCCTCTTCAGTGAAATATCTGTTTATATCTTTTGCTCATTTTCTAATTGGATTTTTTGTTTTATTACTGTTGAACTTAGGGAATTCTTTATTCTAGATCCCAGTATTTTATCAGATATATGGTTTGAAAATATTTTCTCCTATAGCTTGTCTCTTCATCTTCTTAACAGGATCTTTTGCAGAGCAAAAGATTTTAATTTTGATGAGGTCCAACTTATCAAGTTTTCCTTTTATGGATCATGCTTTTGGTGTCAAGTCTAAGAACTCTATGCCTACCCCTAGTTCCCAAAGATTTTTTCCTATGTTTAAAAATGTTTTATAGATTTACATTTTACATTTAAGTCCATGCTCCATTTTGAGTATATTTTGTGTAAGATGTGAGATTTAGTAGGTCGAAGTTCTTTTTTTTTTTTTTTTTTTAATTGTCTATGATGTTCTAACTGCTCCAGCACCACTCACTGAAACGTCTGTCCCTTCTTCCCTGAATTTGCTTTGCACTTAGTTAAAAATCAGCTGAGTGTATATGTGTGATTCTACTACTGGGCTCTCTGTTCTGTTCCATTGATCTATTTGTCTTTCCCTCTGCCAGTATCACACTGCTTGATTATTGTACATAGCTGTATAGTAAGCCTTAACATCAGGAGAGTGATTGCTCCTACTTTGTTCTGCTTTTTCAAAATTTCGTTAGCTGTTCTAGGTCATGTGCCTTCCCACTAAAATTTTAGAATGTTTGTCTTTGTGTGTGAAACGCTTGCTGGGAATTTAATAGGAATGGCATTAAACCTATGTTATCAGTTTGAGAAGAATTGACATCTTTACTTTGTTGAGTAACACAGTATATTTCTGCATTTGTTTAGGTCTGTCTTGATTTCTTTCATTGACACTTTATAATTTTCAGGATACAGATCCTGTACATATTTTATTTGCTTTGTACCTAAATATTTCATTTTCCTTGGAGCAATTTTAAATGGTATTCTGTTTTTAATTTTGATGTCTACATGTTTGTATATAAAAATGTGATTGATTCTCATGTGTTAATCTTGTATCCTACAAACCTTGCTGAACTCATTTATTCTAGGATTTTTGTAGATTCCTTGGAATTTTGTGCAGAGATAATCATGTTACCTGTAAATAGTGTCAGTTCTTATTTCTTGCCTTATTACTCTAGTTAGAACTTCTAGTACTGTGTTGTATAAGAGTGGTAAGAGCAGACATTCTTGTCGTGTTCTTGTTCAATAAAGCAGTCAGTCTTTTCACCAATAAATATGATGTTAGCTGTAGGTTTTCGTAGATGTCTTTATCAAGTTGAGGAAATTCCCCTTTATTCCCAGTTTGCCTAAGAGGTTTTTTGTTTTTGTTTTGTTTTGTTTTGTTTTTTTCATTTTAAAAACAATTTATTGAAGTATATCATTCATACATGAACATACATAAATGATAAGTGTATAGTAAAAGCTGTGAACTTACAAAAGAAACATGAATATCATCATACAGGACTCCCATACACCACCCCACTACAAACACCTTGCATTGTTGTGAAACATTTGTAAGAAATTGGGAAAGAGCATCATCAAAGTATTACTACTAAGTATAGTCCATATCTTACATTTGGTGTGTTTTCCTCCCAACCTGCCCTATTATTTATTTATTTATTTTTGATTCATAAACCACACAATTTATTTAAAGTGTACAATCAATGGCATTTGGTATAATCACCAAGTTGTACATTTATCGCTTCAATTAATATTAGAGCATTTTCCTTATTCAAAACAAAACAAAACAAACCACTGTCATACCTATATGTTAGCGTTACTAATTTACAAATCCTATGATGTGCTTCCACCATTTCTTTTTTTTTTTTTTAATATGGAACGCTTCACAAATTTGCATGTCATCCTTGCACAGGGGCCATGCTAATCTTCTCTGTATCGTTCCAATTTTAATATATATGCTGCCGAAGCGAGCACCCACCATTTCTTTTTATTTCCAAATATTTACAAACAATTTTTTACCAATTCTGCACAGATTAAACCTCAGGTTTCCATTCTCTAACCACATTCTTTTCTCTGGTGACTTATATTGTAGCTATTAACTCCATGAGTTTGCTCATTATATTTAGTTCATAGTAGCAAAGTCATGCAATCTTTGTCCTTTTGTGCCTGGCTTGTTTCATTCAACATAATGTCCTCCAGGTTCATCCACGTTGTCATATGCTTCACAACTTCCTTTCTTCTTACAGCTGTATAATATTCCATTGTGTGTATATACCACTGTTTGTTTATCCATTCATCAGTTGATGAACACCTGAGTTGTTTCCATCTTTTGGCAATTGTGAATAATGCTGCTGTGAACATTGATGTGCAGATATCTGTTTGTGTCACTGCTCTCAGTTCTTCTGGGTATATACCTAGTAGTGGTATTTCCAGGTCATATGGTAGATCTATATCTAACTTCCTTAGGAACCACCAAACAGAGTTCCACAGTGGCTGTACCATTCTATATTTCCACCAGCAGTGAATAAGCATTCCTACTTGTCCACGTCCACTCCAACACTTGTAGTTTTCTGTTTTGTTAACAATGGCCATTCTAGTAGGTGTGAAATGATCTCATTGTTATTTTGATTTGTATTTCCCTAACAGCCAGTTATGCTGAGCATTTTTCATGTGTTTTTTTTTTTTTTTCACCATTTGTATTTCTTCTTTAGAAAAATGTCTATTCAGGTCTTTTGCCCCTTTTTAAAATTAGGTCATTTGTCTTTTTATTATTAAGTTGTAGGATCTTTTTATATATCGTGGAAGTTAAACCCTTGTTGGATGTGTGATTTCCAAATAGTTTCTCCCACTGAGTAGGCTGCCCTTTTACCCTCTTCACAAAGTCCTTTGAGGTGCAGTGTTTAATTTTGAAGATGTCCCGTTTATCTGTTTTTTCTTTTGTTGCTCGTGCTTTGGGTGTAAGGTTTAAGAGATCTCCACCTGCTACAAGGTCTTATAGATATTTCCCTATGTTATCTTCTAGTTGTTTTATGGTCCTGGCTTTTATGTTTAGGTCTTTGATCCATTTTGAGTTGATTCTTGTATAGGAAGTGACATAGGGTACTCTTTCATTCTTTTGGTTATGAATATCCAGTTCTTCTAGTACCGTTTGTTGAAGAGACTGTTATGTTCCAGAAAAGAGGACTTGGTAGGCTTCTTGAAAATTAGTTTATCACAGATGTGAGGGGCTGTTTCTGAACTCTCAATTTGATTCCATTGATCAGTGTGTCTTATCTTTATGCCAGTACCATGCTGTTTTGACCACTGTAGCTTTATAATACATTTTAAGGTCAGGGAGCATGAGTCCTTCGACTTTGCTCTTTTTGTTTTTTTTAAAGGAACTTTTTGCTTATTCGGGACCCAATTCACTTCCTAATAAATTTGGTAATTGACTCTTCTATTTCTATAAAGTAGGCTGATAGAATTTTGATTGGTATTACATTGGATGTATAAGTCATTTTGGTTAGAATTGGCATCTTCACGATGTTTAGTCTTGTAATCTATGAATGTCCTTCCATTTGTTTAGGTCTTCTTTGATTTCTTTTAGCAGTGTTTTGTAGTTTTCTGAATACAGAGCCTTTACATTCCTGGTTATTTTAATTCCTAGATATTTAAGTCTTTTTTTTTTTTTTTTGTATCATAAATGGAATATTTTTCTTGATTTCCACCTCAGCTTGCTCGTTACTAGTGTATAAAAATGCTACTGATTTTTGTGTGTTGATCTTGTATCCTGCCACTTTGCTGAACTCATTTATTAGCTCAAGTAGCTTTGATATATATAGTTTTTGGAATTTTCTAAATATAGGATCATGTCATCTGTGAATAGTGAAAGTTTTACTTCCTCTTTTCCAGTTGGATGCCTTTTATTTATTTTTCTTGCTTAATTGCTCTAGCTAGAACTTCTAGCACAATGTTGAATAACACTAGTAACAGTGGGCATCCTTGTCTTATTACTGGTCTTAGAGGAAAAGCTTTCAAGCTCTCTCCATTGAGTATGATGTTGGCTGTGGGATGTTCTTTATTATATTCTTTATTATGTTGAGGAACTTTCCTTCTATACCTATCTTTTGAAGTGTTTTTATCAAGAAAGGATACTGGATTTTGTCAAATGCCTTTTCTGCATCAATCGAGATGATCATATGGTTTTTTCCCTTCTATTTGTAAATGTGTATTATGTTAATTGATTTTCTAATGTTGAATTACTCTTGCATACCAGGAATAAAACCCACTTGATCATGATGTATAATTGTTTTTATATGCTGTTGGATTCTATTTGCAAGTATTTTGTTGAGAATTTTTGCATGTTATATTCATTAGCGGTATTGGTCTGTAATTTTCTTTTCTTTTAGTATCCTTATCTGGCTTTAGTATTAGAGTGATGTTGGCTTCATAAAATGTGTTGGGTAATTTTCCCCCTTTTTCAATTTTTTGGAAGAGTTTAAATAGGATTGGTATTAATTCATCTTGAAATGTTTAGTAGAATTCACCTGTGAAGCTATCTGGCCCTGAACTTGACTTTGTTGGGAGATTTTTGATGACTGATTGAATTTCTTTGCTTGTGATTGTTTTGTTGAGTTCCTGTATTTCTTGTAGAGTCAATTTAGGTTGTTTGTGCATGTCTAGGAATTTTTCCATTTTATGTAGGTTATCTAATTTTTTGGCATAGAGTTTCTCATAATACCCTCTTATGATCCTTTGTATTTCTGTGGAGTCTATCGTATTGTCCCCCTTTTCATTCCTGATTTTTATTTATTTGCATTTTTTTCTTTTTTTGTTACTCTTGTTAAAGGTTTGTTGATTTTGTTGATTTTATTGATTTTCTCAAAGAATCAGCTTTTGGTTTTGTTGATTTTCTCTATTTTTTTTTGTTCTCAATTTCATTTATTTCTGTTCTAATCTTTCTTCTCATTCTTCCAGTTTCTTCTCTTTCTGCTTGCTTTGGGATTGCTTTGCTGTTCTTTTTTAGTTTCTCCAATTGTTCCATTCATTGTTTCATTTTTAGCTCTTTCTTCTTTTTTAATAAAGGCATTTTGGTCTATAAATTCCCCCCTCATCAGTGCCTTTACTGTATCCCATAAGTTTTGATAAGTTGTATTCTTTTTTTTTTTTTAAAGATTTATTTATTTATTTATTTATTCATTTATCCCCCCCTTGCTGCTTGTGCTCGCTGGGTCAGCTAACCACGCCGTGCGGGCGGGCCTGCCCTCACCAGGAGGCCCCGGGAACCGAACCCGGGGCCTCCCATATGGTAAACGGGAGCCCTACTGATTGAGCCACAGCCGCTTCCCTGGTTGTATTCTATATTTCATTCGTCTCGAGATATCTACTAATTTCTTTTGCAGTTTTTTCTTTCACCCACTGATTGTTTAAGAGTGTGTTGTTTAGCCTTATATACTTGCAAATTTTCCCATTTCCTGCCTATTATTTACTTCCAATTTCATTCCATTATGATCCAAGGAGGTGCTTTGTATAATTTCAATCTTCTTGTATTTATTGAGAGCTGTGTTGTGGTCCAACATGTGGTCTATTCTGGAGAAAGATCCATGAGCCCTCGAGAAGAATGTATAACCTGCTGTTTTGGGGTGCACTGTTCTATATGTGTCTGTCAGGTCCAGCTTGTTTATCATATTGTTCAAGTTCTCTTTTTCCTTGTTGATCTTCTGTCTAGTTTTTCTGTCTGTTGATGTGAGTGGCATGTTAAAGTCTCCAACTATTATTGTAGAGGCTTCTATTTCTCCTTTCGTTTTGCCAGAGTTTGCCTCATGTATTTTGTGGAATCCTGGTTTAGGTGCATAGATATTTACAACTGTTATTTTTTTCTGGTGGGTTGTCCCTTTTATTAATATATAATGTCACTCTTTTGCATTGAAAATCTGTTTTGCCTGTCACCAGTATAGCCACTCCTGCTCTCTTTTGGTTACTATTTGTGTCAAATACCATTTTCCAACCTTTCACTTTCAGTCTTCTTGCATCCTTAGGTCTAAGGTTAGTCTCCTGCAGATAGCATATGGATGTCTCATGTTTTTTTTTTAATCCATTTTGTCAGCCTATGTCTTTTGATTGGAGAGTTTAATTCATTAACCTTCAATGTTATTACTGTAAAGGCATTACTTCAGTTTCTGTTTCTCTGTCATTATTTTAAGCTTTCCATCATATTTGAAGGACAGCTTTGCTGGATAAAGAATTCTTGGCTGGCAGTTTTTCTCTTTCAGTACCATACTTATATCACTGCCTTCTTGCCTCCATGGTTTCTGAAGAGAAATCCTCATTAAGTTGGACATCTTTTGTATGTGATATTTCGCTTTTCCCTTGTTGCTTTCAGAATTTTCTCTTTATCTTTTACGTTTGGCATTCTGCATGTTATGTGTCTTGAGGTTGTCTATTTGGATTTATTCTAATTAGAGTATGCTGTGCTTCCTGGACATGTATATTTATGTCTTTCATGAGAGTTGGGTAATTTTCCATCATTATTTCCTCAAATATACTTTCTGCCCCTTTTCCCTACTCATCTCCTTCTGGAATTCCCATAGCACGTATGTTGATATGCTTCTTGTTATCATTCAACTGCCTGAGCCTCTGCTCAATGTTTTTTCCATTCTTTTCTCTCTCTGTTCTACTTTCTCTTCAATTTTAGTTGTTCTTTCCTCCACGTCATTGATTCTTTCTTCCATGTTTTCAAATCTGCTGTTGTGTGCCTCTATTGTATTTTTAATCTCACTTATTGTGTCTTTTGTTCCCATAAGCTCTGTTATTTTTCTTGCCAAGATTTCATATTTTTCTTTGTGCTCGTTCAGTGTCTTCTTAATGTTGTTTATTTCTTTAGCCATGTTGTCCTTCAACTCCATGACTTGATTTAGGAGATTTTGTATGAGCCTTATTGATTAGCTATTTCAAGTCCTGTGTCTCATCTGGAGCTTTGATTCGTTCCTTTGCCTGAGTCATATCTTCCTTTTTCTTTGTATGACTTGTAATTTTTTGCTGATGTCTAGGCATGTGATTCTGATGCTGAGTTTACTTTGATGTTCAGTTTTTCTCTTGCCTAGGGATTTATTGTTAAGCCGCTGTGTGCTACCATTGTTCTTTGACTCTTGATTCAACTTGTTCTAGATAGTTAGGATTGCCCCTGTTTAACTGCTCAGACCAAGACTAAGAACCCAGTAATGGGGTGCAGGCCAGTTTCCAAGGGCCTTGGAGAGGGTGGCAGTAAAGGCACCTACTTGCCTCTTTTATTATTTTTCCTCTCTTGTGCACTTTTCTGGTTTGGCCAGCAGATGGTGGTCTGTGGCAGACCTCTCAGCTCAGACCCCTGGTGCTAGGGGAGAGTGCATTCAGTGTAATTCCTCAGGTGGGTGGGCAGTGTAGAAGCAATATCCTCACGTCTGGGCAAACCTCACAAACAAACTTTCTCAGAGGCTGTTCTCTACCCTTAGCTGGCCACACCCTCCCTCCATCTGCCTCTTCAGCAATCAGCCCAGCACAGTAGGAAGGGTGTTTGAGAAGGCAAATTATGTTTAGCTCTTTGCAGGCTCTCAGGACAAACAATGTCATGGACCCACCCTGCCCGAAAGTGTGCGATCCCTTCAATGCATCAGACAAAGTTTGCTGGCCAAAATCTGTATTTGCTGTAGGCTGTGTCCCTCCCTCTACCCTTTCTTAGGGAAGAGGACCCCTGCAACCCCTCAGTCCACAGTCGCTGCTGTCTGCAGACTGCTATTTGTTCTGTTGGTCAGGGGAAGGGCACCTGCTACTGCTTTTGCATTTGCAGCTCTACTTATGGAATTTTTCAGCCAGCTGAGACTCCTTTCCTTTGCCTCTCTCTCTTCTGGGTGGTGTCTCACCTTCCCCTGGTGTTCTGAGCCCCCCCCAGGGCAACCCTCCAGACAGTTTCCACCTGACCTTTAGCTATTTTTTTCTGGGAGAGAAGTGATCCCTCCACCTCTCTAGTCCTCCATCTTCCCCAAAGTCTTCTGCCTAAGAATTTTTATCCTGAATGGATATTGGATTTTTTTTTTTCAAATTCTTTTTACTGTGTCAATTAAATGATGATATGATTTATTTTCTTTATCCTGTTGATAAGGGTAGATTACGTTGATTTTTGAATGTTGACTCAGCCTTGCACATCTGGAATAAATCCAACTCAGTCTCAGTGTATAGTTCTTTTTATACATTGCCAAATTCTGTTTGCTAATATTTTGTTGAAGATTCTTGTGCTTAAGCCTTCTCTCTTTTTTTAACTTTGTCAGTCTTGCTAGAGGTTTGTCAATTTTATTGCTCTTTTTGAGGAACCAACTTTTTGCTTCATTGATGTCCTCAATTGTTTTCCTGTTTTCAATTTCATTGATTTCTGTTTTATCTTTTTGTTTCCTAACTTATACTTGCTTTGGATTTTTCTTTTGCTAATCTTCAGGTAAGATTTTAGATTATTGATTTGAGACCTTTCTTTTTTTTCTAATGTATTCATTTAGTGCTATAAATTTCCTTCTCAGTACTGCTTTAGCTTCTTCCCACATATTTCAATATGTTCGATTTTCATTTTCCTTCAGGTCTATAAAATTTTTTAATTTCCTCTAAGATTTCCTCTTTGACCCATGGATTTTTTAGAAGTATTTTAATTTCCAAGTTTTCAAGGCTGTTGTCTTTTTCTTGCTGATATTTAATTCAATTCTGTTTTGGTCAGAGGACATACTATGTATGATTTCAGTTCTTTACATTTTGTTGAGGTTTGTTTTATAGCCCAGGATATGGTCTATCTTGATGAATGTTTCATGAGTGTTTGAAAAAGATACACATTCTGCTGTTGTTGGGTGCAATGTTTTAGCACTACATCAGGTGGTATCATTTACAATTTTTGCTTCAACTATCAAACATGATTTATGAAACTTATAAGAAGAGAATAGTCTATTAATTTCTCTCCCTGACCCCTTTTATTGCTTACACATTCTGATGTTCTTTTTTCATTTCTCAAGTTCTAAGCTTTCTTTGGTTGTCATTTATTTTCCATTTAGGAAACTTCCTTTATCCATTCTTTAAGGGTAGGTTTGCTAGCCACAAGTTCTCTTAGTTTTCCTTCATTTGAGAGTGCCTTTATTTCCCCTTCATTTCTGAAGGATATTTTCCCCTGATAATAGAATTCTTGGTTGAGAGTTCTTTTGTTTCAGCACTTGGAAATTGTTCTGCCACTTTTCTTTTGGCCTCTATGATTTCTTTTTTCCCCCCTTATTATTATTTTAAAAAAATTTTTAAGCACTTTTATTGAGATAATATTCATATACCATGCAATCTATCCAAAGTGTACGATCAGTGGCTTTTAGTGTAATCACAATGTTGTGTACTCATTGCCACAAAACTTTTTAGAACAATTTCATTACTCCAAAAAGAAAAACTCCATACCCTTTAGCAGTCACCTCTCAATCCCTCTATTCTTCCCCAGCCCTACATAACCACTACTCTAATTTCATCTTTATAAATTGATTTATATTTACATTTCACAAAAATGGAACCACACACTATATAGTACTTTGTGTCTGGTTTCTTTCACTTAGCATAATGGTTATTTGTCTGATACTAACATCTTGTAGTATTAACATACATTAGTTCAGTTTCAAGGAAAAATGTTCTTATATATGCAATTTTACTCATATTCATATTTCACATAAGGTTTTACTATGCTATACAGTTTCATGTTAAATTTTTTAGCTTTCTTTTTAGTAATACACATGATCTTAGTCTTTCCCTTTATACCACTGTCATACCCATATGATAATGCTGCTAGTTAAAAACATTTTGTTGTTTTCACCTTTTCTATTCATTTCCAAGGATTATCACACATCCTTTTTATCAATTCTGCGCAAGTTAACCCTTAGCTATCCATTCTCTAACCTCATTCTATTTTCTGGTGACCCGTATTCAAATTATTAACTCCATGATATTACACAATATACTTTGTTCATAGTAGCGCAGTCATACAATATTTGTCCTTTTGTGTCTGCCTTGCTTCACTCAACATAATGTCCTCCAGATTCATCCCTGTTCTCATATGCTTTATGACTCATTTCTTCTTACAGCTGCATAATATTCCATTGTGTGTAAATACCAGTTTCTTTATCCATTTATAGGTTGATGGACATCTAGGTTGTTTCCAACTTTTGATAATTATGAATAACATCACTATGAACAGTCTTCCACAGTGGCTGTACCATTATACATTCCCACCAACAGGGAATGTGTTCCTACATCTCTACATCCTCTACAACACTTGTAGTTTTCTGTTTTGTTAATAGTGATCATTCTGATAGGTGTGAAATGATGTCTCATAGCTTTGAGTTGCATTTCCCTAATCGCTAGTGATGTTGAACATTTTTTCATGTGACTTGCCGTTTTTTTCTCCAGGCAAATGTCTATTCAAGTCTTTTGCCCATTTTTTAATTGGGTCATTTGTCTTTTTATTGTTGAGTCATAGCATCTCTTTATATATCATGGATATTAAACCCTTATCGGATATGTGATTTCCAAATATTTTCTCCCATTGATTTGGCTGCCTTTTCACCCTTTGACAAAGTCCTGTGAGGTGCAAAAGTGTTTAATTTTGAGGAGGTCCCATTTATCTATTTTTTCTTTTGTTGCTTGTGTTTTGGGTGTTAGGTCCAAGAAACCACCACCTACCACAAGGTCTTTAAGATGTTTACCTACATTTTCTTCTAGTAGTTTTATGGTCCTGGCTTTTATATTTAGGTCTTTGATCCATTTTGAGTTGATTCTTGTATAGGGAGTGAATCAGGGGTCCTCGTTCATTCTTTTGATTGTGGATACCCAGTTCTCCCAGCACCATTTGTTGAAGAGACTCTGTTTTGTCTATTAACATGGCTTTGGTAGGTTTGTTGAAAACCAGGTGGCCATAGAGGTGAGGGTTCATTTCTGGACTCTCAGTTCTATTCCACTGATTGGTGTGTCTATCTTTATACCAATACCATGCTGTTTTGACCACTGTAGTTTTGTAATATGTTTCAAGGTCAGGCAGTAAAATTCCTTCCACATTACACTTTTTTTTTTTTTAGATTTATTTATTTATTTATTTCCCTCTGTTGTTTTTTTTTGCACTCGCTGTCTGCTCTCTGTGTCCATTCACTGTGTGTTCTTCTGTGTCTGCTTGTCTTCTCTTTAGGCAACACCAGGAACTGATCCTGGGACCTTCCGGAATGAGAGAGAGTTGCTCAATCTCTTGCACCACCTCAGCTCCCTGGTCTGCTGCGTCTCTTATTGTTTGTCCTCTGTGTGTCTTTTTGTTGTGTCATCTTGCTGGGCCAGCACTCCTGTGCAAGCCAGTTTGCCTTCACCAGGAGGCCCTGGGAACCGAACCCTGGACCTCCTATATGGTAGACAGGAAGCCAATCACTTGAGCCATATCTGCTTCCCTGCTCTTCTTTTTAAGAATGGTTTTGGCCTCTGTTACTTATTTACTTTTAATTTCCTTGCATGCACATCCTTCATCCACCAGCAGATGGTACTCTTTGGCAGCCCTCTCAATTCAAAGCCTGTTTGGAGTGTGTTCGCTGCAACACAGACTGGATCAATATGATAGAGGTTCCTGCCTGGAAGCTAAGAGCCTCGTAATTCAAACTTTCTCAGAGGCAGTTCTCCAACCTTTACTGTGGCAGCCCCCTCCTTTTTTCTGGGTAAGAAATAATTCCACTCCTGTCTGCATCCTCAACAACCAGTCCTGGTCAGTAGAGAGGGCAATTAAGAGGTTCGGATCTCTTTAGTTGCTTACTGGCTCTCAAAGCAAACAATGGCACGGCTCCACCTGGTTTGGAAGGGCTCGTTGGACACAGCAAACCAAATTTGTGGGTCAGAAGCTGAATCAGCCTTAGACTGTGTCCCCACCTCTCCCCTTTCCTGGGGAGGTGGATCCCTGGGCTCCCCTTTGTCTGTAGCTGCCAGCCCCAAGTCCTGAGAATTCAAAAATGTCTATAGGGTGGAGGAGGATGCCGGCAGTTGCAGCTGCAGCTTTTAACTTACAGTTTTGCCGTCACAATTCTTTTTCTGTTCCCCTCTCTCTTCTGGGCAGTGTACAGTCTTCCCCTGGTGTCATAAACCCTAGAAGATTTTTTTTCCCCCAGCCTGTTTCTGCTGTCCTCTAGCTATTTTTCTGGGAGCTAAGAGAGTCCCATGTCTTTCTAGTCTGCCATCTTCCTGGAATTTGGCCTCTGTGATTTCTGTTGAGAATCTGCTGTCATTCTAGTTGTTTCCTCCCTATAGGTAAGGTATTGTTTCTTTCTCACTGCTTTCAAGATTTTTTTCTTTTTCTTTAATTTTCAGAAGTTTGAGATGTATCTTGGCGTGGATTTCTTTGTGTTTATCCTGTTTGGAGTTAATCTGTAGGTTTATGTCAGCCATTATTTCTTTGAATAATTTTTCAGTCCCTTTTCTGTTTCTCCTCTCTTACTAGGACTGTGATGACACAAATATTAGGTCTTTTGTTATAGTTGCACATGTCCCTGAACCTCTGTTAAATTTTTTCCATCTATTTTTCTCTGTGTTGTTCAGATTGGTAGTTTTTCTTGTTCTGTCTTCAAGTTCACTGATTCTTTCCTCACCTCTCCATGCTGTTGGTGATCTTGTCCATTAATTTTTTTTATTTCATTTTATAACATTCTTCTTTATATTCTTTTATTTCTTTGCTGAGAGTTCCTGTTTTGTTTTGTTTTGTTTTTTTAATTTGTTTCAAGTGTGTTTATAATAGTTTTTTAAATCATTTTTATGATGGCTGCTTTAAAATCTTTGTCTCACACACACACACACACACAAAATCTTTGTCAGATAATTCTGACATCTCCATGTTGATGTCTCTTGATAGGCTTTTCTTATGCCTGTTGAGGTTTTCTGATTCTTAGTAGAACAAGTGATTTTCTGTTGAAATTTTGGGTATTATGTTATGAGTCTCTGGATCTTATTTAAATATTGTTTTATCTGGCATTCTCTGATATCAGTTCAACAAGGGAAGGGGTTTGCCCCCTCATTACTCCAGATGGGTGTGGAGTTTCAGGTTTCTCCCTCTGTTTCCACTGACATCTGGTGGAGAGGGGCTTCTTGTTACTGTTGGTTGTTGGTGGGAGTTCAGGCTCCCGTTAGTTCTTTGCTGACCATCTTGTTTGGGTGGGACTGAAGTGATTTATTATTACTCCCCAAGTGGCCTCCATGGGCACAGAGCTGGAGATTGAGGCCTCATTACAGCTGGCCAGTGGTGAAAGTCTTGACTCTTGGCTTTCTCTGTTACTGCCCCGGTGGGGAGGGGAAGGAGCCCCTCAAAACCACTGATGTATCATAGAAAGCCAGGCTCCCTATGTGGTCTCCACTGATGTAGGGGCCTCATTCATGCCTGAGAAGGTAAGAGTCTTGGCTGCCCACCCTGCCTTCTCTGGTAGAGGGTTTGGCACTACTTTACAGGCTGGCCAGTGTGGAAGTCTAAGGTGTCCTCTCGGCCTTTGCTGGCATGGGTTGGACCAGAGTTTTTACTGTGGTATTTGGCTGGAGTAAGGGAGTCATTGTCTAAAGGTTTTCTGTCTTGGTAGGCTGCTCCTTTCCTGGTCTTTTAGCTAGAAAAAGCAGGCTTTTGTTGGAACTATTTTATTGTCTGTGCCCATTCGTGTTTCTGTGTTGCCACTTCTCCTGCACCAAATCTGGAATATATGAGGTTAAAAGCAAATGCAGGGAACTCACCACCATGTTGTTCCTCGGGTCTGGAGTTCCCTATCCAGTCTGACAACTTCTTACCCCTTTTAGAGTCTTCTTTGGTCTGTATTATATGTAGTGTCCAGGGTTTTTAGTTGTACTTAGCAGCAGGAATAAGCAAAAGTACGTCTACTCCATCTTTTTGGAAGCAGAAGTCGTCTTGGTTCTTTTTATAACATCTATTTCTTGGCTGAGATTTCCTGACTTTTCATTTGTTTCAAAAGAACTTATAATTGCTTTGTTGAAGCACACCACTGATACTGCCTGCTTAAGCTGGGTAGGGGATGGAAGACCAGCTCTCTGGGTGGTCCTGCAGATACTACCCTACCTGGGGTGGGGGTGTCAGAGTGTTGCTGCTGACACTACAACATGGGGAGATCAGAGCACTGCCTCCTTCTTCTAGGCAGGGGAAGGAAAATTAACTAGCTCCCTGCTTGGCCCCACCCACCCCCCTGAGTGGGGAAATTGGAGCACTACTGCATGCTTCTGGGAGGCAGAGGTGGGTGGTAGTGGTAGTGATGGTTGTGATGACAACGGTTGAAAAGTGCCTTCCCTATGGGCCCTTCTGAAACTGTGGTCAAGGGTCATTCAGTTTTTCCATTGGTGTTTGCCTAAAGTAGAAAAGGTTTTGCCAAAATGTTTTTCTCTGTTAGACCACTCTTTATCTGGTCCTTTGCCTAAGGGGAAATAGGATTTTCTTGAACCTTTTTTATATTCCTTAGGTGGTTCTATGTTAGAGGCTTCTGCAGTGCTGTGTCTGGGATGTGTGGGAGGCAATAAGGAAACCCAGGGTAATCATTGCCATGTTATTCCTCAAGTGCCGAGTTCCCTCAGCAGTCTCCCTTCTTTCCACCTTGTGTTCCTCTGCTTTCTTGTTGTATTATGTCCAAAGTTTTGAAGTATTAAAAGGGAAAACCTGCTTGAAATGGAGGTATTCCACCTTGGCCAGAACCAGAAGTCTCCACATATATTTTTTTAAATGTATAATGAAAATTTCAAAATAGATTATGTAAACAACATTTTATATGATAACGTTAGCTCATTCTTCAAATATATTTTGTCTCTAGCACGGACTCTGGAGTCTATGTATAGAACTAGGACATAGCCCTTGTGAAACAGATTTTAATTTGCCCCCATGACACTCAGGAGGAAAGCACTCACAATTCTTTATTTTAAAAATACAACTTAATTTGGCTCTGTGCCACCTAGCTTGTGGCTATCACCTATTATTGGAACTCCTTCCCCTTCCATTGACTGGTATGAGACTCCTTTGGCTTATGAGGTGCCAGGAAAATGGGGAAATGGGCCTAGTCTTCAGTGCCTTGTTGTTACCGTGGTTACCATTGCTTGTTACCCTGGTTACCATTACACCTTTTGCCAGGAGCTGCAATCCAGTGGCCAGTTTTCCTGCCCCTGGCTCTCCAGGTGGTGGTGCTTAGTGACCAGTCAGGAGGATTCTCGCCAAATAGTACCATTGTCAGATGTCCTGGACACCCCTCTGCCTCATGCAAAGGTGCTGCTCTGTTGTCCTCCCAGTCCTGGAAACTCCAGATGTTCTGGATATTCATCCTTTGAATAGGATTTTCGGCTCTACTGTTTCTGTGAGTCTGGTTTTTTTTTTTTTTTTTTTTAAAAAAAAAAAAGGCCTGTTGGTTCTCTCCAAGGGCAGGAGGAGCTCGACCCTGTACTCTCTGACCTTCTTTGGAAACTTCTTTGGTGATTGGAATGCCCAAGAACAGAGTATTTTGAACTTTCTCCTTGATGATGATGACAGTGATGATGGTCAAGACACTTAACTCATGTGCTGTTAGAGCATTTTACTGGTCTCCTCTCCTCTCATTTAATCCTAACAGCAATCTCAGGTGTAAATAATAGTATTAGGCACAGTTTTAAAAAAAAAAACAGAAATCGAGGTATAGCAAAGTTGAGTAACTTGCCTAAAGTCACTCAGCTAGTAGGTTGGTGGAGCCAAGATTCAAATCCAGGCAGTCTGGCTCCAAAGCAGAGGTTCTTAGGCTTGTTCTGGAGTTTTGACAACCTTTGAGTTTCACCTTTGCATTATTGTTATTTGCTTGAAATCAGGATTGTATGTGTCTGAAAGAAGTGCTTCTGAGCTTCAAAGCAGTATTATGAAATTAAATGTTAATTACTTAGAAAGTTTTTGTTTACTTTCCACATAGGTAGATATGGCAATAGGACTATGAAAAATTGGTAGTACATCTTTTGCGATTTCAACTCTTTGGAGTTTAGCCTTCTAATAGTCAGATTTTTCTATGTTTGTTTCTGTAAACAATTTCTGCTTTTTTTTGTTTAGTTGTTTAGGGCACAATAGAAAATTTAACCAGATTATATCTGATTATATAAATCTATTATAACTCATATTTCTTCACACATTTGTGATATTTTTTATTGCTTCAGATGATTTTTTGTTCAATTACAGGTAGTAGAATAGTGAGGAGGACGGAATTCACAAGTCAGTCTCTAAATTTTATGAGACTTTAGGACATTAAATTTAAACCCTACTTTAGTAGCTTATCCTAAAGCAGTTATAATGTAGCCAGGTTCCTCTCTTCAGAAAAGATTCATGTTGCCCTTTACCTTGCTTTTTGAGTGAAAACATATTTAAATTTTCCATTCATTTGAAATGTGGAATCAAGTTCATTTATATATTTATTCTATGTGCTTGATGCTATAATCTAACATTTTGTTCTCTCTTGTAGACAGTGTCGAATATAAATTTTATGCTGTGTTTTGTTTAGAGAATAATGTATAGTTTCTCCTAAGGTTGTCCATTAATTTGCACTTTTCATACCATTGGCTCTTAAATTTTTATAAGCACTTACCATGTGATTTATCTGAAACAGATATTGCCTTCACATTCTCATTGATTTATCATTCATGCTGTTGAGTAAATTCTTTCTTGGTATAAAAAAAAAATCCTTGTATTTCTAGCTCAAGATAAACCACAGGGTAGCTTCAAAATTAATATATTGAACAGACTTTTTTTTTAAGGACCTACTGTAGTGAGTCCTGCTGGCTATTTGAAATGATAAGGAAGGCATGATTAGTGATTATAGAGAGCCCACATTCTAGAAGGGAAAGTTGCATAACAGCACAGTGTTTGGACATGGTCTTGGCCCATGGAGCATTCACAGGCTGTCAGAGAATGAAAGGATTTTTTAAAAAATACATTAAAAAACAAAAACAAAAAAAAAACGTGGAACACATTTTACAACTCAGGTGGTTGGTCCTTTCAGAAAGATAATATTCCATCCTGAGATGTTTGTATTTACATTAAAGTTTATATATCTCATTTAGATACTCATTTTACCTTTCTCTCATTAACATAATATTGAATAATAGAATAACAACTGTTTTTTGTTTTTGTTTTTGTTTTTTTTTTTAGAACTGGACATCTATTTTTCATAACATACAATTTAAGCAGTGGTGATGCCATCTTACTGATTAATTTTTGGTGAGACAATTAGTCCAATTCTGGAATCACAAAATTTCCTGCAACATTAAATTTCAGGCTTGTCTTGGACACAATGTGTCCATCGTCTCATTCCTTCTTGGTCACTTTAAGTTTCTTTAGATGTATTTAGAACAGCTGAACTGCCATATTCATCTATCCCACCTTTTTGGATTGCCTTTCTGCTAGGTTAGGAGCATGTTAAGTAGAGTATGGTCTCTACCCTCATGAAATTTAATTATGATATAGGGTGGGCAGTGAGGCCACGTTGCAAATCACAGCTTCCAGTGTGGGGTTGTGGTAAATGCTTTACTAAAAGTATGTGGAGAGTGCTAGGGGTCACAAAAGAGGAGCACCCAAAACAAGCTGGGGGTGGGGGGCGGGATTGTCCTGCAGTGCTTCTTGAAGAATGGTTTTGAAGGACAAAAAAGAATTAACTACAAGTAGCAGGGCTAGCTTCTTGTCATTTAAGTAACAACTCAAACATCACCTCCTCAGATAACTGCCCCCCCACATCCCAATAGATACTCTATTGAATTGCAGTTCAACTTTATAGCAGTTGCTGTAAACTTCTTGTTCTGTTACTTGTTTACTTATTATGTTTCCACCCTCCAGAATGTAAGCTCTGTAAGAGCAGTACTCCGTTTGTCTTGTTTCCTAGATCTCCCCAGTGCTTAGGACAATACCTAGCACGTAGTAGGAACTTGAAAACAATAGTTGGGTGTAGCAGGAGCCAAGGGTGCTTTTTCTTAAAAGTTAGGAGGTGAAGTATGGAATTTAATCTTTATCCTGAAGGGCTTAAGAGAGCTGCCAAGCTGCTTTTTTAAATTTAGCAGCCATTTTATTACATGCCTGTCATATATAAGATAAATGCTGGGTACTTGGATATAAGACAAACCAAACATAACTTTTTCAAAAATATTACAGGCTACTGACTTATATTTGATACTCATGTCTGTTAGATAATAAGATAAAGTGAATCTGGCTTTTTTTTTATTTTAGTTTTAACCACAATGTATATGATTCCTATATACTATTTAGCTAAATCATATATTTATAGTTAGTTACCCTGTGTGGCAGTTGATATGGTATTCATCAAGTGACCTCTAAACCAAGTTTTGTGCTTTAGGATGTTCACATAGGTTTGGAAATCAACAAAAGATAGTGAGAATTTAGGTATTAGAAAGTTAAATAAGGAGTTTAGTGAAATATGAAATAAAAATGAGATGCTTTTACTCAAAAAACAAACAAAAAAAGAAACCCCACATACATTTTAAGAGTTATATTTCAGCCTTTAAAGAAAATTAGTATCAATCCTTTACAGACTCTTCCAAAAAAATTAAAGAGGAAGGAATACTTCATATCTCATTTTATGAGGCTAGTATTACCATAATACCAAAACCAGACAAAGATAACACAGGAAAAGAAAACCACAGACCAATATCTCTTATCAATCTAGATGCAAAAATCCTCAACAAAATACAGAAAACTGAATCCAGCATCATATGAAAAGGATTATACATCATACCAAGTGGAATTTATCCCAGGACTTCAAGGTTGGTTTAACGTCCAAAAATCAATTAATGTAAGAGCATATTAATAAAATCACTTAATCATCTCAGTTGATGGAGAGCATTTGACAAATCCAGCACCCTATCGTGATAAAAACACTCAACAAAGTGGGAATAAAAGGGCACCTCCTCAACTTTTTAAAGGGCATCTATGAAAAACTCACCACTAACATAATTT
This sequence comes from Tolypeutes matacus, assembly GCA_026826555.1. Taxonomy (NCBI): domain Eukaryota; kingdom Metazoa; phylum Chordata; class Mammalia; order Cingulata; family Chlamyphoridae; genus Tolypeutes; species Tolypeutes matacus. Next base: position 2,661,992 of record JAKSZT010023082.1, read on the forward strand.
TTAATGGTGAAAGACTAAGGTGAAAGACTAAGTGCTTTTCTCCCAAGGCTGTGACCAAGACAAGGATGTTCTCTCTTGCCTCTTCTATCCAACATTGTAGTGTAGGTTCTAGCCAAGGCAATTAGGCAAGAAAATGAAAGGATTGGGAATTATGGTGGGTTGCAACTGTATGTACGAAAATCATGTTCTTAAGGCTAGTCCATTCCTGTGGGTGTGAACCTAATGTAGGTGGAACCTTTTGATTAGGTTACTTCAGTTACGGGCCATTTGATTAGGATACTTCAGTGAGTACTGACCCAGGGTGGGTCTTAATTCTCTTACTAGAGTCTTTTATAAACGGGATGAATATGGAGAGAGAAAAGAGAAAGTCACTGAAGCCAGAAGCTGAAAGCAAAGAAACCCAGAAAGAAGGGAAGAGCCAGCAGATGCTACCATGTCCTACCAGAGGAGTCCAGGATCACTAAGAGCTGGTCTTCGGGGAGAAGTCATTGCCTGATAATGCCTTGTTTGGGACATTTTCATGTCCTCAGAACTGTAAGCTTGTGAGTCAATAAATCCCCACTGTATATTGCATTTTGGCAGCCTAGCAAACCAAAACATAAATGAGGAACTAAAACTATCTCTATTTGCAGATAACATGATCTTGTATATAGAAAATTCTAGGGAAGCCACTAAAGAACAATTAGAAATAATAGACAAGTCCAGCAATATTGCAGAATATAAGAGCAATATAGAAAATCAATTGTATTTCCATATACTAGCAATAAACTTTCAGAAAATGAAATTACGCAAATAATTCCATTTATAATAGCATGAAAAAATAACATGCTTAGGAATAAATTTAACAAAAAGGGCAAAATTTGTACAATGAAAAATACAAAATGTTAAGAAATTTAAGAGGATCTAAATAAATGGAAAGACTTCCCATGTTCATGGATCAGAAGACTTAATATTGTTCAAATGGCAATACTCCCCCAGTTGCTCTACAGATTCAGTGCAATCCCTATCAAAATGCTAACTAGAAAAAAAAAAATCCTAGTTGGCTTTTTTCATAGAAATTGACAAACTGATCCTAAAATTTATATGGAAATGCAAGGAACCCAGAATAACCAAAACAATCTTGAAAAAGAACAAAGTTGGAGGACCCACACTTTTGATTTCAAAGCTTACTAAAAAGTCATGGTAATCAAGACAGTGTGGAACTGGTATATGGATAGACGGGAGAGATCTGTGGACTAAAATTGAGAGTCCAGAAATAAACCCGTACATTTATAGTCAACTGATTTTTGACAAGGATGCCAAGAAAAGTCAATAGCGTAAGAAAATAGTCTTTTAAACAAATAGGACAACTGCATATTCACATGCAAAAGAATGAAGTTGGACCCCTTCACACAATATACAATACTTAAAATAGATCAATGACCTTAATATAAGAGCTAAAACTATAAAACTTTTAGAAGTAAACATAGGAATAAATCTTTGTGACCTTGGGTTAGGCAGTGGTTTCTTATCTATGACACCAAAAGTACAAGTGATTAAAAAAAAAATAGATAAATTGGACTTCATTAAAATTATGCATACTAAGAAATAATAGGCTTTGGTGGTGGAAAATAGATGCGCTAGGTGCAAGCTACAGATAACACTTGAATATAGAGTGAGTCAACTTGTTTCTGCTGAAACCTCATGATTTATAGTACAAGAAGCAAACTATGATAATAGTTTAGCTATAAGACAAATATATTAGCTTTATGAGATATAAGGTTTTCACTAAATAAAGTAGAAACTTTGAAAATAAGTTTTTAAGAAAATAAAATAAAAATTCTTATGTTGAATGTATTTTTCAGTGGTCTACTTGGATAAGGTTAAAGCAAAAAGCTGTGACTTGGAACTTCTTTCAGATTATGGTTGTACCATTCTGTTTCCTTGTCTGTGAATGTGTGAATATATCTGTCAGAAAGCATGGTGAATGGGATTCTGAGAAGTAATCCAATTCAGTTGTTTGACTACGGAATTTCTAAGTTGCTCTTGCTATACTTATAAGCCTTTTCCATCTTAGAAGTGTCATTGTAAGAATGTACTTGAGGACCGTGTACCCTAGTAAACTAAAGATATTATACTGAATGAAATTTCTATTTCATATGAAGTTCAGAATTTTGTTAAACATATTTCTGTCCTAAAACCCAGCCATATTTCTCATGAATTGGAAAACATTGAACCTCGGTTTGGTGGTTTGGAGCTCTGTACCCCAGAAAAACATGTTCTTAAACTTAATCTATTCCTGTGGGTGTGAACCCTTATAGTAGGACCTTTTGATGAGGTTATTTGATTGAGTTAAGGTATAGCCCAGGGTGGTTCTTTTTTTTTTTTTTTTTTTTTTTTTCTTCCTAATTTTTATAAAAGCTTTAGATTACATAAATGTTACATAAAAAATATAGGGGATTCCCATATGCCCCAACCCTCTCCCTCCCACACTTGCCCACAATAACAACATCCTTCATTAGAGTGGTAAATTTGTTACAATTGATGAACACATATTGAAGCATTGCTACTAACCATGGACTATCGTTTACATTATAGTTTACACTCTGTCCTGCAAAGTTTTGTAGGTTATGACAAAATATATAATGGCCTGTATCCATTATTGCAGTGTCATGCAGGACAATTTCAATGTCCCAAAAATGCCCCCATATTACACTTCTTCTTCAGTGAAGTCATGTAATATTTGTCCTTCAGTGCCTGGCTTACTTCACTTAACATGAGGTCTTCAAGATTCATCTATGTTATCCCGTGTGTTAACACTGCATTCCTTCTTTCAGCTGAGTAATATTCCATTGTATGTATATACCACAGTTTGCTTATCCATTCATCTGTTGATGGACTTGGGTTGCTTCCAACTTTTGGCAATAGTGAATAATGCCACTGTGAACATTGGTGTACATATATCTTTTCATGTCCCTGCTTTCAGTTTTTCTGGGTATATATCCAGCAGTGGGATTGCTGGATCATATGGCAGTTCTATAGTTAGCTTCCTGAGGAACCGCCAACTATCCTCCACAGTGGCTGTATATATTCCCACCAGTAGTGAATAAGTGTTCCCTTTCCTCCACATTCTCACCAACACTTGTAGTCCTCTTTTTTTTATTAGCTGCCAGTCTAATGGGTTTAAGATCATATCTCATTGTAGTTTTGATTTGCGTTTCCCTAGTAGCTAGTGATGTTGAGCATCTTTCATGTGCTTTTTAGCCGTTTGTATTTCTTCTTTGGAGAAGTGTCTATTCAATCTCTTGCACTTTTTTTTTTTTTTTTTTTTAAAGATTTTATTTATTTATTCATTTATCCCCCCCTTGCTGCTTGTGCTCGCTGAGTCAGCCAACCACGCCGTGCGGGCGGGCTTGCCCTCACCAGGAGGCCCCGGGAACCGAACCCGGGACCTCCCATATGGTAAACGGGAGCCCCACTGATTGAACCACAGCCGCTTCCCTTGCCCATTTTTTAAATGGGTTGTTTGTCTTTTTATTTTTGAGATGTAGGATTTCTTTATATATGCTAGATATTAGGCCCTTCTTAGATAAATGGTTACCAAATATTTCCTACCATTTAGTAGGCTACCTTTTTACTTTCTTGACAAAGTCCTTTGAAGTGCAAAAGTTTTTAATTTTGAGGAGGTTCCATTTATCTATTTTTTCTTTCATTGCTCGCATTTAGATGTAAAGTTTATGAAATCATTTCCTACTATAAGATCACATAGATGCTTCCCTACATTATCTTCTAGGAACTTTATGGTCTTGACTCTTATATTTAGATCTTTGATCCATCTTGAATTAATTTTTGTGTAGGGCATCAAATGGTGATCTTCTCTCATTCTTTTGGATATGGATATCCAGTTCTCCAAGTACCATTTGTTGAAGAGATCATTCTGTCCCAGTTGAGTGGGCTTGGTGGCCTTGTCAAATATCATGTTGAGGAAGTTTCCCTCTATTCCTATTTTTGAAGTGTTTTTATCAAGAAAGGATGCTGTATTTTGTCTAATGCTTTTTCTGCATCAATAGAGATGATCATGTGATTATTTTCTTTCTATTTGTTAATGTGGTATGCTACATTGATGGATTTTTTTATGTTGAACCATCCTTGCTTACCATGGATGAAACCCACTTGGTCATGGTGTATAATTCGCTTGATGTGTTGTTGAATATGATTAGCAAGTATTTTGTTGAGGATTTTAGCATCCAGGTTCATGAGAGAGATTGTTCCTTTCTTGTGGCATCTTTATGTGGCTTTGGTATTAGGGTGATTTTGTCATAATAGAATGACTTAGGCAATGTTCCCTCCACTTCTGTTTTTTGGAAGAGTTAAAGCAGGATTGGTGTTGGTTCTTTCCAGAATGATTGGTAGAATTCATCTGTGAAGCCATCTGTTCCCGGGCTCTTCTTAGTTGGGAGGTTTTTGATAACTAATTCAATCTCGTTACTTGTGATTGTTATGTTGAGTTCATCAATTTCTTCTTTTGTCAATGTAGGCTACTTGTGTGTTACTAGAAATGTATCCATTTCATCTAAGTTATCCATCTTGTTGGCATACAATTTTTCAAAGTATCCTTTTGTGATACCCTTTATTTCTGTGGGATTAGTGTTGACATTGCTTTCCTCGTTTCTTATTTTATGTACATGCATCTCTTTTCTTTTTCCTTTGTTAGTCTAGCTAAGGGTTTTTCAATTGTATTAACCTTCTCAACCCACTTATAGTTTTCTTAATTTTTTCTAGTGTTTTCCTATTTTCAATCTCATTTAGCTCTGCTCTAATCTTTCGGCTTGCTTTGGGATTTGTTTGTTACTCTTTTTCAAATTCATCCAGGTATGCAGTTAGGTCTTTGGTTTTAGTCTTTCTTCTTTTTTACTATACGTATTTATGGCTATAAATTTCCCTCTGAGCACTGATTTTTCTGCATCCCATAAGTTTTTTTTTGTTTGTTTTTTACTTTATTTTGTACATTTAATAATTGAAAATATAAAAATTAAAAACTAAAAAGTAAGCACAGATGAATATATACATTTCTCAATTAAATATAATGGATACATATATAAATTTTTTAAAATCAAACAATATGTTACACAATGTTTGGTTCATAGTAACGCATTCATACAGTATTTGTCCTTTTGTGTCTGGCTTGCTTCACTCAACATAATGTCCTCCAGGTTCATCCATGTTGTCATATGCTTTACAACTTTATTTCTTCTTACAGCTGCATAATATTCCATTGTGTGAATAGATCACAGTTTGTTTATCCATTCGTCTGTTGATGGACACCTGGGTTGTTTCCAACTTTGGCAATGATGAACAATGTTGCTATGAACATCAGTGTGCAGATGTCTTTTTGTGTCACTGCTCTCAGTTCTTCTGGGTATATACCCAGTAGTGGTATTGCAGGGTCACGTGGCAAGTCTATATTCAACTTCTTTAGGAACTGCCAAACAGTCCTCCAGAGTGGTTGTACCATCCTGCATTCCCACCAACAGTGAAGAAGTGTTCCTATCTCTCCACATCCTCTCCAACACTTGTAGTTCTCTGTCTTTTTAGTAGTGGCCATTCTGATAGGTGTGAAATGATATCTCATTGTAGTTTTGATTTGCATTTCCCTAATCATGAGTGATGTTGAGCATTTCTTCATGTGTGTTTTTGCCATTTGTATTTCTTCTTCGGAGAAATGTCTATTCAAGTCTTTGGCCCATTTTTTAATTGGGTCATTTGTCTTTTTATTGTTGAGTTGTAACATCTCTTTATATATCCTGGATATTAAACCCTTATCAGATATGTGATTTCCAAATATTTTTTCCCATTGAGTTGGCTGCCTTTTCACCCTTCTGACAAAGTCCTGTGAGGTGCAAAAGTGTTTAATTTTGAGGAGGTCCCATTTATTTTTTCTTTTGTTGCACGTGCTTTGGGTGTGAGGTCCAAGAAACCACCACCTACAACAAGGTCTTGAAGATGTTTCCCTACATTTTCTTCTAGTAGTTTTATGGTCCTGGCTTTTATATTTAGATCTTTGATCCATTTTGAGTTGATTCTTGTATAGGGGGTGAGATAGGTGTCCTCTTTCATTCTTTTGGTTATAGATATCCAGTTCTCCCAACACCATTTGTTGAAGAGACTGTTTTTTCCCATTAGCGTGGGCTTGGTAGGTTTGTCAAAAACCAGTTCAACATATTGAATAAATTGTAATTTTTTTTCATTGCATCTGGAGGAGAAACAACCATGAGCCACTTCTTCCTTTGATTCATGCTGCTATATGACTTATCCCTTGTTAGGCAATCTGCCAGCTGTTAATGTTTCTGATGTTATTGTATTGATGTTGATATAGTGATTTGCCTTTCAACAGTATTTTTCTGTATTATTATTTTGGTTTGGTTAGACTGTTCAGGAATTATTCAATAAAGGTGGTTTTAAAACAAAAACAAACAAACAAAAAACAAAACAAGACAAAAAAACCAGTTGACTGTATAAGTGAGGGTATATTTCTGGGTTCTCGGTTCTATTCCACTGATTGATGTATCTATCTTTATGCCAGTACCATGCTGTTTTGACCACTGTAGCTTTGTAATATGTTTCAAGGTCAGGCAGTGAAATTCCTCCCACATCGCTCTTCTTTTTTAGAATACTTTTGGCTATTCTAAAAATAGCCACTTACCCTTCCAGATGAATTTGGTAATTGCCTTCTCTAATTCTGTAAAGTAAGCTGTTGGGATTTTGATTGGTATTGCATTGAATCTATAAATCAGTTTGGGCAAGATTGACATCTTCACAATATTTATTCTTCCAATCCATGAACATGGAATGTCTTTCCATTTGTTTAGGTCTTTTAAAATTTCTTTTAGCATTGTTTTGTAGTTTTCTGCATATAGGTCCTGTACTTCTTTGATTGAATTAACTCCTAGGTATTTGAGTCTTTTTGTTGCTATTGAAAATGGAATTTTCCCCCTGATTTCCTCCTCAGGTTATTCAATACTAGTGTTACAAGCTCATTACTGATTTTTGCGTATTGATCTTGTATCCTGCCACTTTGCTGAACTCATTTATTAGTTCAAGTAGCTTTGTTGTGGATACTTAAGGATTTTCTAAGTACAGGATCATGTCATCCACAAACAGTGAGAGTTTTACTTCCTCTTTTCCTATTTGGATGCCTTTAATTTTTTTGTCTTGTCTAATTGCCCTAGCTAGAACTTCTAGTACAATGTTGAATAACAATGGTGACAGTGGGCATCCTTGTCTTGTTCCTGATCTTAGAGGGACAACCTTTCCCCATTGAGTATGATGTTGGCTGTGGGTTTTTCATATATGCCTTTTATCATATATTGAGAAATTTTCCTTTTATTCCTATCTTTTGAAGTGTTTTTATCAAAAAAGTGTGCTGGATTTTGTCAAATGCCTTTTCTGCATCTATTGAGATGATCGTGTTTTTTTTTTTTTCCTTCAATTTGTTAATGTGGCGTATTACATTGATTGATTTTCTTATGTTGAACCAGCCTTGCATACCAGGAATAAATCCTACTTGGTTGTGATGTATAAGTCTTTTGATATGCTGTTGGATTCGATTTGCAAGTATTTTGTTGAGAATTTTTGCATCTATGTTCATGAGAGAGATTGGTCTGTAATTTTCTTTTCTTGTGGAATCTTTATCTGGCTTTGGTATTAGGGTGATGTTGGCTTCATAAAATGTGCTGGGTTATTTTCCCTCTTCCTCAATTTTTTGGAAGAGTTTAAACAGGATTGGTGTTAATTCTTTCTGAAATGCTTGGTAGAATTCACCTGTGAAGCCATCCAGTCCTGGACTTTTCTTTGCTGGGAGATTTTTTATGACAGATTCAATCTCCTTAATTATGATTGGTCTGTTAAGTTCTTGTATTTCTTGTAGCGTCAGTTAGGTTGGTTGTGCATTTCTAGAAATTTGTCCATTTCATCTAGGTTGTCTAGTTTGTTGGCATATACTTTCTCATAATATCCTCTTATGAATCTTTTTATTTCTGTGAGGTCATTTGTAACTTCCCCCCTTTCATTTCTGATTGTATTTATTTGCATCTTTTCTCCTTTTTTCTATTAGTCTAGCGAGGGGTTTGTCAATTTTATTGATCTACTCAAAGAACCAGCTTTTGGTTTTGTTGACTTTCTCTGTTGTTTTACTGTTCTCATTTTCATTTATTTCTGCTCTAATCTTTGTTATTTCTTCCCTTCTGTTTGCTTTGAGATTGGTTTGCTGTTCTTTCTCTAGTTTCCCTAGTTGTTCAGTTAAATCTTTGAGTTTAGCTCTTTCTTGTTTTTTAATATAGGCATTTAGGGCTATTAATTTCCCTCTCAAGACTGCCTTCGCTGTATCCCATAAATTTTTTATACGTTGTGTTGTCATTTTCATTTGTCTCAATATATTTACTGATTTCACTTGCAATTTCTTCTTTGACCCACCGATTATTTAGGAGTGTGTTGTTCAGTCTCCACACATTTGCAAATTTACTTTTTTCCTGTCTGTTATTGATTTCTAGTTTCATTCCATTATGATCTGAGGAGGTGCTTTGTATAATTTCAATCTTTTTATATTTATTGAGAGCTGAATTGTGACCTAACATGTGGTCTATCCTGGAGAAAGATCCATGGGCACTTGAGAAGTATGTATAACCCGCTGAGTTTGGATGCAGTATTCTGTATATGTCTGTTAAGTCTTAACTTGTTTATCATATTGTTCAAGTTCTCTGTTTCCTTGTTGATCTTCTGTCTAGTTGTTCTATCTAATGATGTGAGTGGGGTATTGAAGTCTCCAGTGATTATTGTAGAAATGTCTATTTCTCCCTTCAGTTTTGCCAGAGTTTGTCTCATATATTTTGGGGCGCCCTGGTTAGGTGCATAGATATTTATGACTGTTATATCTTCCTGGTGGATCGTCCCCTTTATTAATATATAATGGCCTTCTGTATCTCTTATAACTTTTTTTGCATTAAAAGTCTGTTTTATCTGATATTAGTATAGCTACCCCTGCTCTTTTCTGGTTACTGTTTGCGTGGAGTATCTTTTTCCAACCTTTCACTTTCAGGTGGTTTGTATCCCTGGGTCTAAGGTGAGTTTCTTGTAAGCAGCATATGGATGGCTCATGTCTTTTTATCCACTCTATGAGCCTGTGTCTTTTGATTGGGGAGTTTAATCCATTCACATTCAATGATATTACTGAAAATGCACTATTTAATTCCTCCATTTTATTCTTTGGTTTTCCTGTGTCATCTTGTTTTTGTCTCTCTTTTTATTCTTTTGGTTATCCTTTCTGCTGTTCTTTCTTCTATACTCTCCTCCAAGCCTCTCTCTCCTGTCTTTTTTTTTCAGGTTCTAAGGCTTCCTTTAATATTTCCTGTAAAGGTGGATTCTTTTTTGCAAACTCTCTTAGTTTCTGTTTGTTTGTGAATATTTTATACTCACCTTAACATTTGAATGACAGTTTTGCTGGATAAAGAATTCTCGGCTGGCAGTTTTTCTCTTTCAGTTTCCTAATTGTATCATACCACTGTCTTCTTGCCTCCGTGGTTCTGAAGAGAAATCTGCACTCTTACTGGACGTCCCTTCTACATGATCGTTTGCTTCTTTCTTGCTGCTCTGAGAATTTTCTCTTTACCTTTGACATTTGACATTCTGAGTAGTATGTGTCTTGGCGTAGGTCTATTTGGATTTATTCTGATTAGGGTATGGTGTGCTTCTTGGACATGTAAGTTCATTTCTTTTGTGAGAGTTGGGAAATTTTCAGCTATTATTTCCTCAAATACTCTTTCTGCCCCTTTTCCCTTCTCTTCCCCTTCTGGAACTCCCATGACACATATTTTGTTGCATTTTGTATTGTCATTCAACTCTCTGAGCCCCTGCTCAAGTTTTTCCCTTCTTTTCTCTCTCTTTGTTCTTTTCTGTCTTCAATTTTAGCTACTCTGTCTTCGGTATCATTTATTCTTTCTTCTGTCATTTTGAGTCTGCTGTTGGATGCCTCAAATGTGTTTTTGACCTCACCTATTTTGTCTTTCATTCCCATGAACTTCGTTACTTTTCTGTTCAAGATTTCAAATTCTTCTTTGCGTTCACTCAATGTATTCTTGATGTCATTTATCTCTTTAACTATATTCTCTTTCATCTCATTAATTTGACTTTGGAAATTTGTGCTCATGTCGCTGATTAGTTCTCTCAAATTCTGCATCTCTTCTGGGACTTTGCTGTGTTCCTTTTCTTGGGCCATGTCTTCTATTTTCTTAGTATGGCTCGTAATTTTTTGCTGGTGTTTAGGCATCTGGTTAGGATGTATTTTACTCAGATGCTCAATCTCTTTCTCTTTTATAGGGATTTAGTGGCAGGAGGCTGTGAGTTACCACAGCTCTTTGATTTTTGGCTCAACCTAGATTGTTAGGTTTGTCCTGCTAGTTGCTCAAAACTGGGCACTGGACCCCGTTATTGGTTGTAGAGTCACTTCCTAGGGCCTTGGGCAGGGAGGTACAGAGACCAGGAAAAGCCTCTCCTACTCATTTTTAATTTTCTTATGTGCATTTCCTTGGTATGCCAGGAGATGGCGCTCTTTGGCAGCTCTCAATTCAATGCCTGTTCAGAATTTGTTCGTTGTGACACAGATCAGATCAATGTGATAGAGCTTCCTGTCTGGGAGCTAAGAGCTTTGTTATTCAAACTTTCTGAGACAGTTCTCCAGTCTTCTCTGGCAGTCCCCTCCCTTTTCCCATGTAGGAAATATTTCCACTCCCCTCTGAGTCCTCAACAATCAGTCCCTGTTAGTAGAGGAGGGGAGATTGGGAGGTTTGTACATCTTTAGCCCCTTGCAGGCTCCAAGGCAAACAGTGGCACAGCCCCACCTGCCTGGAAGGGACACAGTAGACCAAACCTGGGAGTCAGAAGCCAAGTCAGCCCCAGGCTCTCTCTCCCCTCTCCTGTGGAGTCCTCAACAATTAGTCCAGGCTAGAAGAGAGGGAGATTGCAAGGGTCAGATTTCTCTGAGGGGCTGTGTCCCTCTCTCTCCCCTTTTCTGGATTGGTAGATTCCTGAAGCCGCCTTTGTCTGCAGTCACCAGCCCAGAGGTCCAAGAATTCTAAAGAGCGTGGGGTATGGTGCCAGCAGCAGCAGTCGCTGCTGGTTCCAACTCACGGTTCTGTCGTCGTGATTTCCTAAGGTCTTTTGTACCTCTCACTTCTGGGTGGTGTGCAGCCTTCCACCTGCTGTCCTAAACCTTAGAAGATCTTTTTCGGGGCTGTTTCAGCCTGTCCTCCAGCTATTTTTCCGGAGAAGAGATTCTCGTGTCTTACTAGTCCGCCATCTTCCCGGAAGTTCCCCATATGTTTTGATACATTGTTGTTGTCATTTTCATTTGTTTCTTTTTCTTTTGCAGTGTCCTCCTTAGCCCACTGATTGTCTAAGAGTCTGTTGTTTAACTTCCATGTCTTTGTGCCTAGTCTGGTTCTCTGCCCCTATCTGATTTCCAGCTTCATTCCATTGTGGTCAGAGAAATTACTTTGTATAATTTCATTCTTTCTTAATTGGTTGAGATTTGTTCTGTGGCCTAGCTTGTGGCCTATCCTAGAGAATGATCCATGTGCACTCGAGAAGAGTATATATCCTGCTGTATTTGGGTGTAATGTTCTATATATGTCTATTAGGTCTAGATCCTCTAACATATTATTCGAGTTCTCTGTTTCTTTAGTGACCCTTTGCCGAGATGTTCTGTGTAATGGTGATAATGGTGTATTGAAGTCCCCCAGTATAATTGTATAGGCATCTATTTCTCCACTTAGTTTTTCCAATATTTTCCTCATGCATTTTCGGGCACTCTGGTTAGGTACATAAATGGGTATGATTGTTCTTTCTTCTTGATAGATTACCCTTTTTATTAATAAATAGTGTCCTTCTTTGTCTCTTACAATAGTTTTTCATTTAAAGTCTATTTTGTCTGATATTAGTATAGCTGCTCCTGCCCTTTTTTGGTTATTGTTTGCACGTAAAATCATTTTCCAGCCATTCACTTGCAACCTCCTTGTATCTCTGGGTCTAAGGTGAGTTTCTGTAGATAGCATATAGATGGGTCATATTTCCTTATCCATTATGCCAATCTGTGTCTCTTGATTGGAGAATTTAATCCATTAATACTCAGTGTTATTATTGTCAAGGCAGTACTTACATTAGCCATATTTTCTTTAGGTTTATATATGTTATATGTTTTTTTTTTATTTCTCTTTTTATCTTTTTAATTATTCTTTCCAATAATCTTCCTTCCTAGACTCCTCCAACCCCCCCTCTCTCCTGTTTTTCCCCTTCAACCTGCAGAACTCCCTTTAGTCTTTGTTTTTTGTGGTTTTTTTTGAAGATTTTATTTTTATTTATTTATTTATTCCCCCCTTGCTGCTTGTGCTTGCTGTGTCCATTTGCTTTTGGCGTTTTTCTGGGTCTGCTTGGTCTCTCTTTGTTGAGTCATCTTGGTGCATTGGCTCACCGCGCTGCGCGGGCCAGCTTGCCTTCACCAGGAGGCCCCAGGAATCGAACCCGCGGCCTCCCATATGGTAAACGGGAGCCCAACCAATTGAGCCACAACCTCTTCCCTTTAGTATTTCTTGAAGGGCTGGTTTCTTGTTGACAAACTCTTAATTTCTCTTAATCTGTGAATATTTTGAACTCTCCCTCATTTTTTTTGACAAATATATTGTTTTTATTTATAGCATTCATAAGTCTACAATGAAAGTTCAATTTTCCATTTGTGCATTTATTTTCTGGCAACCCTCTCTCCCAAGTTACAATGCAACATGTGCTCTTATGCTCAAGTAACATGTTATGTTATCCCAACATAACATGGGCTAACGGAGGATAATATACAAAGCCTAAATATCATGAAGCCTAACTGTGGCTACAAAAATTTCTTAATGGTGTCACAATATCACTAGAAAAGGCAAATGAGGAAACAAATCTTAGCAATGTCAAAGCAAGACATGTGTTTAAAAAAATCTTGATTAATTTTGAGATTTCTGGCACATAGCTTTAAGAAGGATATAGCAATTAGGTAAAACAGGGAAATTTTTAAAATATAGCAGAAATACTTGCATCCCTTGCTATCAGTACTGACAATTAATGGAAAAAGCTGGTTAAGGTAGAGAATCAAAAAAAGTTAATATACACATACATGAACATTTTAATTTAAAATGTACAAACCTATAAATGTACATTAAAATTCACCAATCATTTGGTAGAAGCTAAAAGCCTTTAATGATTAAATTTACTCATTATCTTTTTTGCAGAAATCATACCCATAAGGCATCAGTCTATGTTTTCCAGATCTTGGTTCTTTAGAGTAAAGCAAGAATTTAAAGTCACTTGTGGAGCAATACATATATCCTTTTAAACTTTTGTGATTTTCTCCTCTCTTTTACAATTCTCTTGTCCACTGTTAATTTAAATAAATTTAATGACTTGCTAAAGAATTCACTTTAGTTTTCACAGACATTCACTCTTTCTCCCCATTCATATTTCATCAAGTTGTACAATATTTAATTAAATTACAGATTTATAATAAATACAATTGGAATGAACAGCTGTGGCACCAAGTACAACAGTTCCCTGGTAAGCATTACAGCAGCAGCAACAGTTAAACAGTTAATACTTTTTGGGGTACTTAATTTTGTGACAGGCAACTAAAGACTTTATATGTATTATCTCATTTACAGCAATCTCATGATATAAGCATATAACTATCATCATTTTATAGGAGAGGCAAAGAGAATCTCTAGGATGATGGTAAAAGGAAAGCCCATGGATAGCTGTGCTGCTGACCAAACAATAGTTAATTCAAGTGGACACTTTCTTGGAGGGTTCATTTGAATCTTGAATCCGGGCTTTAATTTCAGCTAAACTGGGCTCATCCTCTTGGGAGACCGAAGCTGCTGCCCCCTCTGTGTCCTCTACCTTAGTCACTGTAAAGTGTGGCATTGTTATAATTAGAAATACTTTGCTCTTTCTTTATTTTTTATTTATTTATTTTTTTTTAAAGATTTTATTTATTTATTCATTTGTCCCCCCCTTGCTGCTTGTGCTCGCTGGGTCAGCTAACCGCGCTGTGTGGGCGGGCTTGCCTTCACCAGGAGGCCCCGGGAACCGAACCCGGGGCCTCCCACATGGTAAACGGGAGCCCCACTGATTGAGCCACAGCTGCCTCCCCTCTTTCTTTATTTAAACTTTCTTCCAGGCAGCTTTCCCTGCCTACCACTTCCTTGTAGCCTTCCTTTCAGACTGATCACTCCCTCTCCCTCATTTTTGAATGACAGCTTTGCTGGATACAGAATTCTTGACTGACAGTTTTTGTTTGTTTTTTTGTTTTTTTCATTTATCACCTTAACTATGTCATACTACTGCCTTCTTGCCTCTATGGTTTCAGATGAGAAATCTCATCTGAATCTTATCAAGATTCCCTTGTATGTGATGGACCTCTTTTCTCTTGTGGCTTTCAGTATTCTCTCTTTGTCTTGAGCATTGATCAATTTATAAATTTATGTCTCAGGGTAGGCCTGTTAGAATTTATACTGTTTGTAGTACCCTGTGCTTCCTGGACATATATATCCATGTCCCTCAAAAGAGTTGGGAAATTTTCAGCCATTGTTTCCTCCAACACTCCTTCTGCCCCTTTTCCCTTTTCTTCTCCCTCTGGGATGCCTGTAATGCATATGTTTGTGTGTTTCGTGTTGTCATTCAAATCTGTGAGTCTGTACTGGATTTTTTCTATATCTCTCTGTTCTACTAACTGTATGATTTCAGATGTACTGTCTTTGACATCACTGATTCTTTCCTCAGGCTGTTCAAATCTGCTATTATGTACTTCCAGTGTATTTTTTATTTCTTACTTTGTGCTGTTCATCACCGTCAGGTCCATTATCTTTTTATGTATGTTTATAATTTCTTCATTATGTTCCCCCAGTGTCTTCTTAATATCCTTTATCTCTTTCTTCAGTTCATTAAGTTGATTCATGGTATTTGTTTGGACATCCTTGATTAGTTGGTCCACGTTCTCTATTTCCTCCTGTTTTTTAGTTTGTTCATTAGACTGGGCCATGTCTTCCTGTTTCTTAATATGGCTTATAATTTTTTGTTGGTGTCTAAACATCTACTTATATTGATGGGCTTATTCAGTTGGTTAGCTCTTCTTTCTACTCTCGTTTTATTTTGTTGTGTTTTTTTGGTGGTAAGGTTTCTTTTTGACACTTGGTTCCTCTTATTTTATATCCTTGCAGTTGTCTGTGTTCCCTTGAAAAAAAAATATTAGGACCAGCGAAATGGAAAGAAATAAGAATAAAAGAATAATAGTAATAATAACTTAAAAAGGTAGAAGAGGAACCATACAAGAGCTAGGAAAATAAGTAATATGAGTTAAAAATCATAAAAAATACAAAGGAATAGGAATAAAAAATGTAGAACAGAAAAAAATGAAACAAGAAACAAAATAGAAAAAAAAAATAGCATGAATTTAAAAGCCAGGAAGATGAGATGAGATGAAAAGGAAAGAAAAAGAGAGAGAGAGAGAGAGAGAGAAAGAAAAAAATGAAGGCCGAAAAAGAAGATGCAGCATTAAAGAAAAGCAACAGAAGACAGAAGAAGGAAAAGTGAAAGAAAGAAGAGAAATAAAGTAGCTAGAAAAAATAAGTAAAAGGAAACAAAGACAACAAACAAACAAAACAACAACAACAAAAAAACACAACAACAACAGGAAAAACAGGCTTCCCTCTTAGGCCCCTAGGGAGCTTTTTAGGTTGCTGGTGCTTTATCAATCAATCGCCCTGCAGCCTGCCCTCTGCAGGTGAGGTACCCCAGGATGGGTCTTAATCCTATTACCAAAGGCCTTATAGAGAAGGTCACAGAGAAAAAAGCCATAGAGGGAACAGCCAGAAGCTGAAAGTCAGTGGAATCTGGAAGAGAAGGGGGAGGCAAGGAGAGGCCGCTATGTGCATTGCTACGTGACAGAGGAGCCAAGGTTCACTAGCAGCTAGCCCCAGAATACCAGTCTTCAGGAAGAAAGCATTGCCTTAATGATGTCTTGATTTGGACTTCTAGCTTCAAAACCGCAAGCCAATAAATTCCCATTGTTTAAGCTGATCCATTGCATGGTATTTGCTTTAGCAACAAGGAAACTAAAGCAGTCACTCAGTTTGTTGATTGATCTTGAAGTTTTCTTTGCTAGATTTTCTTATTTAAAGAAAAATGTGAGATTAGGGTATATTATTTGTTAAAAATCACAAATTATAGATTTTATATTTTATGTATGTGTGTGTACAATTCATCAGATTATTGATGAATAAAAGCAAAAGCAAAATGATTCCTAAGATTCCCAGGAAGCAGTGAGCAGCTTGCTTCTATAATAAGCATGCTTAATGTTAGCTATTTGGACATTGTGCTTATTCACAAATGTCTGTAAAAATTAACTGTGCTGATTTCGGTGATAGCTACATAACATACTGGAAAAATTGGTCAGGAGAAACATAGGCACATTCATTCCTTCCCTTAATAAAGGAGTGTGTAGCAAGCTGTATCTCTGTCACTAGCTCAACAGAAGAATAGATTTTTCTTTTCATTTGAATCATGCATTTTTATGTTGATCATCAGTTCATAATTTTAAACCTTCCTTTGTTTTTTCTTCTATTACTAAACCTTAATCTTTATATATTTAACATGGATAGTATTTTTAAATATCTGCTGGATATATCTTTTATCAATAAATTGATTTTTCTCTCCTGATCTGTTCTTCCATCATGGCCTGAGGAAAGAGAATAGGATGGATGTCACTTAGTAGGGGAAATTCCTTTGAGACTTAAGGAGAAATGACAAACAGCCTTTCCAGGTACCAAAGGAATATGGGAATAAGAGACAGAGTTTAGGGCAGGCAAGTAGTCAAATATGTATGTCTTGGTATTCAGGGGGCTGAAATTCTGGGTTGGCATGGGGAGTAGGTTGAGGGTAAAGCCAAAAGTGAAAGAAGCTTGTGCCCCATTCCCTTCTTGGATCCCTAGGAAGAAACTGCCTTGCAAGGTTGCCCCTCATCACCATGGAAGCAGTGACAGCAGAGTAAAAATATGGCATGATGTGATTAGGTGGAGAGAGGATTCCTGGACCTCCTTCAGATTGTGAGTAGCTTCTAAGGAATCCCAAAGTTACCACATACCCCATGGCAGCTGGATTGAGAGCCAGTGCACTTGTCATGGAGACACTATGTTGAGGGAGAAGCTTATACCAACACTATAGCTAGTGGCCAGGTTGAAGGTGTAAATGAGACTCTGGAATGTAGATATCTTCAGCAGCAATTAAAGCTGAGAGGGAGCCAAAACAACCAGGCCAGACCCCTGGGCTCTGAGCTAAGAGAACATACTTTAGTCTCCAGCCTTCATGGACTCCAACAACAGCATCAGGCCAGTGTCTGGGGGCCAGGCCCATAAGGAATCTTGTCTTGGAGACCAGAGATCCCCCAGGTTCAGCACAAGGACTTGTGTGTGTTTATGTGAGACCCCCCCCCAACCACCACCACAATGAAGTTACATAACCCCCATCCGTATCCATATACCCAGGTGCCATCTTGGTGGCAGAAAATCTAAGAAACTGAGTATTTGTATGGAAGGTGACTATTTAAACTGGAAAGAACTGAACTGCCATTGAATGCAAGTTAAAGTCAAGGTGGAGGCTTGAAAAGCAAGGTTAAATCAGTTACAGAAAATTAAAGAACTATATTTTCTCAGTATATCTCAAATTTAGTGTACCATAAATTACCTCTCCTGGCATGGAATTATAGTCTTTGACATATTTCCAGCATTTAAATTTAAATTTTGTATTTTTCTTTACAACTGAACACAGTTTAAGTCCCCTGATTTCCTGATTAATGCTATCTTTGTCTCAATTACTTGATTACTAGAAGTAGACTTTTCGTTTTCTCATTATCTACTCATTTTTACAAAATAAGGGCAACACAATTGCACAATAACTAAGTACAGGCATGATGGTATTAAACTGACATGCTGCCTGGTAGGCATCACTCTGAAATTTGCATTCATTTGCTGGCATCCCAGTCTGAATTTGGTATAGACAAGCTGGTTTGAGGGCATCTATATATAATGTATGGAAGGGTGGGTTATATGAAAATCAAGTGTATCAAATTTTTTATGGTCTACAAATATGAAGCTAGATTGTTTTTGAAAGTTCACTTGTCTCTACTAAAAGGAGTTTGCTGTTTGCTTTGCCACAGAGGTTAGTGAAAATTGTTCTCATTTTCCATCCTGATAACTACATTTTACTTTTTGAACATTTTATTACCTGATCTATATTATAACATCATATAGTAAATTTGTATTAGTCTATAACTATGAGGTATATTAGTTTTAAAGTATTCATTTAAAATCAACTTTATTGAGGTAAAATTTAGGTATTAAAATATACCAGTATATAGTGTATAGTTTTGTGTGAACTAAACCGCTGAATTCTTCATTGTTATATCCTTTGATATTATTAGCTAATGCCCCTCCAGGTTGATATTGATCCACTAACAGTTATACTGTGCATTATTAGAAGTACTTAACAAAGACTTTCTTCGTTTGTGGATTTGTTTGCATTTATCAACTAAATGGTCCTAGACTTTTATATGTTAATATTCTTATATTTGTGTTACTCAAATGTCAGCTATCTAGGTAGTCCCAAAGTCTCACAGCCTTACTCTGCATACTTCGATTTTTAGTGCTCAAATAAAAATGGTTCAAGACCTCTTTCTAAATACTTTGAAAAGTCCAGTGGTCTCCTGAAGAACATGGCTTAGTTTGCCACAGGGCTGCCAATGCAAAGTACCAAAAATGGGTTGGCTTTTATAATGGGAATTTTATTTAAGGTAAAAGCTTACAATTCTGAGACCATGAAATGTCCAAATCAGCAGAGATGCTTTCTCACCAAAGTCAGCTATGCGTGATCCTGGGGTCCTGCCGTATAGTGATGCAAGATGGCCGCCAATCTCTGCTGAGGTCCCTGCCTTCCCCTCCAGAATCTACTGCCTTCTGGAGCTTAGCCATGGGCAACCAGGCATAGGGTTTGTCTCTTTCCAGGCCTCCTCTTTCAGTCTTGACTGTTCCACTTTCTTCCTGAGTTTAGCTGTGAGCTATCAGGCATAGGACTTGTCTCTTCAGCCTTGAGCTGCTCCATGGGCTCAGCCTCTTGGACGCTTCATGCTTATTTTTTATTTTTATTTTTTCCTTTGCTTTTTTTAAATTTATTTATTTATTTTTTATTGTGGGTAAAAATCAAAATTTTCACAATACATACCAATATTTGTAAATTGATATATAAATATATATGCATATATGTGCATTTGCTTACAAAAATGTTTTTTATATATATATATATATATATTAAGAGGTGCTTAGATTACCTAAAATATTACACGGAACCTACCTGGATTCCCATGTTCCCCCCCTCCCACACCTCCCACCACATCCCACACAAACATCTCCCACAAGTGTGGCCCATCACCCTCAATGGACTTACACCTCCTGGGGCCTTGCCATCAACCATAGACCACAGTTCACATCGTAGACCACACTCTCTCCCACACAGTTCTGAATGGTGTGTGCTGATTTAAAATGGCCTACATCCGTTGCCACAACAGCACTCAGGACAACCTCCAAATCCCGAAAAAGCCCCTGTATTTCAACTGCACATTCCCTCCCTGCCCCAAAAGTGTCCAGTGGCCCCTGGCTGCAGCTCACTGTTATAATTTCTTCCATTGCTAGAATCACCATATGTGAACAACAGAATACCATCAAGTCCACTCTAGTCCATAGTTCTTCCCCCAATCCTGAGGGGACTGGGATGGTGATGTCCACTCCACCTCCAAGTGAGAGAGGGCTTATATCCCATGGATATGGTGGGTGGGATGATCCTGCCTGCAGATGCAGGCCCTCTCCATTCCCTGGGATGGCCGCTGCCCATCGTTGTCTCCTCACCAGGTGACTTGGATGAGTCCATTGAGCTGTAGGGGAGGAGTTGCAGCTCCACCGAGATTCCACGCACACCTGGCACTTAGGTAGGCCAGAGGCTCCAGTCTCTGGAAGTATACCTAAAAAATCCAGCATCACATATAGGTTTGAATAGAAGGGACTGATGAACCATGTGCAGGGAGGACTTACTTGAGTCCAATTCTGTCACTCTCAGGAGCACAGATTCCAAAATAGAGCCCACTGATAAGGCACAAGTCTCTGGGGCTATCCCCCCTTATATAGGACCTGGGTGTCTCCAGAGCTCTCCAGAGCCCCTCTGTGTGGGGTGATATGCACTTTGATGTTCTATGAGCTCCTACTGAGGTGTGCGTAAGCATTACCTCTGGGATGACCTCCCGACTATCTTTGAAGTCTCTTAGCCACTTGAACTCATTTGTCTTTACCTTTTCCCCCTTTTATTCAAGGTCTTTTTCCAGTTGTGTTGCCAGTTTGGCACTTGGTATTAATACCTCGTTGCCAGGGAGGCTCATCCCCAGGAGTCATGTCCCACATTGGGGAGAAAGTAATGCATTCATATACTGAGTTTGGCTTAGAGAGAGGCCACATTTGAGCAACAAGGAGGCTCTCAGGTGGCAACCCTTAGGCACCCCATAACAGTAAGCTAAGTTTCAGTTACAAGAGCAAAGACTCATAAGGGTAGTCATCAATAAAAAGAACTCATCAGTGGGCCATCCTCTTTTAACGGACTCTGTCCCTGCACTCAGAGGATTGTTGCTCTTCTCTTGGAGAATGTGGCAGAGCTCTCCAGGCTAGGAATTCAGATTCCCTCATTTATTGTGTGATTGTCCACTCACTGTGACCATGCCCCATCCTTTGATCTTTTGAACAATTTTGTATATCTTTCATGTATATTCGGATGAACTTACTCCCATGAATCCCCCCTCCCAGACACCCCCTACCGATAATCCCCTGCAGTACCCATTATAACCCTTCTGTGATCTAAATCTTCCATGAACATGTAGTCCATAAAATATTAAGCTTTGGCTGCTAGTGATCCTTGAATCCTCTCTCACATGGCAGGATCAAAAATGGCAGAGCTCCCTTTTCCTGTGTCTCTCTCTCTCTCTGTCTTTGTTTATATAAGTCCCAGCAAGAGGGCAGATACTCAACCTGAGTCACACCTCACTGACGTAGTCCAGTCAAAAGGGCCTCACACCCACAGGAATGAATTAGTTCAAAATCATAATCTTTTTCTTTTTGTGATTCATAGAAGAACTTCAAATTGTCACACTCATGTTTTTAAGAGAGCCTTTCCCTTTGATTTTCTGTTCCCACCAAACTCATATTGTTATATCTCACCTTATGTAGTAGCCATTTACCAGTATCATGCTATTCCCACCACTGGAAATGGCACATATCCTGCAAAAGTCAGATATTAGTGGTTATGTCACTTCTGTTTTCATATTACCTTTTGCCAGGTTAGAGGAAATCTTTCTAGTTTTGTCACAGAGTGGAATAGAAGTGAAACTGAAGACGAATAAGCCCCCTTTTACTGTTATAAGTAGAGAAATCAATCAACAAATAATACTTTTTAATTTAAAAAAATCTTCTGATATAAATTGGTAAATATTGGCAACCTAGTAAATGCAACTGTTTCATAGTAATACTCTGAAGAACATTTTTAACAGAAAGCAATATCAGTTATACAGTAGATTTCTAAGATCTGCAGGAGGTCAGGTGAACTAAGTAGTAAGAGGTTTTTAATCTAGAAAGAATAATTCTTTTCTTAAATAAAATTTTATTGAAGTATATCATTCATACATGAACAATAAGTGTATAGTAGAAGTTATGAACTTACAAAACAAACATGCATATCATCATACAGGGCTTCACACATTTCCATACCACCAATACCTTGCTTTGTTGTGAAACATTTGTTACAAACTATGAAAGAGCATCATCAAAATATTATTACTAACTATAACCCATATCTGACATTTGATGTATTTTCCCCCCAACCCACCTGATTATTAACACCCCGTATTAGTATTATATATTTGTTATAGTTCATGAGAGAATATTCTCCTATTTATTCTGTTAAGCACAGTCCATCTTCCACCACTGGATTCCCTGTGTTATACAGTCCCATGCTTTGTACAGTCCATTCATCGTGTATGCTCAGTGGCTCTCATTTTCATCACAGAGCTGTGCCGTTATCACCTTAGTCAATTTTAGAACTGTTCATTACTCCAAAAGGAAAAATACCATACCCCTTTATACTCCCCTATTGTTGTCCCTTAGAATTTGTATAATCTCATCTTTGCCATTGTGCTGCCACAATATTACAATATTACTCTTAACTATCATCCATAAGTTACATTAGTTGTAATTTTCTCGTGTATCACCATATTCTCAACACTTTGTAAAAGGAGAACATTCTTATATTAATAGAAAATATAATTCTCTTTTTGAACTTAAGAGCTATTTCAAATTCCTGCCTACTAAAGGATTTTTGGAGCGGGCCAGATAAATTTTTGAAAGATCTTATGTTTCCTTCATTGTCTTCATTTTTTTGAAACTTTCTAAAGCATAGAGGAACAGATCTATCTTAAAATGTCTCCTAGGGATAGAATGTTCCTGGGGAAAAAAAAGTGTCTAATTTATATTTTGTGTTCTTTTTTGGTTTTTGGTGGTTTGTGTGTGTGTGTATTTGCCTTCCTTGTGCACTAAGGAATGTGTTAGAAAAAATGTTTCTCTGTTAGGCTGTAGTGAAAGAGGAAATGATGTCCAAAAAGAAGGATGACCCTGGTCAACAGAATATAAATTTTGAACATTTCCACTAGATTTTCCTCTCTCTTGCTGAGCACATTTTTGGACCAGTCACACATTTCTCATAAGCTTGTATTTGAGTGGTAGAGTCAGACCTTTATCAAGTGGTCATAGAAATATGTAAAGTATGACTTGAGTAAAGCCTATGAAGAACGAGTGTGTGCTAAGAGAGCATATGGGGCCTTCAGACCTAGTCTAGGGGCTGTGAGATGACTCCTGAGAACTGAGGATGGAGCCACGATCTTAGGACTAATGTAGGGTTGAGCAGGGCAAAGGAAGGCAAAGCTTTTTGGAGCAAGGGGAGCAGGCCCTATGGCAGGAGAGAGCATGGGGAGGATGAGAGTAAAAGTAGGCCAGCATGTCTGGGGCTCAGCCAGCAAGGGAGAGCCTAGGGATATAAGGCTGGGGAAGTTTGTAGCGGTCAGCTGAACTGCCCTTGTTGAACACTGCAAGTGGCTTTGTTGTGGTTAGGTCAATGGAGAGTTTGGGGATAGTTTTAAGAGGAATGGTGGGGACTGAAAACAGATTTACATTTTAAAATGAAGACCCTAGTTGCTGAGTGAATAACCTAGGGTTAGGAGATGAGGCAGTAGTGCTCCAGGTGCAAGAGCCAAGGGCTTGAGCTGGGACGAGAGTGTCCAGGGAGAGAACAGTAGTATGATTTGAAAAAGACTTGATGATAGACTAGATAGATTTGGGGCTGTAGTCAAGAGTGATTCTAAATTTCTAGCTTGGTTGTGCCAACATTGGGTGGGGCGGGGGATGAGGGTGTGGTTAGACATTCTATCTAAATATGCTATGCCCATCTACTTTCATTTTACATCTCAATAAAAGATTAATTGGGGGGGGGCAGACCCAGCCTAGAGGGGATAAAAGGGATTTTATGTTTTAATGGAAATAAATGCAAAAAGTGATTTTTAAATGTAGAAATGTTTTTACTAACTTGGCTTAAAGGCAGTCGTTTTGTATATGAAGAATACTTTCTTTGTAAGACCCCACTTCTCACATCTTTCTTATTTGGCTACTTGTTCCTGATAATGTATTAATATTTTCATAAGGCTGTCCTCTTTTCAAAGGCTGAGCAAGAAGTGAGTACATTAGGGGTTTTCTTTGTAATGCAAGGAATGTAATGTAAGATTTTTCTTAAAGTACTGTTAGCATACAAATTAATCCAAATTATAAAGAGTTTAGAGTCTACCCCAGTAGTTCCTGTGGCAATATTTCTATAATGTGAACCTTTGAAGACATTTTGCTAGCTATTGATATATACTTATTGTGACTCTGCTAGATTGTTTCAGGCTGAATGAAAAGCATCCCTGAACAAAAACTGTAAATATAATGTGTTTTTATATATCTTTTGGTGTATTTTACTGTATAATATTTTAATGGTGCCATATTACAATGGTCTAAAAGCAGTCATTGTTTTATGAAAATGAGATGTGTATAGAAATTTTAGCACCATAATCAATAGTTTTAGTAATTTTGGGAGAGTTAATCTTTTAATAATCTCATTTTCAGTTAAAATTTCTTTTCACAATATATTAATCTTTCATTAAAGCTTTTCCTGAATTCCTCAACAAATTATCGGTCCAACTTTTTAAAGGGGGAATGTCTGTAATGGAATACCACAAAACAGAATGAATAAACTGGACCAGGGTTTCTCATCCTTGGCACCACTGGCATTTGCAACCAGGTAATTCTTTGTTGCGGGGACTGTGCTGTGCATTGGGGGTGTTGAGCAGCATCCCTGGCCTCTACCTACTAGATGTCAGTAATACCCCCCACCCCCAGTGTGACAACCAAAAGTGTCTCTAGATAAGTAGCCCAGTGTCCCCTGGGGGGCAAAATTGCCTCTAGTTGAGAAATAGATTTGAATGTCTCAATGACACATACACATGTTGTGTTTTTTAAAAGTTGCCAAAACATGCATACAATAAGATGCCAGTTAGATGATTTTTGTAAAAAAAAAGGTGTTTCTGGATCACTTAATTTGTTATAATAAAAAATATGTGAGCTATCTCTGCCTAGAGGAGCCCACATCAAATCTCAGTGCATATTTTCATCCTTCTCTCCCATTTCTCAGCAAACTCTGTTCTTTCCCCCCATTTCCCAATACATTTTTTTTATGGCTAACAAAAAAAAAAAAAAAAAAATGTGATACACACTAACTTCAGGATAGAAGTTACCACTGGGAAGAGAGAGAATGGAAACAAATGAAGATGGTGGATTTTAGCCATGTGTAAGACTTTTGGCCTTTCAAAAAAGAGAGAAAAATCTGAAACAAATTAGTCAGTGTTAACTGATCAATCTCTTTTGAAATCCTATAGCATTTAATATTTGTTTTATTCATTTTGTACATTTAATTTACAATCAAGCCTAATTATATACCAGGTTGTAAGGCTCTTGTGCATATGAAACAGCTTTATTCACTCACGTCAAATATAGGATGCAACATAAAGCAGGAAGCCCATAGATGTTTGTTAGTAGAGTGATTGAAATGCTCCCTTTGTCTCCTTCCTTATTTGGTCTGAAGTACTTAGATTTAACAGTTAATCTGTTAATTAATAGTTAATTGGGGAAGCAGATGTGACTGAAGCGATTGGGCTCCCATCTACCATATAGGAGGTCCAGGTAAAGGCATGCTGGGCCACACAGGAGTGCTGGCCCGAGTGGAGAGCTGGCGCAGCAAGATGGCTCAACAAAAAGAGACAGAGGAGAGACAGTAAGAGAAGAGACACAGCAGACCAGGGAGCTGAGGTGATGCAAGAGATTGAACACCTCTCTCCCACTCTGGAAAGTCCCAGGATTGGTTCCCAGTGCTGCCTAAAGAGAAGACAAGCAGACACGGAAGAACATACAGCAAATGGGCATAAAGAGCAGACAGCAAGCACAAAAACAATGGGGGGGGATAAATAAATAAATCTTAAAAAGAAAACACAAAAAACAGTTAATTGGCAAACTATAATACTTTTCAAGTAATAAATACAGTTCAGGTAAAGATCTCTAAGGGTTTTTAAGAAATGGTAATTAAGGTGGAAATAATTAAATAGTGCATACTTTTAGGTGTGTAATGTATCAAAAATTATTAGAAAACAAACTTTGTGCTAATGTGTCTTTTTAATGTTTTAAAATATTTTATTTATCATTGCTATATGTCTGAAACACCCAGAGTCTTCAAAACATAAGGTGAACAAACTAATTTTAAAAACAAAAATCTTCCTAAAAATAATTTTAAATAGTTCAAGATTAACTTAGTTATTTTGAATAGCAGATTTTCAGCCTTTTTTTTTTTTTTTTTTTTTACTCAAGGGATTGACTAGTATTGTAGTTATTTATTCATTTTTATCTTTGTGTTTGAATTTCATTTGCCCACATAATATCACGTTGTCAAATGGTCCAAACATGTAATTGAGACCCAAGAATCATTTAAAGTGCTCGCTTCGGCAGCACATATACTAAAATTGGAACGATACAGAGAAGATTAGCATGGCCCCTGCGCAAGGATGACACGCAAATTCGTGAAGCGTTCCATATTTTTCTGAGTCCAGCTGGCTAATTCTAAATATAAGTTTTTTGACCATAAAAAAAAAAAAAAAAAAAAAGAATCATTTAAAGATTATAGTTCTAAACCAAATAATTTATTGCTGTTTTTTTTTTCAAGAAAAAAAATGTTAATGTTGTTTTTGTAAATCTCAGGAAGTTCTTACCTGACATTTAGAGCTACTGTTTTTTCCCTTTTCAAAAATTTTCAATTTTGAAACTCTTTCAAACTTACAGGACAGTTACAAAAATAAT
Organism: Tolypeutes matacus; assembly: GCA_026826555.1. NCBI lineage: Eukaryota > Metazoa > Chordata > Mammalia > Cingulata > Chlamyphoridae > Tolypeutes > Tolypeutes matacus. Next base: position 2,688,622 of record JAKSZT010023082.1, read on the forward strand.
ATAAATCCCATTCAGAGAACTCCAACATACTCCTGTCCAACAAGATATCCAGATCCACCAATTTTAACATTTTGCCACATCATTCTATCTCTCCATCAGTCTATCAATCCATCTATCTATCCATCTATCTATCCATCTATCTCTGTGTGTATTTATTAATCCATTTTCTGAACAAGATATCCAGATCCACCAATTCTAACATTTTGCCACATTTGCCATGTCAGTCTGTCTCTCCATCAATCTATCAATCCATCTATCTGTATATTTGTCAATCCATTTTCTGAACACTTGAGTGTAGGTGGTATGTGTCATGCTCCTTGAACACTTAATACTGCCATGTATATTTCCTAAAAACAAGGATATTCACTTATGTATCTACCTTAACTGCAGTTCTCATACTCAAGAAATTTAACATTGATATAAAGCTTACAATCTATATTCCAATTTTTTTCATACATCCCAAAGATGTTTTGAGCTGTTTCTCCTCCCTTGTTAGATTCCACCCAGGGTCATGTATTGCCTTTACTTGGCATTGACTTTACTTGCTCTTTTCTCTTCTCTTTTTATTGTGGGAACATATATACAGCATATACCTTCCCATCTCAACCATTCCCAAGTATACCATTCAGTGGGATTAATCATCCTCACTTTGTTGCAGTACCCTTACCACCTTCCATTACTAAACATTTCCCATCTCCCCAAACAGAAACCCTACACCCATTTTGCATTAATTCCCCATCCCCCATGGCAACATGGGCTCTTCATTTCTGTCTCTATGAACTTGAGTATTCTCTGACATTTTTCTTGTAGTTACCATGGGACTTAAATTTAAAATCCTAAATCTGTAGCAATCTTATTTGCTTTGATTGGAATTGAACTTCAATAGTATGCACAAACTGTGTCCCTGTACCTCTCCATCCCCCCACTTTTATGTAGTTCTTTTCACAAGCCACACATTTATACATTATGAGTCCAAAACCACTGATTTATCATTACATTTTATGTGCTTGCCTTTTAGATCCTGCAGTAAGCAAAAAGTGGGGTTACAAATCAACAGTACGGTAGTACTGGCATTCGTACTTTTCCCAATCATCACCCTCACCAAAGATCTTTATTTCTTCATGTGGCTTCATTCAGGTGTCTAGTGTCCTTTCCTTTCAATCTGAAGAACTCTGCCTGGCATCTCTTGCAGAGCTGGTCTAGTGGCAATGAAGTCCCTCAGCTTTTGTATATCTGGGAATGTCTTAATCCTTCCCTCATTTGTGAAAGATAGTTTTGCCAGATATACAATTCTTGGTTGGCAGTTTTTTGCTTTCAGCACTTGAAATATTTCTTACCACTGCCTTCTTTCTTGCCTCCATGGTTTCCGATGAGAAATCGGCATTTAATCTTATTGAGGCTCACTTGTGTATAACACGTTGCTTCTCTCTTGTGGCTTTCAGAGTTCCCTCTTAATGTTCGACATTCCAACAGTTTGATTATAATGTGCCATGGTATGGGTCTCTTTGGCTTTATCTTGTTTGGAGTTCATTGAGCATCTTGCATGTTTATAGTCATGTCCTTCGTTAAATTTGGGGAGTTTTCAGCCATTATTTCTTTGAACATTCTCTCTGCCCCTTTCTTCTCCTTCTGGGACTCCCACATGCATATATTGGTATGCTTGATGGTGCCCCACAGGTTCCTCAGGCTCTGTTCACTTTTCTTCATTCTTTCTGCTCCTCAGACTGGATGATTTCAGTTAATTTGTCTTCAAGTTCATTGATTCTTCTGCCAGCTCCAATCTGCCATTGAACCCCTGTAGGGAATTTTTTATTTCTGTCAATGTGGTCTTCAGTTCTGTTTTGTACCTTTTCACAATTTCCATTTCTTTGTTGATATTTTCTTTGTGTTTAGCTTTCATCTATTATTTGTTCATATTTTCTTTTAGCTCTTTGATCTTATTTAGGATGTTTTAAAAATGTCTTTGGTATGTCCCTGGTCTGACCCTCCTCATTAATGGTTTCTAAGTGCTTTACTTTTCTCCTTTGCCTGGGCCATCACTTCCTGTTTCTGTGTATATTTTTAATCTTTTGTTGAAACATGGTTATTTTGATATTTTAATGTGTTATCCCTGGAATTTAGACTCTAAGGTGGCTGTTCCTTTAGCCTGTATCCAGCTCCTGTTATGACAGAGCTGTCCTTGAGTGCCAGGAGCGAACCAAAAATAAAAAGGAAGGAGAAAAAACACCTTTCCAGTCTTTGCAGATTGCCCTGTGGGAATGCTGTCCTTTGGGCTTAGCCATACAGTGAGTTTAGAGAATAGCTTCAGACCAAAGCCTGATATTTTTATGGATGCATTTTGTCTTGCTTGTGCACATGTGGCCTTGGGAATTTCCCCAAATGTCCCTGCTAGGAAACAGTATCCTCAAGGTCCTGGGTACTGTGCTATATGTCCTACATCCAGCAATCCCTTGCCCCAGGCAGCCACTTGACTGCTCTCCCACAGTGTTCTTTTTTTTTAAAGATTTTATTTATTTATTCATTTATCCCCCCCTTGCTGCTTGTGCTCGCTGGGTCAGCTAACCACGCTGTGCGGGCGGGCTTGCCCTCACCAGGAGGCCCCGGGAACCGAACCCGGGGCCTCCCATACAGCAAACGGGAGCCCTACTGATTGAGCCACAGCCGCCTCCCTCCTACAGTGTTCTGTAGGAGAGCTCTATGAGCCACTTTTTACTTGCAGAGCAAGTTTTGGGATGGCAAGTCCCTTAGGCTACCATCAGATTGTGCAGAGGATTACTTGGCTCCCTCCAGAACTGGGACCTGGGAGGGCACACTGGCTCTGTATCAAGCCGATGAGGGGTGTGGAAAGGGCTTTCCAGGGTACCGTGAGATCCTACTGCTTTTAAGTGGACTTTTTCTTGTTTTGGTACTTGCCCTATTTTTGTAGTTCTTGTACTGTTTTCTTGCGCTTTCTGCCAGTTCTTGCTGGATGTTCACAGCTTCTGTGGGGGAATGGAGCCCTGAAGCATCTTACTCTGTCATCTTGATCAGGGCAAGGCTGCTAATATGTATTTTTGAGAAAATCTCAGAAGAGAAATAATGATCCCCATTGTGTGTATGTGTGTTTTAGAATCCATCTTTTTCCACAACAAATTTATATTTGGCTTACAAAGGCAGTATAGCATGCTTGTGCTTGAGAAGTGGCTCCAGAATCAGTCTTCATGTGTTTAAAATCTCAATTCTATTCTTCTTAGCTGTGTGATCTTAGGGCAAATTTTGGAACCTCATTAAAACCCCGTATCCTTGTCTGTAAAATGAGCATAATGGTAATATTCTCTTCAGAGCATTAATTTGAGGAATAAATGAGATAATGCATGAAAAGCACTTAGCATAGTAGAACAAAAGTAATAAAAAATAATCCATCTTACCCTTTCAGGAGCTATACCAGGCTACATAAGGTGGTAGTGCTATGTTTGTAGGGTTCTGCTCCTGCTGAAGGCATACCCCAGCATGTCAGTGCGTGAAAACAGTGAGACAGTTGGGTTCTCTGCCTGTAAACCAAGGGTGGAAATACCAAAAATAAAAATACTTAAGTAGTATTTTTCCTGCTAGTTGGATGAAGAAATAAAGAATTTCTCCCAAAGAAGGGCCTCCTAAGAGACTAGAGAATGAATTGTAAAGTACAATCTTTGTATAGTTTAAGCCATGAATAGAATAAAATTAAATCAATATTTTTTTCTGCTCTTTCATAATGCATGCTTGTTGGATATTTTAAATTACAGAGCAAAATATTTAAAACAATGATTCCTGCTACTTCCTTATACAGTATATGATCATTAAAGAATTCGTTATTCCAGAAAATAATCAAATCAAGTTATGTAACTCCATTTTAAAATAATTTAGTCAATTTTGTATTTTATGACTGTTAATACCAATTAGTTTACTTGCCGAAATCTTAGGAACAATTAGTACTGGAAATAAACCAATGACTCAGAAACTTTAGACAATCAGTAACAGGAATGAGTTCATGGTTACAAGTCTATGTCCAATATGGTTGTTCAGTGATTGAGGCATTTTTATGGAGTGGAGATCTTGAGAATACTGGAGAAGTATAGAACCTCCAAATATTTTTCTGTTTATTGCTACTTACAACTTTTATTTTTCATTCTCTAATATTTTTCAGCTGTGGATATTTATTCTGGGAAATGTTAAATGCCTTGGTATAGCTTGTTCACTCACAGAGACAGCAGTATAATTCAGGAACCTCTACCTAAAGGTTACCTAGTCTTTTTTCTTTTCAAAGTAATATCATTCCACTTTTGAGGTAGAATTAAGATTGGGGTATAGAATTATCATTAGTTGATTATTTATATATTTTATCACATTCTTTGTTTAAAATGTCAGCCATTTAGCTACCTCACTGTTTAAGCAAAGTAAGGCTCTGAAACAACTAGCAAATTATACCTGTCTTGGTAACAACAGCTGATGACATTCTGTTGCAGTCATTGTAGAGGGTAATGGCATGTTTTTGTTTATATGGTGAATTTAAAACATTCTTCAAAATTATTTTTTACATATTTTTTCTTCATCTATACCTATGTTATGTACAGCATCTCAGTGTGGTGGTAGTATGAGTAATAAAACTTGGTATAGTACCTCCTACCTCTCCATTAAATACCCAGGAAGATATTTAAAAACACAAGCAAAAACTTGTAACAGGTTCTCTAAATTAAGAGACTAAACTTTGAAGATAGTTGGCAAAATCCAGGGAGATAGGGATGAACTGAAAAACATAGTCTTAAACTCATGCTCTTCTACTTTCTGAACCAGAATGGGGCAAAATATCCCAGAGAGAGTAGGAAAAAACCTGGACTCTTCCCCAAGGGGCTGGAAACCAAGCAGCCATCTCACTGTAGTAATTACCATCCGATTTCTGCCAGAGCTGGAGTTCTCTGTCTGCCGCCAGCCCAGCCCACATTAGCATCTGTATTTCCACATCTTTCCAGAGACTAAAACTCCTCAAATACCATAAAGCAATAAGTAAATAGGTATTGGAAGAGGTGTGAGGTGTGTTGCATTCAAGGATTCTTAGTCCCCCATATTAAAGTGAGGTGAGCATAGTTAAAGTGGGAGCAGTACATGCTAGAGAACATGGTCTTGAGTGAGCTGCACAGTCAACAACAAGTGCCAGGTGGTCCCCTGGCATATTCTGAGAGCCCTGCCCAGGTGATTCAGCCTCAGACCAGACAACCAAATGAGAAGAATGCTAGGAATCAAGGTTTTAACTTGTCTATATGTCAATCTGTCTTTGAAGTTCAGGTGGCTGAGAAACCCAAATACCCTTTTTGCTGCCAAATGCCAGGCCTAGTAGATCTCTTCCCATCTTAGTAAAAAAGGGGAGCAGAAAAACCCTGTGAAACAGACATGGGAAGATAAAGAAAACATTACTCTGAAGATTCAGAAGTAACACATCGTTCTGAAAATGATTTTTTGTAACAAGCAGATGAAATTAAGACATCTGCTTAGTCCTCCTGAAGGAAAGCCAAGAGGATATGGGCTCCATAGAGAGAACAAACTCTGAAACAAGTGAAAAAATGCGGTAGTCTAAGAAGATAAAGAAACCTAAAATGGAGGAAGTAAAGAACAAAATTGATGCAGTGGTTTTGAATCATTTACTCATTAAATATTTATGCATTGAATATTTATTGATGATGTGCCTGCTATTCTTGGTACTGCTAATGCAGTAGTGAACAAAAACATATAAAGCCATTATGAAAGCTCTAACCTAAAAGTTTTAATATTTCTAGTGGAAAATATTAGAAAAAATAGGAGTAAAAACAGCATTCAAGGTTACTAGAAGAAAACTTTAATTTCATTGATTTCTAGGTAATATTAGTTTAACACATAACATACATATACACACATGTATATTCCTACCTCTGGATATATTCTGGTCATTTTAAATTTTTATTTCAAGGAGAAAGAAAAGTCCTAGCAGCATCCAGGCAGATAAAAGTTATCTGCAATGGAACAAAAACCAGACTTCTTTTTTATAACACTAAATATCAGAAGACTACTAGCCCATTTGGAACCTTATATGGATTAGGAAATGGCAGCCCTTCTTTTTAAGATTCTTCATTTCCTTCTTCTTGGAAAATTGTCTTAGTAAGCAGATTTTGTTAGAACAAGACACTTTATTCCTAGCTACTGGAAAGTTGCTTTAATAAACATACAAATCTACAATTTCTATTATGTGAATGGCCGTTTTCAGGATTTTGCAGTAAACAACCTTACACCATGACCCTGAAGATGTAGAGAACATAAGGTTGCCTTCCCAAGAATTCTGTTCCTTCCAAGTGGTCATTCATTGTTAGGATATTCAGAGATGCAAACTTGGAAAATAGAGTATTTCCTCAGAAATCTGTTCAAGATGCGTTCTGGCCGAGTGAAAGAGTACTGCAAATCAAGCACTCAGATGTGTGAAAACCAAAGTAAAGGACTGGTGATAAACAGTGGAACCAATTAAATACATAGCAAAATATAGATTAAATATAATAGCTTGTATGTATAATTACAAATTAAATATAAAAGCAAAAACCTATTCTCAAAAATAAATTTAACAAACTCATATAAGAAGAATCAGGATCTATACCCTCCTATTAACTTAAGACACTTTAAAGTCACAATAATTTAAACTGGTTCTGGTAAATGAATCAGCAGAGCAATAGAGTAGAATAAAAAGCTCTGAAAGAAAACCTAGAGTATATGTCAGGATGCTAATATATAACAGAGAAAGAATTAAAATTCCATGGTGAAGGTTATTGGGAAAATTGATTCAGTATCTAGAAATCATATTAAATTTAGATCCCCTCACCACGTCATATATTTAAATAAATCAGTTAATGGGTAAAGAGTTAAGATTTAAGGAAAGAAATTAAATCATTTAAATATCAAGACACGTAAATGTGGATGATATTAACTATGCTTGGGTGCGGAAGTTATGGATGTAATTATAAAGGTATGTAGCAATAAACTTGACTATGTAATAAGCTATATTCAATAGCAATAACAACAAAAGTTAATTCAATGAGTCCATCAACCTGGGGAAAATATTTGTAACAAAATTTGGCAACAAGTTCATGTCTACAAATCAGTAAGAAAAATATTAACTTTATTAGATCTCATTTTCACTTAAAGGTTGATAGAAGAAAACTTTTCCAATTTCAGTGAATCCCAAAGATTTTTTTTGTATTGTTTTAATGATTGTATTTAGTGTTGGTAATGGTTGTAGGGTAGGTATTCTCCTACACTGCTGAAGGGACTTGAGAAGTGAGCTATTTTTGGATATCAGTTTGGTAATAGAGGTTTTAGGAGCTTTAAATGTTCATACCCTTTGACCTAATTATTTCACTTATTGAATTTTTGGAAATAAAGCTGTAGATATTGATTTATGTTCATTGCTAGACTGGTTAAATAACCACCCATTAAAAATTGCAGTTTAAAAATTTTTTAATGAGTGTTCCTCATACAACACGATGTAATATTCTTATTCCAATTTGAGAAAAATTTACTGGAAGAAAATATACCAGAATGTTAGCAAGGGTTATATGAATAGTTTTCTTTTTCTTTATATTCCTTTTATACTCTTTACACCCTTTTTATATTTTTGTAATGAGTACTATTTTTATAAGCAGTTTGGAAAAGTGAAATGTTAAGTTCTTTCCAGCGCCTTATCTTCTGCTCCTGATTACATGTGTTTTCTACCAAACATTGAATTGGTTTTATGTAGTAAACTTCATCTATTTGGCTTCATTCCTTAAGTAAATTTATAAACCATATTGAATATGAGAGTGTGTGTGTACATGTGAGTGTGTGTGTTTTGAGGAAAGAGAAGATTTCCATGGGATTGCTGAAAAAGATAAATGAAATAATAAATATTTTATTTGGCTCCTCCCTTTCCAGCAACTGTTTTAGATGGTAAATTCTATTTATGAGATACCAGGAAAAAACTCTGAAAGAATTTTTTTCTTCAAGATCCTGTATGTTGCTGACTATAAATAGAAATTTGTAGTTATATCTGTGGACAGTTTTGAACTAAGCAAGAACTTTTATAAAATTAAAGTTTTAACACTTGGGATGCAGTTTTAAAAAAAAAAAAATATGTGTGACTCAGAGTGAAATACAGGATGAGACACTACCTGGCACAATTTTCATCTGAGATGTGAACAGTTGTACTCTATTCCTGGAAGTATGTTGTGCTGCCCCTCTCTTTATGCTGTGAATAGAATGAGAGGAGTTTCTGGTGGGGTTTGTTCTTTTACTTGTGCCATTGGTAGGTTGGTAACTCACTAGTTAAAGCCATTTGAAAAGGAGCAGGGTAAGAAGAGTCTCCTGTACTACTTGTACTAATATTTTAGCTGATAACCCCCAAATCACTTGGAATTTGCAGTTATTCCTTATTAATGAAACTTCACTGCAAAGGAGTTTCAGTATCAGAAAGTACCTGGAAGGTTGAGTTTCTTTGTCAGAAGATCCACTAATGTATAAATAAGTTGTATTCCTAAAGTTGTCTGTGCCCTACACTTCCATCTGTTCCTTCATTAAAAACAAAAAGGTAATACCCTTGAGAAGTACCTTTTTCCTCAATAGCCTATAGTGCTTTCAGATCAAATTTTTTTTTTCCTTTAACATGGATATGAAAGCTGGGGTTTTCTTCCTTTTATCACTGGGCAGATGGAAAACAAAAAGTGATTTACAGACATAGTTAGGACCCAGGGTTTGTCCTTTAGTGTAATGATTAAAATGTTCCTTTTTTTTTTTTTACCTTCATGATTCCCTTCACTTTTGAAAGGGACTTCAGGGAATACCTTTTTAAAAAGTCAGTGATTTGTACCCTGTTGATTATTGCCTGATGTTGTGTCCATTTGTAAAGTATTTGTTTTGATGCAGGGGCAGTGTCTTATTAAATGATTTACTCCTACAGCTCTGACCCACTTAGAGTGAAAAAGAGCAGGACTGAGTCATTTAGAAGGCTTGGCTTTCTTTATGACATGTTGTCTTTGAAGAATCTAGATTAATTATTTTACCAAAAGTCTTTTTATTCCTTTTTCAGGCCAGAAGTAGACATGAGTTATTTAGCTTAGTGGTAGGTACTTAGTTCTTAGCATTTCACGTCCTGCCTAGCCCTTATTTTCTTTTCCCCCTACCAAAAAAAAAAAAGTCATTTTAGTTAAAAGTAGGATTCTGCTCAGAAACTATTTGTTCGGGGCAGATAAATAAGGCAAGGGGAAGGTGGTGATTGGTATTTGGTGAGTGGAGGTTTATCACACTTTGGATTTGAAATGACCATTAGTAGGAAAGAGCCGCTGGATAGCTAGAGACTCTTGTTAGGAAAAGATAGCAAAGGGAGGCGACTTGGAGGAGGCATTCTGCTGCCAGCAACTACCAAGTATTGTATTGTAGAGGTCTTTACTCTGGTCTTAGCCCAACTAAAATCTTTTCCTGGGTTTCAAATGGCAGGAGAAATGAAAATCTGCATTAGTCATGCTGGCACTTCTGAGTAGCCTCAAGACATTAGTACATCTCTTTAAGTCATATTCTCTCCCCATCTCTGCTGTTTGCCTCCTTCCCCAACCCCGCTTCCTTGCACTTCCCCTTTTCCTTTCCTGACAGTGTCTGTAGGGTGGTAAGAAAGAGAATTTTGGAACCAAGAAATGAGGGACTGGGGAGGAGGATGATCTATTTTTTACTCTCTGAGTTCTTGCTACTGTGTCCCAGAATACACCCCCAGACAATTAGGGATTCCCAGTTTGAAAAACACTAGAGAATGACTTGTCTTCTGCCTCTCTTCCTTTGCAGGAAACACATGAAATTGTGGCAATCAAGAAATTCAAGGACAGTGAAGGTAATATTTGTGTGTGTGTGTGTGTGTGTGATTTTTTTTCTATATTTCATTTTTGTGAATAAGTATGGAAGAAGTGGGCTCTTACTGGTTAGACCCTGTTTATTCCTGAGATTTTAAAGCCCCAGTCTTAGAAGGTGAGCTTATTTAAATAGCTTATTTATTATCATGCCTTGCTTTGAAACATTTCGTTCCTTCTGTATGAATCTTTTCAAATCTCATATTAGAAAATTCCTCATGTATTTATGATCAATATTGGAAATCTTGCTCCAAAGACTGGCTTGAAGGAGTGTTATCTAAACTGTTTCTAAATAATGAGAAAACTGATTTGAAGCAAATACTTCTATGGGTTCACACAAGTAGCAAGTGCTTTGTGAAACCTTTCAGTAAAGGTTACTGTGATCTTCACTTCCTAGTCAAAGCTGGGGATAGAGGTTGTTTATACAGTATTAAGGGAGTGACTTTATTTTTAGAATAACTCATTAGGAAAATAAAAAGCTTTTCAAGAAGAAATGCCCTTGGAGACCTAGGTCACATGTCCAGGTCATTTCAAATGGAGTATTAAAATTACCCTATTATGGGCAAGAAAGTTTAAAATAAAGCATTTCAGAAGTCTAGACTCTTGGCCATCCAGAGATAGCCAAGTAGAAAAATTGATCATGAAGACACACATGGCCTTTGAGAAACTCTAGGCAGTGCTTTTCAAACTTTTTTTGAAATATATTTCACATCCTAACCCAGGATCTACATACATAGTATACTAAATGTAATTGAAGCAAAAGTGTCACAAACTACTTTAATTAATGTGAGGTTTTCTATATTTTGTTCTTGTCCTCTTTGATTTTATTTTCTTATAAATGTCCATTGTGACTCATTACATTGATTTCACCACTAGTGAGTCCCATCTTTCATATCTAATGGGACATATGAGAATAGCAGTCATAGCCTACCTTTATCAGTGCATATTTACTGAGTACTGTAAGTCACCAGCCCCTTTATTTGTGGACAGTTTCATCATCCTCACCTCAGAGACTTAGCAAACATTAAATAGCCAAAAAAAAAAAAAAAAAAAGCTTGCTAACAAAAAGTCCTGGAGTAAATTCAATAGTATTTGATACAACTCAACTCTGAAGTGCTGTTTATGTGGCGCACATGCTTATCAGCTGGCAACCATAAAGGAAAGGAAATCGAAAAATGCTTTTTAGTTTGTCCTGAAAAACAAACAAAAAACACCCAAAAACCTGCTTCAGATGGTGTACCCATGGTCTAACAGGAAGCAGTAGCCTCAGCCCACACACTGAGAGCATTGGAAATGAGCAGTGACTTTGGGCTAACCCCATGTGGCCGAGAGACAAATGGTGATTTACTGAAAAGAGTGGTTGCAACAGGTCAAAGCACCGCTTTCACATGCCTGTAAAAGACTTCTGGCTGGACATTCATCTTGTAAGGCACATGGTCAGGCATCAGTTACCACCAGCAATAATCGTTGTCATCAAGGTTTTAAAAACAGCGCAATCTGGGCTACATATGCGGTAACTTTTTCTAAAATTACCATATTCTTCCATGGTGTAACTATGGATCACAGTTTCTATCCTCTGCATATCAATGCTTAGCCTCAGTTTTATGACATATTTTTACCCACCTTATGATACCTTCACAGTAGCCATCAGTAGCATATCCATTGAGTATTCATTGAGCACTGTACCAGGTGCTGAAAGAACTATGAAGATAAATCAAGTATGGATACTTTTCAAGAAGCATATGGTCTACTACTAGAATTAAGACATGTAAATAACTAACTATATAAAACAGAGTAGAGAGCAGTCAGTGCCTAAATGTAAGTACAGAATTTGGATAATTTTGAGGCCAAGAGAGATTGTTTCTAGCTTGAGCATCAGGGAGTGCCAGAATAGTTTGGACCTTATGGAAAATATTTGATCTACCCTTCTTATAATGAGCCTACAGAGCATAGTCAACTCTGCCCTCATCTCTGCCAGACCATTGTTGTGTCACCATACCTTATAGGCACAGAGCCTTTATCACCCACCTTGTAGATGGCCACCTCTGTAGGTGCACCCAAACATACTTTGAGGGACACTTCCAAAACATTTCTGTGATATAATCTGAGGACATACCCATATAGTCATATACCTTTACTTTCCAATCCTATTTTTGACATGCTTTCCTTCTGCTTCCAATTCTCTTTGGGATATCTAGTACTCTCTTTTCTGGCTTTACCCTCTTCCACCTGCCAGGATAGTATCTTGCTTAATGGAAAGAAAACAAGGTTTGTGAAGAACAAACCTTTTGGAATGTGAAGTATACCTAGATGTCTAGTACAGGTGAGGGTATTCACTCAGCCCATGTGTAAACCATTTCTGAATCATTTTATCATCTTAAATTTCAGTCAGGCCAGTTATAATAAAAAACAGTTTCATGATAGTATTACCTTTATAGTTATGTAGCTCTCATTAACCCCTTTAATTAGCTACTATGTGAAATTACTTTTTAATATTACGATAGTGACTTTTTTCAATCCAATGTTTAAATATCTTTGTGAAGATAATAAAATAATCCTGTAAAACCATTGTTAAACTAAAATAGGATATGAACTTGGTATGATCCATGTTCAAGCTTATCAAATATTCTCTCTGATGCTATCAAGGGAGATTTTATGAGAGTATATATTACCTTCTGTTAGCTTTAAAAGATTATTTCAATGTCTTGCATTCTTTAATTCCTATGGATCCACAACCATGTGTAAAACATTTTTGAAACTGTATTTTAACATAGACCACTATTTAGTTCAAGAGGTCCTTATTATCCCAGGATAATAAATCATTATTTAAAATGGGAACCATGGGAAGCGGCTGTGGCTCAATCAGTAGGGCTCCCGTTTACCATATGGGAGGCCCCGGGTTCGGTTCCCGGGGCCTCCTGGTGAAGGCAAGCCCGTCCGCACGGCGTGGTTAGCTGATCAAGCGAGCATAAGCAGCAAGGGGGGGATAAATGAATAAATAAATAAAATCTTAAAAAATAAATAAATAAATAAAATAAAATGGGAAACAAAATTTCATCCTGAATAAAAGGTTGATTGGGGCTTTAACTTGGGGAAATGAAAGTAATATTTTGAAAATAAGTTTATTTTATCTTATAGTTAACATAGTTCAGGTTATAATAGCAACTATGTGCTATTTCTTAGAAGAAAGAATCAAGTGTTTTCCCTTTTTGGGGGGCGGGGGGGGTGCAGTTTTTACAGTGAAATTGTAGCCTAAGCCAGTGAATGACTTTCACAATGAAAAGTACATCTCTTTCTTATTACATCATCATAAATGTGAATTCTCAGATGGTGAATTCTTAATGATACCCTGAGTGTGACAGTTTTAAAAGTTTAAAAGTTTAATGCAAATTATCATTGAAGAACATTTGTTAATTAACACCTAATCAAACAGAAGTCTCTGTTGAATTAGTTTTGCTCAGTATTTAGATTGTCTGAGAAGAGAAGAATGACCACAAACTTAAAAAAATCTAGAGATTATTTCATTAAGACACTTTTTCAAATTATATATAATTATAAATTTAGTCTGATTCTCCTACCCTTCCTATAACTTCAGTCGTGTACAGAGCTTTGATATTCAAAAGATAATTTATCATTGTTGGGTCATCATTCTCATACTCATAAGTGCAAGTCTCTACTGTCCTTAGTTTATTAAATAACCCAAAAGCACTAATTTAGACTGGATAGCTTTGGACCAGCAAACGTTATATAGTCAGCTCAACCTTTACCTTAGGAGCACTTGTGGTCTAGAATTTATTTTTGACATATATTTGGATTTCCTGATGTGACAACAGCTTTTGTTTCTTTGGACTCCTTCACTTTTTCCCTGATGATGGATGAAGAAGGACCAATCCTCCCTACTTGTCCCTGGCAAGGAGGCTGACTCTCAGGGAACTGTATGAACCTGTGTTTAAAATGGAATTTAGGTTGTATCTGTTTTCCTATCAAATAAAATTGCTTGTATTTCATATCCTGCTGCTGCTTGTGTTTTTTATAGATGTTTTTCTCTTGGAATGTTTGTATTTATTCTTCTTAATTATTAGAAAATATTTTCTTGGTCATCCACTTTGTAATCCGATTTATTTTGTCCTTACCTTTATTACAGACACTAGAAAGCTCTATATTGATCCCTGGATCAGAGGTACTCTGATCTCTTATTTTGTGTAATGGTACAAAACAAGAGTCCGGAATCTTTGGTCCTTAAATTCAAGAGCCTGGTTTCTTTGTAAGAGGCCTTGAAACAAAATTTTTAATCCTTGGTTTTAAAGTCCAAAATGTATCTCTTTCAAACTTCAGGGATTCTTCTGGGATTTGGTGAACATTTTGGGTTTTACTTTGAGGACACCTTTCATGAGTTAATAAATTTCCATCATGCTTTTACCCAATCTTCATATCAGATTATTTAAGGGCTCTCATCCTTTTTGGTATATATGACAGCAGTGCCATCATTCAAAACCCCCTGGCTGTGATTGCCCTCCTTGATGTTCCTTCTTCAGTCAGGGCAATCAGACTGGAACATGTTATCCCCATTTTTTGTACAAGGATAGCTAAACAAGAATATCAGGTTTATGATTTCATAAAGTAGGTTATAGCTATTCCTGGATCTCTCCTCTAAGCCCACAGCTCTTTAAAAATAGAGTTATAATAGAGTTTCTGCTCATCTTTAGATTTTCTGTTTTCATCAGTTACTTATCTTTGATTTTTTTTGCTCCTGTGATCTTTTTTTTTTTAAGATTTTATTTATTTATCCCCCCTTTCTGCTTGTGCTCACTGTGTCCATTTGCTGTGCGTTTTTCTGTGTCTGCTTGTCTCCCTTTGTTGGGTCGTCCTGCAGCTCACCGCCCATGCAGGCCGGCTTGCCTTCACCAGGAAGCCCCGGGAACCGAATCCGGGGCCTCCCATGTGGTAAACAGGAGCCCTATCGATTGAGTCACATCCGCTTCCCTCCTGTGATCTTTTTTCCTTTCTTTTTTTAAAAACAAATCAATCTTATTTATACATATTAATAAAGCATACAGTTCACCTAAAGTGTACAATCAATGGTATTTGGTGTAATCACATAGGTGTGCATTAATCACTTCAATCATTATTAGAGCATTTTCATTATTTCAATAATAATAATGATAAACAAAAAAACAGACCAGCCAACAAACAAGAAAATTCTTTTTTTAAAAAGATTTATTTTATTTATTTATTTCTCCCCCTCCCCCATTGTTGTTTGTGATTGCTGTCTGCTCTCTGTGTCTGTTCATTATGTGCAGTCTATGTCTGCTCGTCTTCATTTCAGGAGGCACTGGGAACTGATCCCAGGACCTCCCATGTGGGAGGGAGGTGCCTAATCCCTTGAGCCACATCCGCTCCCTGCTTATTGTGGCTCTCACTGTGTCTCCTCATTCTGTCATCTGGTTGCGTCAGCTCGCTGTCTTGCTTGTCTTCTTTAGGAGGCACCAGGAACCAAACCCAGGACCTCC
Source organism: Tolypeutes matacus (assembly GCA_026826555.1). Classification (NCBI taxonomy): domain Eukaryota; kingdom Metazoa; phylum Chordata; class Mammalia; order Cingulata; family Chlamyphoridae; genus Tolypeutes; species Tolypeutes matacus. The sequence continues at coordinate 2,704,031 of JAKSZT010023082.1, forward strand.
CATGTGGTAGGCAGATGCCCAACTGCTTGAGCTACATCACCTTCCCAACAAGAAAATTATTCACCTTTCAATCTTTCTATGCTTCCTCTGCTATACATAGCTGCTATGTCTGGCTATTCTTGCACATTTGTTTGTTTGTTTATTAAGCAGTTTTATTGAGATATATTCACATACCATACATTTTATCCAAAGTATAGAATCAATGTTTTTTTTCCTAAAATATTTAAATCTCTTTTGCTTTAGTGGCTTGATATTTAGGTGTGTTAACTTGCCTTACTAGCAAGCTTAGAAGTACACCAGTTTTGTTTGTTTACTTAATGTCCTTCTTCTACCCTGCCATTTAGTCACCACTCAGCAGGCTTGATATATATCTCCACATAACTTTGTCAGAGTTGCTGCCTGCATTAAGCAAGACACCCTCAGAGCACACTCATTAACGAGGTCAGTCTGCATGCACGTATGTATCACACAGGCTTACACACTTAGAGCCGGAAGGGACCTTCAGAATGATCTGGTATAACCCCAACTTCAATTTACAAGCCCAAAATTACACAGTTAGTGTGTGATTAATTGAGACCAAAATTCAAACTCTGGGATTTTCATTGAGTTCTTCTTCCACCCATTCTATACTGTTCTGACACTCTCCAAAGCTCACTGTGTTACATCATGCACCCTGGGTTCCTGGGTTCTGCTCAAGCCATGAGGCAAGACATGGCCCTCAGTTCAGTCTGAGAAAGTTAGTTATCCTTTCTAGACTGGGTTTCTTCATTTGTAAACTAGGGGAGGTAGGCTAAATAAATCATCCACAATAATTATTTCAACTAGAAAGCAGTGATTTTGTGCTCATTTCAGTGGCATTTGCTACCACCTTTAAAAAAAAAAAAAAACTGCCTCATTAAAGCACTTTGCTACTTTCTGAACCTCTGAGGAGAGAAGCAGTGTAAGTGGAATGTGCATTTCTTTTCCCTGTCATCTGACATTTAGTGTCACAATCTTCATCTTAAAGTACAGGGTAGGCCAGGAACCTTAAAAGTACTTAAAGAAGCAAAAATTATAGGATATATCAAGTAATGAAGGTTGCACATTTTGCTTGCACTTAGAGCATTAATAACTCCACTTCCTGCCTGTTCCCATTCATTCCAGTCTTTGTGCTGAAGCGCTTACCTCAACTTTTAATACTGATGATTGGCATAAACTAGAGAAGTCTTCATTTCCTAAAAAAGATAGGCTGCTCAAATGAGGTGGTTTTGGCACTACGTGCTAGATGATTCTGAGAACTTTTTTTTCTTCTTCTTCTTTAAGGAGGTACTGGGAATTGAGCCCAGGACCTTGTATGTGGGAGGCAGGGACTCAACCATTGAGTTACATCTGCTTCCCAATGATTGTGATTTGTTGTTGTTGTTTTTTTGTTTGTTTGTTTGTTTGGTTTTTTTAAAAGATTTTATTTATTTATTCATTTATCCCCCCCCCTGCTGCTTGTGCTCGCCGGATCAGCCAACCACGCCGCGCGGGCGGGCCTGCCCTCACCAGGAGGCCCTGGGAACCGAACCCGGGGCCTCCCACATGGTAAACGGGAGCCCCACTGATTGAGCCACAGCCGCCCCCCATGTTGTTGTTGATATTGTTTAGGAGGTACCAGGGATTGAACCTGGGACCTTGGACATGGGAGGCGGGTTCTCAACCATTGAGCTACATCCACTCCCGAGAACTTTTTTTTTTTTTTTTTTTCCCCGAGAACTTCTTTTTGAAGATTCATTTATCTTCTTTGTATAACCGCTGTCAAGTGATGTCAGTATAGATTTGAATGATGTATATTTAACAAAATGCCAAAATCCTATGACGTTTAGGCCCTTTGTCAATAAGATTTTAATGAAAAGAAATCAGAGATTATTAGATTTGGAAAAGGCCACAGTTTTGTTTTTGTTTCTGTTTTTCCCTCTTTTGGCACGGTCCATTTATTTTATGGATGCAAAGTTAAGTGGCTTGCCCAAAGTCATACTGTTACTTGGTTAAAAAGACTAGGTCCAAAATCTAGGTCTCCCAAATCTTTCTCCAATTTTGATATGGCCATTCTGAAATAGCTTTATCAGTAAGCAAAGTGAAACTGTCACAAGTTGCTAATAATACAAAGCTCCCTTTTTGCAGTTTTTCAGGCGCCGAGAATTCACCAAGATTTTGATTAAGAAAGATACACCAGCTATATTTCCTTAGTGACTTTGTTGCAACATTTATTTGTACCCAGCTCCAGCACAGTTTATGGATGTGCATTTACAGATTAACTACATAAATGTTCTTGACCCTGAATGCTGTCTTCTGGATCCTTCATTTTTCATAATCACATATTGTAGATGACAACCAGGGACAGAGGTGAATAAGGGGAAATAAATTCAGTTTGTTTTATTTCCTGATAAGAAGCCCTTTCAAAGTTCTGGAGGGAGAAAGTTGAAAACACTGGACTCAAAACTGAGTGAGGAAAGTGCCTATTTTTCATCACATTGCTTCTTTCCATGTCTTAAGTGACTAAGAGCTAGCCATATATGAGCACAGATTTCCTCAGGGCACCAGTGAAAGCATTCGGAAGTATTTATTGATCACCTGCTTTGTGCCACGTCCTGTCCTAGGTGGTTGGATTTATATTGTCGAACCAGAGAACTTAGACCTGTCCTGTTGGAGCCCTCAACTTAGTAGGAGTGGCTGTACAGATGGTAAACTAGTAAGCAAACGAATGTCTAAATAAAAATTATGAGAAGGTATGTGAAAGAAAAATTCAGAGTACTGTGTGATAAGGAATAATGGAGATGGGGAAAGTACTTGATCTAGACATCTGGGAAAGCCTTTTGAGAAGGGACATTGAAAACTGAAGGAGCCAGCCATGTAGAGTCTGGATTGTAGAACGAAAATTCGGCACAGAGGAGGCAAGTGCAAACACCCTAACATTTAAAAAGAAATTGGGTCTATTTGGGGAACTGAAAGACTAAGGGAGAGGGGGAAGGGGAGATCATGAGAAACCAGTATATTTGTCTCTTGCTGAATTACTTCCTTGTTAGACGATCATTTGACTTTTATTGAGATCTGCGCACCATTCTGTCTCTTAGAGATAGTTGGATTTTAGTTTGATTACCCTCAACCTTGAGAGTGACTTGTAAGGGATATCAGAGAAGCAGGTTCCTGATATGTTCTTTCAGAGACTTGTGTTACTAGGCTTCACAGCTAGGGATACAGTAGCACTCTAACAATCACAAAACACCCCTTCTCTGGCTCAGCCCTCACTTGCAGAACTGGACCTCTGTCCCCCTCACAGTCCTTAAGCCACTTTGGTAAGTCCCCTGATTGCATCTCTCACATCCCCCCACTGCCAGGGGTCATCCAATATTTCACGTTCTTCTGCTCCTGACATTGGCCCTGTGGACACCCAGCTCCCTGATGTGGCCTGTACTAGTTCACTGCTTATGCCACTGTTGGCCTTTCCTCCTGCTGCTGTTTGTCTTTTGATAGGCAATCTTTTTCTCTCTCTGTTCTTTTCTAACCTGTATTCCAGATAAAGGAGAATCTGTGTTCCAGCATTCTCCGACAGTTATCCTTGCTGAAGCAAGGAGAATACTTCATTTGTGTAACAAATTCACAAAGGAGTGTTGACATTAGGTTCCCTGTTTGTTACAGATATTCTGGTGCTACAAAGCATGGGGTTTTATTAGTCTCTTTTCTTTAAACTCATGTTTGAATTGGGAGAGGGAACTGGAATAGAAAATAATCTGAAAATACTGCATTTAGCATCTCCTCTCCCTTTTCATCCCCATTCAGCCTCTTTTTCTTCTTGTATACCTTGCTTAGGAAGCATTTCTTCTTAGAAGACATATTAGTCTTTTTGATCCCATTCCCAAACTTGATTTTCTTCCTCCCCAGACTTTCTAGGACATGCTGAATCTGAGGGTCACACAACTTAGAGTCTCAAGCTAGGATTTTAGCCCTTATCCAAAACCTTAGGGCCAAATGTGTTTTTAGAAATCTAATTTTTTGGATTTTAGAATGGAAATATGGCGTATTACTATAGCATCTTGTAATCAAGTAGTATTTCTATAGCACAGCATATGAATATTTTTATTAAGTTGGATAAACAAAGGCTACAAATAACCAACCTCATGTCAGTTCTGATCAGGTTTTCCCTCTAAATGAATTTGCCACAAACTTAGAAAAGGCTTCAGTTTTTTTGTGTGTTTTGTTCTGTTTTAAACTGTGTTCTGGATTTTGGAATTGCAGAAAAGGGATTATGAAACTATACTCTCACACACATATATACATAACCATGGTCATTAGAATTTCCAAACTAAGTCTAAAGTTATCACAAAAAGTCTATAAGATGAAATATTACCTCTCCCCCATTCTCTCAGTTAATCCATTAAAGTTAATATGACTTCATCCGTATTTGTGGAGGATATCCTGAGTGAAGTTGATGGTATGAAAGGGCATATTAGTTCAGAATAAGTTCTTCATCCCAGTATAGCCACACCATCTGGAATGGACAAATGGACATGCCACAGGGTGATAGCAGGAACTTATAGTGTGAGAGGCAAGATCAGATATTCCCTGCAACTTGACCACAAGCTGCATTGTGATGCCTGGCTCATGACCTCTGCTCACTGAGGTGACTCACATGTAGCCTGAGCCGTATAAATGCTTTTCAAATGAGCCAAAGCTTCAGGCCAACCTTAAAAACAACTGCTATGGATGCTGATAAGAGGCTGCTCTACACATTGATGTGGTTGATTCCTTTTTAGCCCTTTAAACTTGACTTAGGTACACATAGCCTTCTTGCCAGTATGCAGTGTTAATAGTTCAAATGACAGTGGATTCCTATGTTGTATCTGTAGGTCTGTATTTGGAATAAGAAGTACTTTCTTTCACAAGTAGTAAAAGAAAGTGCAAGTAGAAAATCAGGTTTACACTAGTCAAGTAAACCTTTCCTTTTTCAAGTGTTTTATTCTTGATTCTTTCAACAAGAAAATGTGTTCCTTAAGATTCCATCATTGGACTTTTTGTTCTTTAACTTTTATTTTGAAGTACTTTCAAACTTACAGGACAGTTACAAAAGGAATACAAACCCCATACAGAGAACTCCAACATACCCCTCCCTCCCTATACCCAGATCCACCAATTTTAACATTTCGCCACATCTCCCATATCATTCTATTTATCAATGAGTTTTCAGAACTCGAGTGTAGATTGTATACATCACACTCCTTGAACACTTAATACTGCCGTGTACATTTCTTAAAAACAAAGACATCCACTATGTAACCACCTTAAGTGCCATTATCAAGCTCTGGAATTTAATAAAAAGCTTGCAGTCTATATTCCAGTTTTTTCATATGTCCAGTAATGTCCCTTTGTACCTTTAATTCTCACTGTCTCTTTAGTTGCTCTTTTTATTTTAATTGTGGAACATTTATACAACATAAACTTTCCTTCCCATCTTAACTACTCCCAAGCATGCCATTCAGGGAGATTAATCACATTCACAGTGTTGCAGTACCTCACTACCTTCCAGTACTTAAATTTATGCCATCTCCCCAAACAGAAGCCCTATACCCATTTTGCTTCAACTCCCTATTCCCCCTGCCCCCAGCAACCTGTACTCTAATTTCTGTCTCCATGAGCTTGTATATACCCCGATATTTTCTTTGTGGTTCCGATGGGGCTTAATTTAACATCCTAAATCTGTAATAATCTTGTTTGCTTTGATACCAGCTTAACTTCAATAGTATGCAGAAACTATGTTCCTGTACCTCTCCATTCCCCCCACCTTTATGTAGTTCTTGTCACAAATTACACATTTATACATTGAGTCCCAAACCACCTATTTCTCAATACATTTTATGTATTTGCCTTTTGGATCCTGTAGAAAGTAACAGGTGGAGTTACAAACCAAAAATACAGTAGTACTGACATTTATATTTACCCATGTCATTATCTTTACCAGAGATCTTTATTTCTTCATGTGTCCTCGTTTAATTGTCTATTGCCCTTGCCTTTCAACTTGCAGAAATCCCTTCAGCATTTCTTGTAGGACCAGTCTAGTAGTAACAGAGTTCCTCAGCTTTTGTTTATCTGGGGATGTCTTAATCCTTCCCTCATTTGTGGAAGATAGTTTTGCCAGATATATAATTCTTGGTTGTCAGGTTTTTTTTTGCTTTTAGCATTTTAAATATGTTCTTCCCACTGCTTTCTTGCCTCCATGGTTTCCAGTGAGAAATCAGCACTTAATCTTATTGAAGCTCCCAAGTGTGTAACACGTTGCTTGTCTCTTGCGGCTTTCAGAATTCTACCTTTGGCATTCCAAAAGTTTGATTATAATGTGCCGTGGTGTGAGTCTCTGTTTTTATCTTGTTTGGAGTTTATTGAGCATCTTGGGAATTTGCAGCCATTATTTCTTTGAACATTCTCTCTGCCCCTTTCTGTCTTTCTTCTCCTTCTGGGACTCCCACAGTGTGTATATTGGTATACTTGATGGCGTCCCACAGGTTCCACAGGCTCTGTTCACTTCTTTCCGCTCCTCAGACTGAATGATTTCAATTGCCTTATCTTCAGATTCACTAATTTTTCTTTCTTTTGCCAACTTCAATCTGCTATTGAACCCCTGTAGGGCATTTTTAATTTCTGTTACTGTGGTCTGTAGCTCTGGTTCCTTTTCATAATTCCCACTTCTCTAGTGATATTCTCTTTGTGTTCATCTGTTGTTGTCCTGATTTCCTTTAGTGTTTTTTTTTGTTTTGTTTTTTTTTTTTGGTTATTTTTGTTTGTTTGTTTTTTTAGTTAGGCCAGTAAAAATAATTTACTTGGGAAATGGGGGGAAGAACAGAGCTTGCTGAGAAATGGGAGAGAAAGACAGAAATACACACCAAGATTTGGTGCGGGCTCCTCTAGGCAGAGAGAGCGAGCTCTTTCTCATGTGATTACCTTTTAAACTGTTAATTATTTCTCCCCCTTCCTAATGATAAGGGGATGGGCCCCAGCTGTTATTGGTTATCCCATTGATAGTGGGACCAATTGTGAGGACTGTTTGGAATATCTGGGGCCAAGGAGAGGTCCCAGAAAGAGAAACTGGGACCTCAAGGTTATACTCAATGTCCCGGTGAGGTCTTGTAGCCACTTTGTCTGCTGGCCATGCGGTCTGGTGGCCATGTTGTCAGCTGGCCATGCAGTCTCACAGCCATGTTGTGGCTTTGTCTTCTCCTCCATTACCCTATACTAACCTGCCTCAACTCCCCTCTCAGAGAGTTCATGCCCTTATTCTTAAGGGGGGTGCTGAGGGGCAATGATCATTCTTCTGTAGTTACTTCCTGCTGATTAGAGCAGTAGTCCGTGCCTGACAGGGCATAAACCTCTCTCTATTGAGGTTGAGAGAAGATGGCTCTGACACTGTAGTTGGAACTGGCTGAAATCCCCACATGACTAATATCTTGTTTTGGAAGGCATTGATTCTGGAAGAAATAAACTTAGTTCGAATTTTGAAGACATATGGCCCCACTAAAAGGATAAGGAAGATAGTGGTAAGTGGGTCCAAAAAGGGGGGTCATCTATGACATACTGGACCATGAGAATGAGGAAGTCCAGGTACCTTTAGAGGCTGCATTGCCCTGAAGTTGGTGGGCTTAATCTTGCAGGTTTTGAATGCTGTTTAGAACTATTCCAGAGTGATTTATATAGAAACAGCATTTATCTTGAGAAATAGGCATCCCCATCCACCCCGTGCTGCTGTTAGCTTGTTAAGGGCTCTGATTTTGCAGTACTACAGCAGCAAGAGAGTTTGTTTGCTGTTTCAGGACTTCTACGGCACAGCTACTTTCTTCTACGCTGTTACTTCACTTTAGAAAGAGATTGTAATACATAATGGGGTTTGGTATAAATTGCCAATCCTAGTTTTCTATGGTGGTGGTTATGCCTAAGACAGCTAGCTAAGAGGGGGGTGAGAAGAGGCATTGCCCTTTTAGTTATTGTATAGGAAGAGAATACAGGAAATGAAAACAGACAAGATTTCTTAAGGGGTGTCTGGCTTTCCTTCCCCCTAGCAATAGGTGTTTGGGCTAGAGTTAGAAGGAACACTGGCTTTGACACAGATACTTCTTAGCTTTGTATCTTGAAGTATTTCAGGTCATCCAATGACTGGCAGTCATACGTCCCGTCAGGTGCTTCTGGTGAGCTGGCACTTCCTTGGGCAGTTGGCTTCACTCAGGATAAGTGCACCCAGCTGGCAATTCCTTTAACTTTAATAGCAGTTTCCGGCGGGGGTCAGGGAGCACCACTCACTTATTTATCTCCAGGCAGTGGCTTGCCAAATGAAGATGGAGAAGCATTGGATTCCTCTAGGTTCTTGGCAAGATTTGATGTGGGCTCCTCTAGGCAGAGAGGTCCTTTAGTTCTTTGCCCATGTTTTCCTTTAGCTCTTTGAGCATATTTAGGACTGTATTTTTAAAGTCTTTGGAGGATTGTGGGAAGATGACATCAAGATTAGACAGGCAAGGCTCAGCTTTCTCACAAAAACAACAGAGACAGAGCCAAAAGCTGCCCGAGGGACCTGCTTTGGAGGTCAGCAGACCAGGCAGTGCTTCACAATTCCCAGGAGGGTGAGGAACAGAGAGAGGAAGAACCCGAAACAAGAAACTGTGAGTAACTAAACCTCCTGACCACCGGGAAGGGCTCTCCTTCCCTGTCCCCAAGATATTAAGTGGGGATAAAACCCCTGGCTCATTGCAGCTGACTGAGAGGGGAGCAGACGTCTTCCTCCCTGTCAACTGTTATAAGGAAAAAGGGAGGGGGAGTCAGGGGACTTTTCTTCAGTGAATTCAGCCAGTGGAGCTCACTTTGGATATCAGCTCTGGCTAGACCGAAACAAAGGAAAACAGAGAGAGGTACACCTCTGTGGAAAGGTGTGCCAACGAGTGCAATCTGCTGACAGATCTGGAATTGCATGGACAAAAACTGCAATTGAGTCTCTCTGTTCTCTAACTTCTAGAAGAAAATCTGCATCCCATTCAGTGAATCCCTAGCATGATTGTGATAACTTAACCTGGGCAATTTTAAAGACTTAGGATAAGTTGAACCAAATATTGAGGAAGAGCTTAGAAAAATAATAATAGGTAAGAGAGAGAAATTGGCTATCAGAATAAATTCACCAACATATTCAGAAGCCTAGACATGAGCAAAAAATTACAAGCCATACTAGGAAACAGGAAGAGATGGCCCAGCCAAAGGAATAAACCAAATATACTGAAGAGATACAGGATTTAAGACACATAATCAATGATAATCACATAACTCTTCTAAATCAAATTAAAGAATTGAAAGAAAATACGACTAAGATAAAGGATATTAAGAAGACACTGGGTGAGCATAAATAACTATTTGAAAGTCTGCAAAGAAAGCAACAGACCTTATGGAAATGAAAGACAATGGATGAGATCAAAAATACGTTAGAGGGAAGTGGCTGTGGCTCAATTGGTTGGGCTCCCGTTTACCATATGGGAGGCCCCGAGTTCGATTCCCAGGGCCTCCTGGTGAAGGCAAGCTGGCCTGCATGGCGAGCTGGCGCAACAAGATGAAGCAACAGAAGGAGACAAGCAGACACAGGAAAAACAAAACAAAACAAAAAAAAAACGCAAAGCAAATGGACACAGCGAGCACAAGTAGCAAGGGGGGGATAAATAAATAAATTTTTTTAAAAAATACATTAAAGGCACATAAAAGCATATTTGAATTGCTTGAAGACAGAATTAGTGATTTTGAAGACAGAATATCTGAACTGGAAAAGATAGGAGAACAGAAAGAGAAGAGAATGGGAAAAATGGAACAGGGTCTCAGGGAATTGAATGACAATGCAAGATGCAAAAAACCGTATGCATTATCGGTATCCCAGAAGAAGAAAATGGAAAAGTGACAGAAAGAATATTTGAGGAAATAATGACCGAAAACTTCCCAACCTTTATGAAAGGCATAAATATCAATATCCAAGAAGGACCACACACCCCAAACAGAAGAAATCCAAATAGACCTACCCTGAGACACCTATTCAGAATGACAAATATCAGAGATGAAGAGAAGATTCTGAAAGCAGCAAGAGAAAAGAAAAGCAACACATACAAGAGAACCTCGATAAGATTAAATGTTGACCTCTCATCAGAAACCATGGAGGAGAGAAGAAAATGGTATGAGGCATTTAAGGTACTGAAAGAGAAAAACTGCCAGCTAAGAATTCTGTATCCAGCAAAGCTGTCCTTCAAAAATGAAGGGGAGTTCAAAGTCTTCACAGACAAAGAAAAACTGATAGAATATGTTACCAAAAGACCAGAATTAGAAGAGATAAGAGAGTGTGAAGCCTGAAAGGAAAAAACAAGGGCAAGAGACTTGGAGAAAAGTTTAGAAATGAAGATTATTAGAAAGGGAAAATTAAAGGGTAAAAAGATAAACAATAGTATGGCGTGACAAGAGAAAGCTAAAGGTCAAAATGGATGAAATAAGTAATGCCTTTACAGTATTAACATTGAATGTTAATTGCTTGAACTCTCCAGTCAAAAGACATAGACTGATAGAATGGATAAAAAAATATGAGCCATCTATATGTTGTCTACAAGAGACTCACCTCAGATGTAAGGACACAACCAGGTTAAAAGTGAAAGGTTGGAAAAAGATATTCCACACAAATAGTAACCAAAAAAGAGCTGGAGTAGCGATAGTAATATCAGACAAAATAGATTTTAAATGCAAAACTGTTATAAGGGATGTATTAGTCAGGGTTCTCTAGGGAAACAATCAACAGAAGATATCTGTAAATAGTATGAGATTTTATAAAATTCTCTCATGTGACCATGGGGATGCACAAGTCCAGGTTCTGCAGGCAGGCTTCAAACCCGGGGCTCTGATAAAGGTCCCATGGAGGTCCTTGATGAGTTCCCCGGAGACACTGGCTGTCCAAAGACAAGCTGGAAAGTTCTCTCTGAATGCTGAAATCCCTTGCCTTTTTAAGCCATTCAACTGATTGGATAAAACGTCACTCATTGCTGACTGCAATCTCCCTGGTTGATTGTAGATGTAATCCACCCTCTATGCAGTAAACTCACTGATGACTAATGTTCATAAATGTCCTTATATTACAGTTAGCCCAGTGCTTCCTTGACCAAAAAACTGGGCACAATTACCTGACCGAGTTGATACATTAGCCTAACCATCACAAGGGATGAAGGAGGTCATTATATATTAATAAAAGGGGCAATTCAGCAAGAAGAAATAACTATACTAAATATTTATGCACCTAACCTGAATGCCCCTAGATACATGAGGCACACACTGGCAAAGCTGAAGGGAGAAATAGATGTCTCTACAGTAATAGTTGGAGACTTCAATACACCACTTTCAGTATTGGATAGAACATCTGGACAGAGGATAGATAGAAACAGCTTGAATAATATGATAAATGAACTAGACCCAACAGACACCTATAGAACATTACACCCCAAAACAGCAAGATATACATTCTTTTCAAGCGCTCATGGATCCTTCTCCAGGATAGACCATATGTTGGGTCACAAAACAAGTCTCAATAAATTTAAAAAGATTGAAATTATACAAAACTTTCTCTGATCATAACAGAATGAAGCTGGAAATCAATAATGGATGGGAAAAGGCAAAATTCATAAATATATGGAGACTAAACAACATACTCTTAAATAATCAGTGGGTCAAAGAAGAAATTGCAAGAGAATTCCACAAATATCTTGAGATGAAAATGAGAACACAACATATCAAAACCTATGGGACACCGCAGAGGCATTGCTAAGAGGAAAATTTATAACCTTCAATGCTTACATTAAAAAAGAAGAAAGAGCTAAAATTGAAGATATAACTGCACACCTGGAGGAACTAGAAAAAGAACAGCAAACTAATCCCACACCAAGCCAAAGGAAAGAAATAGTAAAGATCCCAGAGCAGAAATAAATGAAATTGGGAATAAAAAATAGATTGCAAATATTCTCACTGTTCTGATTTTATGATAATCAGGGTAGGCTAAACATTTACTGTATTAGAAACCATGCATGTGTCCCCAGACCTAGTTTTTCTCCCTAGGTCTGGTTTTTAGAATGCTGGTGATAAACCAAGCCTGATTTATTATATGACCATTCTGTATGAGAAAAGACTGTAACTCTAGCTATCTTTGGTCAACTTTAAGAGATATAGCAGGGGGACAGATGTGGCTCAAATGGTTGGGTGTCTGTCTCCCATATGGAGGGACCTGGGTTCGATCCCCAGGACCTCCCAGTAAAAATTTGAAAAAAAAGAAGAATGTGGGAGGTGCGTGGGTTTCCAGGCCCCATGCACAGGTGCGCCGCCCAGCCCCGCTGAGCCACGCAAGATGATGACATTACAGAAGAGTGACACGGGAGAGCCAAGACAAGACGCGCTGAAAAACCAGGAACTAAGGTGGCACAGGTGGTAGGACGTCTCTCTCCCACATCAGAGGTTCTGAGGATTGAATCCCAGTGAAGACAGGAGGAGAAGGATGAGAAGAGAGGGCAGGAAACAGACACAGAGAATTGCCCAGTGAATGGGCACAAATGCAGTGGAAATGGGGGAGGGGTGGGTAAAAACGGATAAAAGTAAATAAATCTTTAAAAAAAAAAATACAATAGAATCAACAAAACCAAAAGTTGGTTCTTTGAGAAGATCGACAAAATTCAAAAACCCCTAGCTAGACTGATAAAGAAAGAGAGAGAAGACACAAATAAAATGAAAAATGAGAGGGGAAACATTACCACTGACCCCATAGAAATAAGAGAGATCATAAGAGGATACTATGAACAACTGTATGCCAAAAAAACTTGACAATATTGAGGAGATGGACAAATTCCTAGAAACACATGTACTACCTACACTGGCCCTAGAAGAAATAGAAGACCTCAAGAAACCAATCACAGGTGAAGAGATTGAAACAGTCAGATGTCTTCACAGGTGAATCCTACCAATTTTACCAATCATTCAAAGATGACCTAATACCGATCTTGCTCAAGCGCTTCCTAAAAATTGAACAGGAAAGAATGCTGCCAAACTCATTCTATGAAGCCAACATCACCCTAATACCAAAATCAGATAAAGATACTGCAAAAAAAGAAAATTACAGACCAATATCTCTAATGAATATAGATGCAAAAATCCTCAAAAAAATACTTGCAAAACAAATCCAAAAGCACATTAAAAGTTTTATACACCACAATCAAGTAGGTTTTATCCCAGGTATGCTAGGGTGGTTCAACATAAGAAAATCAATTAGTGTAATAAACCACATTGATAAATTGAAGAAGAAAAATCATATGATTTCTCTCTATTGATGCAGAAAAGGCATTTGACAAAATACAGCACCCTTTCTTGATAAAAAAAAAAAACACTCCAAAAGATAGGAATAGAAGGAAATTTTCTCAAAAACCTGCAGCTAGCATTGTACTTAACAGTGAACAGCTGAAAGCTTTCCCACTGAGATTGGGAACAAGACAAGGATGCCCAATGTCACCATTATTATTCAATATTGTGCTAGAAGTTCTAGCTAGAGCAATTAGGCTAGAAAAAAGAAGTAAAAGGCACCCAACAGGAAAGGAAGAAGTAAAACTTTCGCTCTTCATTGATGACATGATCCTATATCTAGAAAATCCTGAAAAATCCACAATAAAGCCACTAGAATTAATAGACAAGTTCAGCAAAGTGGCAGGATACAAGATTAATGTGCAAAAACCAATAGTGTTTCTGTACTGATGTGCAATCTCAGGAAATTTTTTAAAGTTTCATTTGTAATAGCAACTAAAACAATCAAATATTTAGGAATAAACTTAGCCAAAGACATAAAGTGAAGAACACTTAAATAAATGGAAGGATATTCTGTGTTCATGGATTGGAAGACTAAGTATCATTAAGATGTCAATTCTACCCATTGTAAATCTACTGATTTACAGATTCAACGCAATCCCAATAAAAATCCCAACAGCCTTTTTTGCAGGAATCAATAAGCCAATAATCAAATTTATTTGGAAGGGTAAGGTGCCCCGAATAGCCAAAAATGTCTTAGAAGAACAAAATTGGAGGACTCTCACTTCCTGACTTTAACGCATATTACTTAGATACAGTGGTAAAGGCAGCATGGTACTGGCATAAGGACTGACAGATTGACCAGTGGAACCAAATTGAAAACTCAGAAATAGACTCTCACGTCTACAGTCAAGTGATTTTTGACAAGGCTGTTAAGCCCACCCAGATGGTCCAGAACAGTCTATTCAACAACTGGTGCTGAAAGAACTGCATATCCACATCCAAAAGAAAGAAAGAAAATCCCTATCTCACACCTTATATAAAAATTAACTCAAAATGGATCAAGGACCTAAATATAAAAACAACAACCATAAAACTTCTGGAAGAAAATGTAGGAAAACATCTTCAAGATCTTGTGGTAGGCAGTAGTTTCTTTCTTTTTTTTTTTTTTTTTTTAAGAATTTATTTATTTACTTTATCCATTTTAAACCCCCCCTTCCCCATTTGCTGTTTTGTGTCCATTTGCTGGGCAATTCTCTGTGTCTGTTTCCTGCCATCTCTTCTTATCCTCCTCCTCCAATCTTTACCAGGATTCGATCCTGGAGATCTCCAATGTAGGAGAGAGGTATTCTGCTGCCTGCGCCACCTCAGCTCCTGGCTTCTGGAGCTTTCGGAGCATCTCGTCTTGCCTCTCTCCTGTTACGTCATCATCCTGCTGCATGGCTCCCGGGGCTGACAGCTCAGCGGCACACAGAGCCTGGCAGCCCATGCGGCTTCTATATATATTTATATTTTTTACCAGGAGGTCCCGGGGATCGAACCCAGGTCCCTCCGTATGGCAGACGGACTCCCAACCATTTGAGCCACATCTGCCCCCAGCAGTAGTTTCTTAAACCTTACACCCAAGGCACGAGCAACAATAGAAAAAATAGAAAACTCAGAAATAGACCCTCACATCTAAAAAATAGATAAATGGGACCTCCTCAAAATTAAACACTTTTGCACCTCAATGGACTTTGTCAAAAGGTTGAAAAGACAGCAGACTCAATGGGAGAAAATATTTGGCAATCACATATCTGATAAGGGTTTAATATTCATGATATATAAAGAGATCATACAACTCAACAATAAAAAGACAAACTGTCTGATTTTAAAATGGGCAAAAGACTTGAAAAGACAATTGTCCAAAAAAGAAATACAAATGGCAAAGGAACACATGAAAAAATGCTCAACCTCACTAGCAATTAGGGAAATGCAAATCAAAACTACAGTGAGATATCATTTCACACCTATTAGACTGGCCGCTATTAAAAAGTCAGAAAACTATAAATGTTGGAGAGGATGTAGAGAGATAAGAATGCTAATTCACTGTTGGTGGGAATGTAGAATGGTACAGCCACTGTGGAGGACTGTTTGGCAGTTCCTAAGGAAGTTGAATATAGACTTGCCATGTGACCTGGCAATACCATTACTAGGTATATACCCAGAAGAACTGAGAGCAGAGACATGAACAGGTACCGATGTTCATAGTGGCATCGTTCACGATTGCCAAAAGTTGTAAACAACCCAGATGTCCATCAACGGATAAATGGATAAACAAATTGTGGAGTATATATACGATGGAATATTATGCAGTGGTAAGAAGAAATGAAGTTGTGAAACATGACAACATGGATGAACCTGGAGGACATTATGTTGACTGAAGCAAACCAGATACTAAAGGACAAATACTGTATGATCACACTATTATGAACTAAATATATTATGTGAAATATGAATAAGGGTAAAATTGTATATATAATACCGTTTTTCTTTGAAGCTGAACAGCTGTAGGTTAATACTATAAAATGTTAATATCAGACCAAAAAAAAAAACACATTATGCTACGTGAAGGAGATCAAAGAGTAGTACTACATATTGTATGATTCTATTTATATAAAATGTAAATATAAATCAATTTATAAAGATGAAATTAGATTAGTGGTTATATAGGCCTAGGGAAGGAATGCTAAGGGATGTGGAGTCTTTCTCTTTGGAGTAATGAAATTTTTCTAATTTTAGAGATGATGAATGTACAACATTGTGATTATACTAAAAGTCATTGATTAAATAAACACTTCGGATAGATCATATTATATGTGGATATATCTCAATAAAACTGCTTAATAAACAAATAATTGTGCAAGAATAGTCATAAATAGCAGCTATGTACAGCAGGGGAAACAGATTAAGAGGTGAGGGATTTTCTTGTTTATTTATTATTATTATTATTATTATTATTGAAGTAATGAAAATGTTCTAATAATGATTGAAATGATCAATGCACAACTATGTGATTATACCAGATATCACTGATTGTATACTTTGGATGAATTGTATGTTTTATTAATATGTATCAATAAAATTGATTTGTTTAAAAAAGAAAGTCTGAGATGGCCTCCTCATTGATGGTTTCTCATACTTTAATCTTTTCCTTCCCCTGGGCCATTGCTTCCTATTTCTTTGTATGTTTTGAAACCTGGACATTTTGATATTTTAACATGTTATCTCTGGAATTTAGACTCTGGAGTGTTGGTTCCTTAAGCATGTATCCAGCTATTTTTATGGCAGAATGCCTTGAATGCCAGAAGCTAACAATCAATCAATCAATCAATAAATAAATAAAACACCTTTCCCAGTCTTTGCAGACTGACCTGTGCACATAGAGGCCATCCTGCTCCTTTCTGGGAATGTGGCCCTAGGAATTCCCCTGTTTATACAGTTCTGAATGTCCCCTCTTCCCTAGGAAACAGTTTCTCATGGTCCCAGGCACAGCACTATATGTCCTACGGCCAGCAGTCCATTTCCCCAGGCAGCATGACTTGACTGCTTTACCACAGTGTTCTGTAGGATAGTTCGGTGAGCTACCTTCTACACACAGGGCACCTTCTGGGACGGTGAGTCCCTCTGGCCACCATTAGACAGATTGGCCAGATGTACATGTTTCCAATATGTTCACAAGGGTTACTCTGTTCCATCCAGAACCAGGACCAAGGAACTGTACTGGGAGGAT
The DNA here is from genome assembly GCA_026826555.1 of Tolypeutes matacus. Taxonomy (NCBI): domain Eukaryota; kingdom Metazoa; phylum Chordata; class Mammalia; order Cingulata; family Chlamyphoridae; genus Tolypeutes; species Tolypeutes matacus. The sequence continues at coordinate 2,721,144 of JAKSZT010023082.1, forward strand.
GGGCTGGCGCCACACCAAATTGATGAGGGTTGAGGGAAGGGGCAGCCAGGGCGTCCTGAGATCCTGCCTCTTTTAAGTAATCTTTTTCTTGATTTGGCACTCACCCTGTTACTACAGTCCTTTAACTGTTTTTCTGAAGCTTTAAGAAAGATATTTCTTCCTGTTCTTGCTAAGTTGTTCAAAGCTTCTGTGGTGATATGAAGCCCTGAAGTATCTCACTCTGCCATTTTGAATGGGGCAGTGTCCATCACTGGACTTTTTTTTGCAGAGGTATTCAAAGTGGAAGATGGAATTGCAGTGTTTTCAGTATTTTGAATAGTGTTTTGATGGCTTTAATTTTACTCCATTTACCATTATTTAAATTCTAGAAAATGAAGAAGTCAAGGAAACGACCCTGCGAGAGCTTAAAATGCTTCGTACTCTCAAACAGGAAAACATCGTGGAGCTGAAAGAAGCCTTTCGTCGGAGAGGAAAATTGTACTTGGTGTTTGAGTATGTTGAAAAAGTAAGTCGCTACTTGACACAGTTGAGTTTTTGCTTGATTCTTCTCTTTAAGGCTGTTTATAAATTTATTTATTACTATCTTTAATATCTAGTATGACTTGTGAATGTACTCATAACCTGAGGACTTTAGCAATGAAAGTATTATCCATAATAATGAAAACTGAAATATATTTAAGAATTGTGTACAATTTAATCATAAAGAGATAATCTTAAGTTTAAACAATATACTAATTTGCCTTCCAAAGTCCATGTCCAAGAAGTAATTTTTAGACTTCATTTCTTAAACCTAAACAAGACCTCTGAGGGAAACAGGTAAATTGACAATGAGAGAGACAGGCTGAGAGAGGTATGTGTAATATACCATGTAAGCATGGGTGGGTGTCTAAATCAGATTTAGGGCAGCCAGTGAGAGGGCTCACAAACAACCTTTTGTGAATTGCCAGTGCTTTGGCTTTATTTGAGGGAAGGAGATGTCCTTGAGGGAAGGTGAGCCTGAGAAGAAAGATGAAATCACATGGAGGAATTGGAAGCATCGGAGAAAAGAAGAAAAACATGCATTGTTCGAGTATCTGTACCCTTGCATTAGTACTTTATAAAAAATTATCAACTTAGTGATAATTTTAATAATGTGGCCTATGGGCAAATAGGCACTACAATAATCAGTATTGTCTGTTTATGAATTTCTTGGAGAGCACCTGACCTACAGCAGTTGGTTATTGTCAAGAACTAAACAAATAAGTGCCTTAACAATAATAAACAGGAGCCAGACTAAAGTTTAAAGAGGTTTCCTTGATGAGCAAATAGGAGGCCCCTGCTGATTTCCTGTGTTATTGTCTACAGAAGATGAAATTGGAGAGGTTTATTTGCTTTAGGTCCATCTCAAGATTCTTTCTGTATCATTAAGTAGAGTCTCACCATCATTTTCACAAAATGGAAGGCCATGTTGCCAAAATGACTGACCAGTAAAACAGCTTGTGAATTAATTTACAAATTATTTTCCAAATTTAAAAATATGTATAGTAATTCCGTTACTAGCAAAAATTGAAAAATATTATAAGGCTCTTTGTAGTTTTAAATCACTGCTTTTTGGTTGCCTTCCAAAATCCATTTTAAGGTGGGTTTTTTTTCCCTGTGTCAACTAGGTATTTCTCATAAGCTACCAAAATGAAACTAAAGGTTTATATTAAAAAAAAAAAAAAAGTTATAGAAAAAAAGGATTGCTATACTAGGATCCCAGGGAAAATCGGATGATCTTTAGGTTGTCAGAAATAATTGTGTAGTTTTCAGTTTTCACTGCCAAATAAAATTTTGACAGCTCTATCTCAGTTTATCTTTTTATTTCTATTCTACTTTTGGTGATTGGACATGGTTAATAACAATTTAGTATGAAAATTGTGAATCTGTTTCCTTACTGGGTGAGATGATTTGGCATGTCTGACATCTCTCTGCTGGTGTCAGAGCCACTACTGGAACTCCAGTCTTCTGAGCCCAGACTTGGTATTCTTCCCTCTGCCCCTGTGGGTTTTAAGTGGACAGTGACCATCACACCTTCCTATCAGAGGCAGTGACTAACAATTGACAGTGAGTCTCAAGAAGTGTTAGGGGGAAGCGGCTGTGGCTCAATCAGTAGGGCTCCCGTTTACCATATGGGAGGCCCCGGGTTCGGTTCCCGGGGCCTCCTGGTGAAGGCAAGCCCGCCCGCACGGCGTGGTTAGCTGACCCAGCGAGCACAAGCAGCAAGGGGGGGATAAATGAATAAATAAATAAAAAATCTAAAAAAAAAATGTCCTAAGAAGTGTTAGGGTGTTTGTCAAGTATCCGAATTCTCCTAGGTGATTCCGAGTCATCATTCCTTCCAGGGGTAAGATAGGGGAGGAAAGTACCCTCCTCCACCTCCCCATTTGATAATCATTGTTCTGTTCTAAGATATAGTTAACACTCAATACATATTTGATAGATGAATGAATGATAAATTTTTAAATAAAAATAAATTATGTTGGATAGAGTATGTAATTTCACAATATATTTACATTAAAAGAGGTTATTGCCAATTCTTCAAATCTATCCCTTTTTGTTTCCTCTGGCCCTTTTTAATATAGGCCCTTATTTCAAACCTTAGAATATTATAGTAGTCTCATTTTCAGATCTCTCTTATACCTCAATTCTACCACATTAATCTTCTAAAACATTGATTTTATTATATCACCTGCTACACAGAGCCCACTGTTACCCACAGGGTAAAGTTCTGCGAAACTGGTCAGTGAGCACTGAAAGACAATCGGAGACCTTGCCATAGAGCTAGAACTTGTACTGCACCTTGAAGATTAAGCAGAATTTATTCAATAAACAGGAGAAAGCAAGAAAAGGAGGTGGAGGAGGAATATCAAAGCAGAATTCCATTTGGCTGCAGTGGTAACAGAGACCCAGAATTACAATGGCTTGAACAAAATAGAAGTTTATTTCTTTCACGTATGAATAATAAAGGAAGGCAATACAGGGCTGGTATGGCAGCACTGTTCCATAGTTGTAGGAGGTCCAGGTTTCTTCTGTCTTTCTGCTCTACCATCCTTGAGAACAAGGGCCATTGTTCTCAAGGTCCAAAATAGAGCTTTAGCCGTTGTGTCTCATTTGCCAGGATTTAGTTGCATGGCTACACTAGCTGCAAGGCAGGCTGGGAAATATAGTCTTTAATTCTGGATACAACTTAAAAATTCTATTACTATGGAATAAGAGAAGAATGGCTGTTAGGGGACAGTATCTCTGCCATTGAGGGGTCTAGATTTTCGCATGAAATGGGATTTAACATTTATTTTCTTTATTACAAAACCCTCCTAATCTTCCTGTGCATTTGTGACCTCCTGTGCATTTGTTAATTTAAAAAGGCAATTCAAATGGAGGATCAAAAAATGATGCATGTATACATTAAGCACTGTATTTTAACTTAAAACATATAAATATGTATTCATGTACCAGTCTTCAGAGGTAGGGTCAAGGCCTTTTGAGTATTGATCTTCTGGTTGAAGTTCTGATTGGTTTTTCTTACATACACCATACTCATAAGGTATCAACTTCGATATCCTGTGTCAGTTTCTTTAAAGTGAAGCAAGAGCTTAAAACACTTGTTGGGGATTGAATCATGCCCCCCACAAAAGGCATGTTCAGGTCCCAACCCCTGGTCTTGTGGGTGTGAACCCATTTTTAAATGGGACCTTTGAAGATGTTATTAGTTAAGGGGTGCCCAAAGAATGAGGGTGGGCCTTAATCCAACATAGCTGAAATCCTTATAAGCAAAGGGAATGGACACAGGAGAGAGAAGCCATGGGAAACAGCCAGAAGCTGGAAGTCAACAGAACCCAGAAGAGAAAGAAGATACTGCTATGTGCATTGCCATGTGATAGACAAACCAAGGAACTCCAAAGATTTCCAGCCAGCCAGAAGATAAGTATTTTAGTTTCCTTGCTGTTAAAACAAATACCGTACATTGGGGGTTGGCTTAACAACAAGAATCTGTTGGCTCACGGTTTCAGAGGCCTCTGAAAACACTTGCAGAGCAATCCTAATGCAGAATCTTTCAATATTTATGTTTACCACCACTACCACCCCTCCCCCATCAATGTTTTATAATTGTCTCACTCATACTTGATAGACTGCAGTATTGTTAGTGGCATTCCTTTATGAAGTCTTTCTAAAGTATTCAACTTTGTTTTCTTATAAACAGCAACTTTTTAAAAAACATTTGATTGGTTTATATGTTATTTAATTACATTAATTAATATAACAAGTACATCGGTCTTAGGAATGGGAGTAAACACAACTGATTCTTTGTATGCATATAACTTGACTGGTGGTAACAAAATTGTAAGGTTGTACTAGAGCAGTGGTTTTCTAACTTTTTGGTCTCAGGACTCCTTTATACTCTTAAAGTTATTGGGAACCCTGAATTTTTTGTTTATGTGGGTTGTATCTATTAACATTTATCATATTAGAAATCAAAACTGAGAAATTTAAAAGATATTAATTAAAAAAAAAACAGTAAACCCACTACATAGTAAATAACATTTTAATGGAAAAAACAGCTCCTTCAAAACAAAATTTAATGAGAAGCATGCTGTTGTTTTACATTTTTGCAAATCTTTAAAAACATCTTGGGAAGCGGATGTGGCTCAAGCAGCTGGGCACCCGCCTACCAAATGGGAGGTCCCGGGTTCAGTTCCCAGTGCCTGCTAAAGAAGACAAACAAGACAGCAAGCTGACGCGATGAGCTGGTGCAGCAAGCTGACTCAACAAGATAACACAATGAAGAGATCCAGCGAGGAAACACAATGAAAGACACAACAAGCAAGAAGCGGAGGTGGCTCAAGTGATTGGGTGCCTCCCTCCCACATGGGAGGTCCGGGGTTCGGTTCCCAGTGCCTCCTAAAAAAGAAAATGAACAGAGAGCAGACAGCACAAACAATGGGGGGGGCAGGGGAAATAAATAAATCTTTAAAAAATATATCTGAATTATCAGAAGACAGCTGGAGTCTCACATCTGCTTGTACATTCAGTCTGGTTGAAATACGAAGAAAATCTGGTCTCACTCAGATACATAATTGGAAAAAGGGAGGAGTATTTTAATAGCCTTTTCAGATTTATTGCAAATATTTTCTTTGATACTATACCAAAACCCAACAAGTGGTGGATTCTTAAAGGTTAGTTACAGTGTAGCATCTGGAATCATATCAGTGAACATTGTGTACTTTTTACATTAAAATTCACTGGTCTATTTTTGCTCTTTCATTGTGTCTTTTGTAACACCAAGCATTGGGCATTTGGAAAATATGAGTAATGCAGATCTCATGAATGTTGACACATTTCATATAATATCCAAAAAAGTCCCATCTCATTACTTCTGACCTCATCAGAAAACTTTCAGAATTGGGAAGCCATCAGATAGTTCACCGTGACAGATACATGTTTTCTAAAATTTTAATTTTCACTTGAAAACTCAAATTTTAGCATTGGTAACAAAATGTTTTCAGTTGTTTTCCTTGCAGTGACAGATTCACATTGTTTTTTGAGACAAAGTCTTCCTAAATAACCATTGTTTGTATGTCACTCTTTTGAGAAAAAAAAAATGGTGTTCTACAAAAAAAGTGGCTAGTTGATCTTGGAATGAAATCACCCAGGGGCTTTTCCTCAAGACAACCGTTATACTTTGATATGCAGTAAAAGTGTTTTATGTGTACTCCTTATTTTGTCATGTATATTCTTAAGAAGATGTGTACTCAAGAAATGAGACATAAGGACATCCTTGATGAAGCAGTAAAATTATTAACTAAAACCGGCATTGTTTGTTTTTTGTTTTTTTCTGTCTGTGAGGGTTTAGCCTTAAAGAATCCACTGCCTGGATTCGTGCTAAAGTGCCAGCAGTTTTACTCACCATTGCTTTTGTACCATCAGTCTAAATGTCAACACTGTGAAAAAAAGGCAAATAACATCTTAGTATCATTATGAAAATAATTTTGATTTCATGGGCCCTCCGAAAGGTCTCAGAGACATCCGCCTACCCCCAGAGATCCTCAGACCACTTTGAAAACTGTCCTATACAATAAGCCGTAATTGTGCTGTGGGCCTTGGTCATTTTGCTTTACAGAGGGAATGGAGAATGTTTGACTAATCTGGAAATTGAGTGAATATTGGTTAAGTGGAGTTTCCACTTTTAAAAATTTGCATGGATTTAAGATGATCTCTGACTCCAGACTAAGAATTTTGCAGTATCTTTTTGTTTGGAGTCTGAATTTTTATTTCAATAATATTTTCTAACCTGTTCTAATTTTTGTACAAATGTATATTGATCACTTCTAATATTGGGGATATTTTTTCTTTTTTTTTTTCTTTTCAGAATATTGTTCATGTCTTCTACAAATATTTCCAAGGCTTAATTTTATTTCAAGATTCTATTGAAGACACACAATGTAATGTGTTAAAATGACTAATGTTTTTCCCCCTTTAAATGTTACAATGTCTTATCTCTAATTTGCCTCACCTTTCCCTTGAAATTATTCTAAAATGACTGCTGAAGATTTTAAGGAATGTGTAATGTGCACAAGGTTATTACTTTGGAGTAATAAAATGGAATTTCTCTTAAAAGCAAGCCTTGATTTTAAAACAGTAACCTTATTACAGCATGAAAAAAGTTACAGATGGAAAGCAAAACAATAAAAATAAAAGTGCTGTATATTGGATAAATTTCATCCAAGGTGCTTTTTAAAATTGTTAATACAATTTTAGAGATTAATGGCTCCTTATTTAATGTTTAGAATATGCTTGAATTGCTGGAAGAAATGCCAAATGGAGTTCCACCTGAAAAAGTAAAAAGCTATATTTACCAACTAATCAAAGCAATTCACTGGTGCCATAAGAATGATATTGTCCATAGAGGTGAGTATGGAATTTTTGAAATGGAAATATTAATGAAAGCATCAAATTTGTGGTAACAATAGAATTTTTCAGACGTTTCTATCTTAAGAATATTTCCATAAGCACTGACATTTCCATTTAAAAATTAATACATTTTGAAAGTACATGATAAGAGAGGTTGTTTTGTCCTTCAGGTCTCTTTGTGTCACCAAAAGGGTGGACTACAAATGTTATTTGGATTTTGTGATGAGATCTCTGTGTTTGCATAACCAGATCTACTCTCAGCTGTCGAAACGCCTAGTGCCATGGAGAACTCAACAGATTTGACCTCTGAAGCTCACATGGGGGAGGTGGGGTGAGAGCAAAGGGATGATCTCCATAGCCTTTTGGTCCTGCAGGTAGACCAGGTAATGAGAAACTATTCAGAATCAGATTTTATGGGTAGTGGTCTCTTACTCACTGGACCCGCCTTTACAGTCATTTCTCCCTCTTAGAACAACAATCTCCAGTCTGTATCTTCCCCCTCCTTATTTTCCCTACCCGTGTTAGTGAAAAGTGCTCATTGTTTGCAGATTGCAGGCATGATCAACCTTGCATAAAGGCCATGATTATACTTCCATAAACTTTTATTTTGTCCTTTACTGCCACAGGATGGGTGATAATGTGGAAATAAAGAGGAAATTACTTACTCAGCACCATCTTTGACTCTACACCATGTATCTTCCTCTAATAAGCTCTTGCATTCTAGAGTGTTACAGGAATGGGACACGGATTGATAATGAATCTAAAAGATGTTTATCAGAAAATGCTGTAATATCCATTCCTTGTCTTTGAGTTAGCAGATAGATAAATGCTACTTTCAATTTACCTATACAGATACACAAAGGCTATCACTTAAAATATTCTCACTTTAAGAATATCTTAAAGGTCATGTGAAGAATGCCAACTTCTACTATTTCTAGAGATAGTTTATATTTCTCCTGCAATTGTCTTGTGTACCAGTTATCAAGATTATTGGTGGCAGGGCTAGATAAATCTAGTCAACTGGACATCTAGTGTTTAGGGTAATGATTCTAACAACAGTCTCAACAATCTATACTACAGTTGGAAGATGTTAATAAGCATCCAATTTAACTGCGTTTCCAGAGTGATACTGCTATTTGCTTAAGTATATAGTAAATCAATGATTGTGAATTAGCAGTAGAAACCATGATTCTGAAATCTACAGATTTCACTCCAACTTCTTTCCTTTCTCCATTTTTACCTCTACCATATGATATAGATGATGGGTAATATACTCTAAAAATAGGATTGCAAGATGCTTCCCAGGGGGAGAATTAAATTCCATTTTCTGTGTATTTCTACTCCTCTCCTGCTACCTTTTTAATAGATTCATGGAAAAAATTAGAGATCATACCTTGATTCATCCACTGTAGCTTTAGCATTAGACATTTTTTGTTGTAAACCACACAGAAAAGCTAAAATGATATCTAAATATAGCAATTATAACATATCGAAAACCGTAACAGAAAATGTATCTTCTATACACATATTTTTCCCTCCAGTAAATCTAATGCTAGCTATTTATTCCTATAGGCATTTTAGGGCACCTTTATTCTATCTCCAAAATTTTGTATTATTAGTATTTATGAAGTAATAATAGTTCTTTAAAATGTGTTGGCTTAGATTCAGTCTTCTTATATCAAATTAATCCCTTTAAGATTTAAAGGAAAAAAATACTTTTGAAATTGTGGGTCTGCATTTTTCTCAAAAAGAAATTAATTGAAACCTTTATGTACCCAACATAAAATATGTTACTATGCTTTTTGCCGCCACATATTTCTGTGCAAACTACTTTGGATTTTTTTTTTTAAATAAGTGCAGTTGTAGTGATTGAACAGTGTCAATCATCAGAAAACTGAACATTTTTAATGATTGTTTTTTAACCTTGATACTCCAGATATAAAGCCAGAAAATCTCTTAATCAGCCACAATGATGTTTTGAAACTGTGTGACTTCGGTAAGTAAAAGAAATTGAGTCATGGTCTTTATAGAATTAATGGAGCACACAGGTAAGATTTTAAGGCATGTTCAAAAAAAATTTTTTTTTTAACTGCTTTGACTCATTTGACAGAAGAACATTCTTTTGGGTCATACATACATTGAGAAATTGATTGCTTGGAGGAGTACTAATCTTATCTACTATTTTAAAATTTGATTGTATAGTATTTCTTCAATGAGAATTTATTCAAAGTAGATATACGAGCATGAATAAATTCATAAGCCCAGCACCTAACAAACCCAGAAAAAGAATTTTCTAAGAAATATCACTATGGCCTTCCGGTAAATAAAAGGATAAAAAAAAAAAATTTTTTGAATGTTGGTAGGAATTGTTCTAGGCATTATTATAAAAACCAAAGATATGCCTATCTAGATACATATGTATTGTGTATATGTGATAGTTATATATCTGTAGGGTCAAAAGACATTTTTAGAACACTTCCATTTATTCCTTTTTAATGTTCAATGAATGAGATTGGTAACTGATGTATAATATTCCAGCTCCTGTTGACTCTACAAGGACATTTTAAGTTGTACTTTATCCTAGGTGAAAGTATATATTATCTCCCATATATATATAATGCTGTATTAAACACTATTAAACATTTAAAATCAGAAAAGTTTTAAAACTATAAACTAGGGTGTTTAGATCACAGGTCCCTTTTTTTTTTTTTTTTTTTTTTTTTAATATTAAACCCTTATTGGATATGTGGTTGCTAAATATTTTCGCCTATTGAGTAGGTTGCCTTTTCACCCTTTTGACAAAGCACTGCTTTAGCTGCATCCTGTAGTTGTTTTTTTAACAAATCAGTTTTATTATTACATATTAATAAAGAATAAATCCATCCAAAGAGTACAATCAGTGGTATTCGGTGTAATCACCTATTTGTGCATTCATCACCCCAATCACTCCCAGAGCACTTTCATTATTCCAATAATAAGAATAAACAAAACTCACCACTCAATCTCTCTATGCCTCTCCTGCCGTACATAGCTGCTATTCTTTTTCCTTCTCTCTAGTATATTTGTAATTATGTTTTGTAAAAGCAGTCTTATATACATGGAATATCCTCCATATCCGTGTTTTACATGAGGTTTTACTATCTCATACAGTCCCTGGGTCACTTTTTAAAATTATTCTTTTGCCTAATCAATATGCTGACAAATAACTTGACTTTTTTTTTTTTTAACATCTTTTTTTTTTTTTCATATATTCAAGTATAATCATATAAACACAATGTAGAGCACCACATATAAATGAGAATACCTCTCCTTATTGTAAACAAAAGATAGATTAGATTAGTATTTAGGAGATAGACCCACATAGGTTAGAAATGGAATCATTCTAAGAATTCTCATTGTAGAATGACCAGTTTTGTTCACTGTAGCAATTAAAAGTACATGCAGCTGTTTTCACTCAGTATTTTCAAAGAATGTGAATATTGTGAACCTGCTTACCTGAGAAAAATGTTTTAAGAGACTTAATTTTCTTCATGTTTGTGATAAGGAATATTGCAGAGGAGATTCTTGCTATATCCTAAGCCCCTTAAGAAGTGCTTAGGAGAATAGAAAGGAAATATTGAGTAGTGTATCTAACAGATTTTGACCTTGGCATTTTTAGCATTTCCTTAGCATTATGATTTTCAGCACCAATATCTATTTCTGACTTCCTGTCCATAGTTGTGATTACTACCATATAAATCATTCTGAGACTTTTTGTACCTCATACACCATTTCTTACGCATACATAATTCTATGGGTAGGTGATGTGTTAAAGCTCCAAAGTTCTTGAGATTTCTAGAGCAAGTTATAAATACAAAAGGAATGTCTGTAAAATGGTAAATAATAGGAAAAGAGTACACCTGGTTTAGTATCATTTACTAAAGAAAAGACTTTTAAATGTTGTAAAGAAGTTCTGTGGATGTGTGCCAACAAGGACTTCTTAATTGCTTTCCTTCCCAGAGGGCACAGCTCCCTTTGTCTGGTGTGAAGAATCCCATTCAAAAAGCAAATATTTCTTCAAATTATCCTTAACAAGGAAATATTGATGAACTAAAGTTAGGGTTTTGGATTTTGTGGTGGTTTTTATTTTTTACTGTTTCTTTATAAGAAACACAATTTTCCTCTTTTCAAAACTAACATATACCTTAATTTTTATCCCTAATATTAATGTTCTAGTTACTTGTAACTATTTAAAGTTAACCTATATTGCTTTTGCTGAGTTAAGTGAGTAATTAACTTATCCTGCCAACTTATTTTGTGGCTACGTGGTGTTACCCAAATCTTTTGAAAGGGCAGGGAAAAAGTGTAGTAGAGTCACTGAGGTGATTAAGATACCCCCAAAATGCTTCTCAGTCAGGTTAGGAAATGAAAATAATTTCGGCCTGCTTTGCTTCCATCATTGCTAACTGTTAGTTGTTTACATAGTGGCTGCAACGGATCAACAGCAATTGATATACAAATAATATGTACGTCTCACATAGCAGAATTAATGAACATCTTCTATATGGTAGTTTAACTTTGACTTCTGGGTTTTATGGGGACTTCATTTTATTCCAAAGGTTTGCACCTATTATTGGGATAGCTTATTTAAAAGTATGCTCTGAATATTTACAGAAGTGTGCAGTGATGTTGGAAACCTGGATTTCTTTAGCATAGGGGAGAGACAGTTTTGTAGTGAATATATTTTTTGTTTAGTTGACATATAAACAGATCAACTAACATTTTAATATAAGGACAGTATTAATTAACAGACCATTCAATATCAGTCATTATGCGCTTTAGACAAGTTAACTTAAAATATTCCCAGCACTGAAATATTCAACATGAAATTATTATTTCTTTTTAAAAATTATACCTTTGGGCTTTGCAATTTTTCAGGTTTTGCTCGGAATTTGTCAGAAGGCAATAATGCTAATTACACAGAATACGTGGCCACCAGGTGGTATCGGTCTCCAGAACTCTTACTCGGGTGAGTTACCTTCCCCAAATAGAACAACATCTGAACATCTGCTAATCCTTTATCAGTAGCTTTGTAGGTCATCTGTGGAAAATAAAAGCTTCAGTTAGTTAAATGTATCATTTATCTATCACAGTGTAACAAGCCATCTAGAATAAACATAATGACATAAAACAACCACTGTTTTATTTGCTCACAATTCTAAATGTCAGCAATTTGGGAGATCAGCAGTTTGAGTTCAGCTAGGGGATTCTTCTGGTCTCTCCTAGAGTCACTCATGCAGCAACAGTCAGCTGACAGGTCATCTGTAGGTTGGTTGGTCTAGGGGGCTTCAGCTGGGAGAGGCCATCTCTGTTCTATGGGGACTTAACCTCCTATAGGCTAGCCCACGCTTCTTCATGTGATAGCAGAGGAGTCTGCGGGAAGAGGGAAATCCGCTGTTTGCATGGATTTTGCTAATGTCTCATTGGCTACACATTCTTAACTGCAAAACCCAGATTCAAGGTTGGAGAAATAAACTCCGCTTCTTGCTGGGAGGAGTGGTAAATGTCACATTACAAAGTGGCATGCATGTAGGAATGGGAAGAATTATTGCAGCCATCTTTGCTAATAATCTTCCACATTAAGAATGTGGATGTGGGGAGCAGATGTGGCTCAAGCAGTTGAGCTTCCGCCTTCCAAATGGGAGATCCCAGATTCAGTTCCTGGTGCACTCCTAAAGAAGACAAACAAACAACAAGCAGACAACAAGTAAAAAAACTCACAAATGAGCAGGGAGCAGATGTGGCTCAAACAGTTAGTGCCTGCCTCCCACATGGGAGGTCCCAGGTTTGGTTCCTGGTGCCTCCTAAAGAAAAAAATAAATAAATAAAACAGACAAGGAGCAATTAGGAAAAAAAAAAAAAAAAAAAGAAAGAATGTGGATGTGTCAACACTTTGACATTCTGGCTAATGTCAATCTGTAAACATACACCCTGTAATGTTTTAAGCCAGCTCATTCATTCATTCATTCATTCCTTTACTTAACAAATGCTTATCGAGTATCTCTCTGTCCAGCCACTTTGCTAGGCACATGGTGAATACTGAGCCAATTACCATTTTTCTTCTGAAAAAAGGAAGTCCTGTTTAATGATAAATGGCTATTCGGCTAGCATTGTATTGATGAGTTCCTCAGCAATTCCTCCACATCCATCCATTCATCGGTCCATCTTTGCCCCTACCCTGCCACTTTCACTGTTCTTTTATTCTTCTGTTAACACCAGAAAAGGGTCTTCTGATAAGTCTTGTTTTCTTGATATATTTTAACTTTAGTGCCTAAGACAGATGCCTGTTATAATCCTGATCTCCATTACATGGTTTCATTAATAATTCTCTACCTACCCTAGTTATAGTATTTTCTTATTTTCCTTAGGTTGTATTTCTTTCTTTGGGACCACCCAAGAATGGAAAAAGAAGGCATACTATTACAAATAGAATTAGACATGATGGTAATGATGACAAGTGTACTGATTGTAGGTTCATCTCTTTTCTTCAGGGTTCCATATGTGTATCTGGGAGACAGAAGCAGTTTAATTTTTAAAAGATGCTTTTTATATTATATCAATATAAATTTCTGGATTTCTTCTGAAGATCATGTCGACTACATGTGTGTTACTAAGGTTTTGGGTTTTGTTTTGTTTTTTGTGTTTTTTTTAAAGATTTTATTTATTTATTCATTTATCCCCCCCTTGCTGCTTGTGCTCGCTGGGTCAGCTAACCACACCGTGCGGGCGGGCTTGCCTTCACCAGGAGGCCCCGGGAACTGAACCTGGGGCCTCCCATATGGTAAACGGGAGCCCTACTGGTTGAGCCACGGCCGCTTCCCTTGGGTTTTTTTAAATGTTAACAATTTCTCAATATCAGATACCAATTATCTGGTGGTAATTCTTGATTCATTGCTGGCCTAGAACATATAAGAATTACTGACCTCAGTTATTGAAAACTTTACTTTTTTTTTTTTTAATCAGGAGCCTGCTTTATCCCGAGAAACAAATGATGGTTAGCCACTTTATTATCTCTCTTCTTTTGTGTAGATAGATTTTAGAATTTCTGTGCTAATTTTTTTATCCCTTACCCCCACCCCGAGATGGTTCCCTCATCTGTCTGCTCACCGTGTCTGCTCATTTTCTCTAGGAGGCATTGGGAACCAAACCCGGCACCTCGCACGTGGGAGGCGAGTGCCTAACTGCCTGAGCCACATCTGCTCCCCGCTGACTGCAGTATCTGCTCATTGCAGTGGTTGCAGCACCTGCTGGTTTTGGCATCTATTCTTTGTAGCATCTGCTTGGTTGCAGCGGTTGCGGCATCTGCTCATTGTGGCGTCTGCTCATTGCAGCATCTGCTCATTGCAGCGTCTGCTCCTCGTCTTTAGGCGGCACCAGGAACCAAACCCAGGACCTCCCATGTGGGAGGCGGGTGCTCAACTCTTTGAGCTACATCCACTCCCATCTGTGCTAATTTTTAAACTCAGATTTAGGTTTGACTTTTCTTTTGTGCCTGTCTGTTTCTTCTGCATACCTCTTTCTGGACCCACTGGGATACATAGTCCATTTTCATTTTTTGTGGAGGGGGAGGGGATTGGATTTGAATTTACTGGACACCATTTGACAATGAGAGAAATGAGTATGAAGTAGATCATTCTTAGAACCGTATCCAAGGATTCAAATATAATAGAAGAGATAAATGGTTTTGTCTGTAATATGACCCCAAGGAGTTCATTCTGAGGACAGCCTTATTATGAAACTTCACAGAGCATTTGCTGCCTAATAATACCTGTAGGAAAACTGACATTATGTCCACAGATGTATAATAGCTGCCAAAAGTAGATGGGACAGTGCAACTAATTTGAGCCAAATTGATTATTGCTAAATTAAATGGTTGCCAAGTACTGGTTGAACAACCGTATTACTTATATAAAAATACCACTGAAAGCAGTTGATATTTTGTTATACATTTTCCCACATGTCACTTTTTAATTCCCTAAATACATAAATGTGCTTTAATTCATAAATCTGTTCAAAATAATTTGGAAATTATTAAAACATTGTATTCCTTCAGTTGCCAAGATTATCACTTCCTTTGCTTTTCAGAGCTCCCTATGGAAAATCTGTAGACATGTGGTCAGTAGGCTGTATTCTTGGGGAGCTTAGTGACGGACAGCCTTTATTTCCTGGAGAAAGCGAGATTGACCAACTTTTTACTATTCAGAAGGTGCTAGGACCACTTCCATCTGAGCAGATGAAGCTCTTCTACAGTAATCCTCGCTTCCACGGGCTCCGGGTGAGAAGTTTTACGAAAACTCTAAGTGAAATCAGTATAGCAGTATTTAAATCATTGAACAACAGACACTGAGCTTATCCATTGAATACTCTTCCTTTTCCCATTACAGTGTTTATAATGCCCATTATAAATATTTGATTTTTTAGTAGTATTTGTAAACCATAAAAGAAAGTGGTCAGAATTTGAAAGTGCAAGCTGCTGCTGTTGCTTTTTCTAATTTTTAAGTTCTAATCTTTAAAATCTTTTCTAGCATATGTATGATTGTACTCTAAACTTCAGCTATCTTAGAAATTTTCTTTACCCAAAATATTAAACTTCTCTAAAAGATAAAAATTATGTGCATGACTACTGCTTATTTAAGACTTATTTGTAGTGATTTGAGGAAGACTTTTAATACTTGCATTCTGCAGATTTAAAGGTGCTTGTCCCAGTAGGCATTTCTTGTTCCTTTATAATGAAACATCAAATCTTTTTTTCAGACTAGCAAATTGCTAGTTTGGGCTTCCTTTCCTAGACATGCTAACTTTGTAAAAATTTGTTTTCTGAGATTATGCTGAAGAGTCTTAGAAAGTATGCTTTCCCCCAAATGAAGGACATCCAGCTTGCAGAAGTGCTTTACTGGGGTGGCCAGTTATAGGCTGCTTCCCTTTTCCAATGACCCCCAAGTCTACTTTTTCAGTTTCTATAACTATTTCTATTCTATTGAGGCCAACATGCCAGTTGGTGGTCATTGTGGGAACTATCTCATCACCCTTCCTTCCTTCCTTTTAAATGTATGACTCTCAAACCATGTTTCCTTGACATTTCCAATTGTCTTTGACTTTCCAGGCATCAGTTGAGCTCACCTTGGAGATCACCGCTCCTCCTATATGCATGCCCAACACAGAAAGCTCCTCAGGTTCTCTTTCATCCCCTTCCTTCTTTCTCTCTCTCTCCCAAATCTGTCTGAGTTACCTCAGGCAGTTCTCTTTTTCTCCTTTTGTTTTTGCTTCTGTAAGCCAAAGATTAGCCTAATTGTGACCCTTAATTAGGATATAAGTAGCACGTATGGTACTTTTATGTTTGGCTCAACAGAGTTGTTGGACATTTGTTGTACTGGATGTGGAAAATATGACAATAAACAGACTTGCCCTCAGCCTTGCAAAAAGGAAAAAGAAAAAGGGAGGGGTATTTGGTAGCATAAGATAGACTTCATAATTAAGATACACTAGTGTAGAGAATTTTATCCCAGCATGACAGGTGTCTCTCTCTTTGGACTGAGAGTTAATGTTCCAACAACATCAAAAGGAACCTCTGTACCTCCCTTAGGAGAGACGCCTAGGTTTGGAAAGAGTGTGGGTTTGGATCACAGACCTGGGTGTAAATAACAGTTCTACTGCTTTTTAATTATGTAACTTGCACTGAATAAGTTATTTAAACTTTCTGGTCCCCACCTTCCTCATCTCTAAAATAAGGATAATATCTAAAATGCCTCACGTAGCACCACTTCCCTCAAAAATCAGTTTTAGGTTATTACCTGTGTGTCTGTGTTAAGTTCATGTTATTCCTTCTACTTCCTCAGTCTGGAAGGTGCTGTCCTACTTCTCTCTATCCTCGCATTTTTCTTATCTTTCAAAACCCAGTTCATATATTACCTCTAGATTCTTTTTTTCTGCAGCTGCAAACCACACTGGTCTCTCTCTGAGTTTGAACTAGGATTTAGGGCTGCACAGCTTAGCACTGATTGCTTTCCCAGCCAGACTGCAGATTCCTGAGGTGCAAGGTTTAGGGTTTTTTATCTCCTGCCCTACCTAGTACAGTGTAGGGATGATGTCATAAGCATTCCTTAAATACCTTTTGTTTGACTTTTACTGCCTAACTAGTCCTGCCATCCACTTATTGAACCTGTTTAGGGATTTTAATACTTTGAAATGCCCTTATGTTGTTATAAAGCAGGGGTTCTTAACCTTTTTTTGTTCCGTGGACCCCTTTTCCAGTTGGATGAAAACCACGGACCCCTTCTCAGAATGTAGCAGCAGATAGTTTTGTGACTCTCGACATCAGAGGTCAGAGAAAATAAAGATAATTTGATTATTTTCAATTCAGGCTCGTGGACCTCTGCTTAAGAACCCCTGGTATAAAGGAAATATACATTAAAAGCAGACTAGCCCTCACATTTGGAAGCTGTACATGGCATTGGACTCTGCCACTCATTTTACCGAATGCTTTTTTCTACAGCTACAAATCACATTGGTATCTCTCTGAGCTTCAACTAGGATTTAAGGCTGCACAGCTTAGCGGTGCACTTAGATAATGCAAAATGGGAGAGTTGGCAGAGGGAAGGACACAGCATCTAAATAAGCATGACCCCTTCCCCTTATTTTATTTAAAAATGCATTTGTTAATCTAGGAGCCTATGTTTGCCTCCTATTACAACTTATATAAAGGAAGGAATTGAAAGCAGGTCCTTAAAAGCGTATATTAATAGAGCATGTGTCTGAATTCACCATCTCTACTTCTGTGGCCTCTTGCTGCCTTTTTCTGTTTTTTTTTTTTTTACTTCTATATTTTCAAGACTAAATGATATTTTGTTGTGAAAAAGACGTAAAATTCAATCTGGTATCTTTTCATATCCCCTCTGCTAGTCTCCCAGTTACTGTCAGTAATTAAGAATTGTCTGTATTCTAAGCAGGAAACAGTACACAGTTTCAGATTTTTATATTTTAGTTTCATATGCTTCAATATTGTCTGCCCATTTATCATCTTCACCTGAGTTTTCCTGTTATTTAACACCCAATCCTATTAATCCATGCCTAAAATCCATAGACACCAAAAGAAATATACATATGAAATAGATTTGACTTTCATTGGCACTGAGGCAGTAACTTCTACTCATCTGCTACCTTGCTCAACACTCACAGGCACATGCTCACATGTGTCCTTCCCCACATGCTAACATTTCTGTCATGTTGTTCTTACAGTTCCCAGCTGTTAACCATCCTCAGTCATTGGAGAGAAGATACCTTGGGATTTTAAATAGTGTTTTACTTGACTTAATGAAGGTGGGACAAGTTGATGTTGTGTGTCTAGATAAAATGTCTTTTGATCCATGACTCTCGTTTCTACATGCAACCATAGCCCGCTTTTATGAATTAAATGTTCTGCTACTAGATGGTGAATAATGGGGATCTGGGTCATGTAAACAGACACGCAATTTATTTAAAATTACAACAGGGTTGTAACATTCCATATAGAAAGGACTATGCGATACCTAAATTGCATTCCTAAAATAGAATAGTAAAAATCTGTTAGCACTCAAGAGCTGCTCAAACATAAGGATTTAAAACAAATCTTAAAATTAATTTGAAAGAAAAGAGATTTGTAAAAATTTGTATATGTGTTATTTAGAACCTTTCGTGAGCTATATAGATTTTATCACTTAAGCTATTTCTGCTCTTTTCTAACTTGACCTCTTCCCTGAGGTGGCTCGGCTCTTTCTGGCTATGCTTTGGACACACCAGGATCGCTGCTACTGCTGTGGCCTGAGTCTTCCTTCTCAAGCTAGGTCCCCTGCCCAAATGTTCTTCCTGCTCTGGACTACTAAAAACTTCCTCTAATATTTTATTCAGGTTTTTCTTCCCCAGTAGATAGTCAGCCCCTTGAATGAGAACTGTTTTTCCTGTTTCCCTAGCTTTCATTGCAGCCAGCCAGTGCATAAGTATTGGTTGTTTGATCATAGACCTTGAATAAATACTTGTTGATGGATCAATTTTGTTGTATGCCCATTCAGTCGACTGTCAAAATCAGTGGGCTTACACTGTGTGCAACCTTTAAATGCCTACTTAGCACAGTTGGAAATTGTTGAGCAGCACTCTGAGAACTTTGCTGGGCTTTAAACTATGTTAATCTATGTTCCAAGGAACACTGTGTAAATAGGTATGGGCGTGGAGGTGGGGGAGGGGGGTGTGGTGGTTGGGAAAGGCCACATACCGTTTAACCTTTCGGAGAGATTCATAATATTCATTAACCTATAAAGGCTTTCAGAAATTCCAAAGTAAAGAAACATTTCAATCTCACCCAGCATTTCCCAAATTTAATTAAATACTGAATGCTTTTTTTAAAAAATAAAATGCTGTAACATTTGTGTTCTTCTAAACATAGATAGAGAAATATTGTGAAAAAAGAACCCTCAAGGCTCTTTCAGTTTAATTGGGCATAAATGATCACTTAAATCAGTTGAGCTTTGCCAATACATTGTTTCATGCAATCACTATTTATTGATCTGGGCCTTAATTATTTAGTAACTTTTTAAATGTAAAAAGAATAAATTAGGGAAACGGACGTGGCTCAAGAGGTTCGGCATCCGTCTACCATATGGAGAGACCAGGGTTCGATCCCCGGTACCTCCCGGTAAAAAAAAAAAAAAAAAAAGAATAAATTAGGAAATTAATGAATTAATTTATAGTCTCATGTTTTCTGCCTTTTGTCTTCTTTTAGTTAAAAATAATGGAACTTTTTTTTGGTTAAATCACCACTAAGTGTAATTTCCAAGTGTCAGTATGGTACCTGGTAAAAGCTAGAAGAGATAAAAATAGGAAGGGAGCTGACTTTTTTTTATTTCTACCAGTTTGGAAGTTAAACATTCTAATTTGTATTCATTTAATATATTTACCCTCAAACTTTTTGAACATTAAGTGAAATTTTTATTGAAGTGTATATTTAGAAGGTGCACAAATTATAAGTGTATGTCTCAGTTACTTTTTGGAATGTAAGCATATCCATGTAACCCCACCCAGATCGAGATATAGAAAATTATTAACACCCCAGAAGCCTCCCTCATGACCCCTCCCAGGCTTTACACCTCTGCCCCTCCCCACTCCTGGAAACTACTATTCTGACTTCTATCACCAAAGATTAATATTGCCTGTTATTGAATGTTACATAGAATCATTCCTATTATCTTTTACCTATTTTGAAAATGAATTTTTTAAAATGATTATGACTAATTATCCTCTCATGAAGAACTACATTCTCTTTGCCATTCTCTAAAGTAATTTCTACTATTGATAATCTTAAGTAAATTAAAGTAGAACTAATGCTAGTAGATATTTGGTTTGTGGAACGCCATATGTACTTCTAATGTAAAAGGGCATTCAAGGGCAGACTTCTCTTTGTTTTTAATTCCTATTTTACAATTGAAACCATTTTGATGTTAACTGTTTTACTGCCAGTGGGAGCAAAATTAGTGTACACACCTACACAGTTTTTGTTCTCTAATAAGCAAGAAGAAAGAATTGAGATAATTTCAGAGCTGTGTCTGAATCATCATGCATGTAAACAGTGGCTTGGACTTTAACAACCAGAATATTTTGACCCAGTATCTAGTAGATCAAAATTCAGAGATTAACGGTGGGCAAAACAAATCAATGTGAGCTTGAGATGGATTTGGGAATGCTAGAATTTCACCCTTCTTTCCTCCTCTGAGGGAGAAATACAGTTGGTCAAAGAGCAAATTTCAGTGTGCTCTGTTCAAATTAGGTTATGTTTCTTTATGTATTTGCTTAATTTGTAAATAAAAATCAGTTTTAATAATTCACCTTTCAAATTTCATCCAGTCACCAATAAGATAAATAACAAATAATATTGGAAGAAAAACTAAAAGAATCTAATATGTGTAACATAAGACAAGTTAGTACCTTAATGAATAAAGAACACTTAAAACTAAGTAAGAAAAGGACAGATACACAAATATGAAAAGAAGAAATACAAGTAATCAATAAATATATAGAAATCATCAACCTCACTAGTGATCAAAAATGTGAATTTTAAAAGCTGTGAGATAACATTTTTTAAAACTAACTTAGAAGTACTAAAAATAAAAAGAATGATAATGCCCGTTGTTGATGAGAGTGCCAGGAAATGGGCAGATGCTTACGATTGCTGATAGAAGTATAATTTGAGACCTTTCTGGAGGGTTTGGCCACATATAGAAAAGAAGTCTTCAAATTTTGCATATTACCAATTCCATTTCTAGGAGTTTATCCTATGAGAGGAGTATCATGGATATATGCAAAGATTTGAGATGTTTATCACAGCATTAATTGAAATAGTGAAGAGAGGCAACAATCTAAATTTCCATCAGTAGGACACTGGTTAAATAAATCATGGTATAGCTACATCACAAAATTCTATATAAAAACCACCTTGTAAGGTTATTCACTGCAACATTGTTTTTAAAGAAGAGAAAGAGCCTAAATGTTTATCATTAGGGAATTGGTAAAAACAAATTAAGGTGCATTCATAGCATTGAAGCTCTTCACCCATTTGAAATGATCTCTAAGATCTAATAGATAATTGTGTGTATGCTACTATATGGGTGAAATAAAAGGATCAGGTGGATATATGCACAGACTATCCGTGGAAGGATACACAAGAAGCTAGTAACGTTGGTTGCCTCCAGAAAGGGAAACTGGCTCTCTAGGGGACAGGAGAAAAATGAAGAGTTTTTACCATATGTTCTTTCTTGTGACTATATTATTTACTTATTCAAAAATATATTTAAAATGTTTGAATTATGTTATAAAAAATGTTCTGATTAGTAAGTGAAAAGCACAGGAAACAAAGTTTCTGTGTGCAATATGAGCCAGATTTTTGTAAAAGAAAATGTTTATAAGACATTCAAAAGAGGGCTGGAAGGATATATACCAAGATGACAACAACAATGGTGGGATTCTGGGTGATTGAGATAGTCTTAATTTCTTGGCTGAACTGTGTTTGCTAGAATTAACAATGACCATGTATTTCTTTTGTAAAAAAAAAAAAAAAAAAGAAAGAAGGCTTTTTATTAGACTTTAAATTTAACTCTGTAATATTCTTTTCAATCTTGAACTTTATTTCCAAAGAATTTACTGAAGTTGGACCCAGCTGACAGATACTTGACAGAACAGTGTTTGAATCATCCTACATTTCAAACCCAGAGACTTTTGGATCGTTCCCCTTCAAGGTCAGCAAAAAGAAAACCCTACCACGTGGAAAGCAACACATTATCTAATAGGTAAATATTCCCTTTTAGGGAAATACAGATGCAGGGTTGGTCTTACAAGTAGGTGGAGGAGGTGGCTGCTTAAATGATGCAATTAGAGAAAAGTAGGAAAGCCCTCTATTCAAAAATATCTTTCTTATGCTTATTGCATGATTCAGAACCACAATTAAAGAGTTGTGTGGGTCTTAAAGGCTTTCTTATCTTTAACAAGTATTTTATGTAAACCTATGCATTCCCTGGAAAAGGTAGCATTAGGTTAGCAACTAAGGTTTTCATCCCCAGGAGCTGTGTAAATGGGACCAGGTTGATGCCTGGAGGAAGAAGGATGGGTGGAGGCAAGGGAATTCCTCCAGAGAAAAGAGGATGCCAAACAGGTGGGTGGGAAGGTACCAAGAACAGTCTGTGCAGTTGAGGCAATTAGATCTGGCTCTATAGAAGGGTTTTGCATTTTTGTTGCCCTTGACTTTTAATCATGGAGTTGAGAAATTAATTTTTCAAAAGAATATGGAGGGAAGCAGCTGTGGCTCAATCAGTAGGGCTCCCGTTTACCATATGGGAGGCCGCAGGTTCGGTTCCCGGGGCCTCCTGGTGAAGGCAAGCCCGCCCACACGGCGTGGTTAGCTGACCCAGCGAGCGCAAACAGCAAGGGGGGCATAAATGAATAAATAAATAAAATCTTTAAAAAAAAAAAAAAAGAATATGGAAATAGTAAAGTCAATTGATGAGTAGATAGTGATTAAAATTGGTGCTTTTAAATATGATTTTTCTACATAGTCTTTAAAAGCTCTCTTTCCTGAAAATACAGCAAGCAACAAGGATTGGGTCATGTGATCAGGTTTTTCCAGACCTGACATCCTGTGATTATGCTGGATGCATTTACATTGCCTTAAGCTGACCCAAGAGGACAGTGTCCTAGTCATGATCCCTGTCTTCCTTCATCTCCCAAGAAGCTGATCTTGTCATTTGTTGTTGCTTAGATCATGGGAGATAAGAAATATTTTCCCTCATCTATGATTAGAAGAGAAATAGGAACTAATTCTTAATATGTTGCTTTTTTAATATAAAATTTCTTTCACACCCTTCCCGAATTCTTCTTCCGTATAGAACAATTGTTCTTAATATAAGAGAAGAATTTTTAAAGCTCAGGACCTGGTACTTTTTAGACCTGTGAGAGTACCCAGAATTTGGTGATAACCATTTATCCTGTATATTCTCTTATCTAACAATGATAGTGTGATTGTATTATATAGCTGTTTGTGCTCTTTAAAATGACCAATTTCAGTTATGGTCCTCCTCACACCTTGTAGACCATTTTTAGTTAAGGAGACCTGGGAGCAGATTTGATTTTTTTTTTTTTTTAATTAAACTGGTGTTCAATTTTTTTGTTTCCATGCAATATTAGTACATTAAATCAAGGAATAATAATCATCATTTGGTGGCTCTTTTGTGTTGAGGAGATTCAGCTTATTTTCCTGTGCCTTATCTGGGATCACTCCCAGTACAGAAGATTTTGTCTCCCTTCTACTTTGTCACTTGACTACTCAAGTTTACATTTGGGAAAAGTGGGGGCAGGGGAGATTCTAATGGTATAAAGTTCAGCAGACTGATGATAAATTTTTCATGTAATGAAAGAGGGCCTATGTATTTGTCTTGTATTGAATCACTTCCATTGAGTTCTTGGAGTGAACCAGTGGGATCTGAGGCTCTCCTTGTAGAATCTCTTTAGAGATATGTTAAGGAGGATGTGTGGTGATGGTGTTTTCAGTGGTACAGAGCAAATGATTTCTTTGGGTCTCTGAGAAGTCCTCCCAAATCCTCTTTGGAAGTAGACAAGAATCAAAATTGTAAATTAATTAAGTTCTCTGGAAGAATTGATTTTTAGGACTTTAAATGTATTGAATATATTAAAGAAAGCCCTAAATGGTTTCTCTAGGAATTAATTATATTACCTTATTTTACATGTATCTGGGGGTATTATCTCCACACTTGTCTATGGTCCATATTTACTCTGTGGAAGCTCTTTTCATTAGGGACAATAATTCTAGTTTGAATCTCAAATCGACCGTCGTTCCCTCAGACTTCCCAGGACCATTTTAAAGATGTTCACAGCACTATGTCACATTGCTTGCCACTTATACACTTCCCTGCCTTGTCCCTGGACACCCACCCTCCCATCTTCCACCTTCCAAATCCATTTCCATATAGGAGAGGTTGTGGACCCTCCTAAATCTCCTTCAGACCCTCCTGAGGTTATGCTCACCCGGTTCGTGGCATCCTAGTGCTTCAGCCTGCTATACTCTCTCTTCAGTCCTGATTCACTAACCTTCCCCATCAAAATGGAGCTTTGCATCTTTGACATTTGCTTTTAAGAGGTATTTCCTCTAAACAGATTTGCCTTTTATCCATTTATGTATGTATACTGACAGCCACTTAAGAAGATTTTTAACCCAGATTCCTCAACAGTTTTGTGTCAAAGAGAACTATGGAAGTTTTGAAGCTGTTTTTATGGTACTTTGGCAGAGCTCCAATTTGAAGATGATACAATGCCCTTTCTATTTAGGAGTTATGTGCAAAACTCAGTGGCTTCAGAGTAATACTGAGACAGAAACTTTCAGAGTAACAATATAAGCTCTCTACACATTTAGAGAAAACCTAAAGCTTTGACAAATGTTCCTACCTTAACTTTATAGCCTCCTTTTTCATGTAAGAAATGGCATCTTACATTGCTATAAATGCTTTCTTCCTAAGATCTCATGTAAGTTTGTGCTCAACAGTGATAGCAGTGTTTCTAAAGGTTTCAAAAGCTCCCGCAGCTGTCTTCACTTTTTTCTGTCTCTTTCTAGTCCTCTTTTGAGCTTAGGGCAGTTCACAATAACTCTGTATATTATTTATCTCTCTGCCATTACTATTTCTAGGGCTGAAGGAGATAGGGGAGAAAATAGGGTCACCAGAACCTAGGGAGAGTTGGAGCTGGGAAGGAGGAGCCACCCTGTGGGAGCGTATTCTGGAGAGATGCAGCTCTGACCTGAGATAGGGTGTCGATGCTGGGAAGGAGCAGGGAGGATATCCCCAGCCTCTTGTCCTGTGATTCATTGGCCAAGCCCAACCAGAAGTTAGCCAGCAGGTGAGCCTGGCT
Organism: Tolypeutes matacus; assembly: GCA_026826555.1. Classification (NCBI taxonomy): domain Eukaryota; kingdom Metazoa; phylum Chordata; class Mammalia; order Cingulata; family Chlamyphoridae; genus Tolypeutes; species Tolypeutes matacus. Next base: position 2,746,545 of record JAKSZT010023082.1, read on the forward strand.
GATGCAGTCTGCAGAGTTGCGCTCCTAAGGCACAGGGCAGGACAGAGAAGGATGAAGAGTGGGTTGGGGTTTGATCAGATGGAGACTAACCAACATACTCATTCAAATCTATTTACAGTTGAGATTACTTGTCTATCATTGTTTGGGTTTTTTTTTTTTAATATATTTTAGTTACTGCTATATAAGTTGATTAATGGTTTAAAACCTCATGCCTTTAGGATACTGGGACTGTCCTTCCTTGTTCTGGAGATAGACTCTGTTGTCATTTAACAGAAAGCATCTTCCTTTCTTTGTAATTTCTTTCTAGGTTTGGGAATGGCCATTTAGTTAGTGCATATTTAAATTGTCTTATTTAATACTGTGATTCTTGTGATCTAAGTGGGAGAGATTAGTGTTGCATTTTGGACATGAGGCCTTCCCCATACACTATTGCAGGCTTGCTTGATACCACATTTTTTTTAACACCTTCAAGTAGGCTTCTGGAAGTGATTGCTGCCCGAAAGACAGAAGGATAGGGAAAAGGCCCTTACATTTGATGCATGAGCTTGCAGATTCTCATAGGGAAAATTGGAAGGCATAATTTTACAGAAAAACAAATGTGACTTTTCTTTCGATTTGTATGTAGTGGGATCAAAATTCTCCCAAACCAAACCATCTTTAGCAATAGCAATATTTACAGGAAAATTTTCTGAATGTGTATTTATAAGGGAATTGTGTGATTATTCATTTAAGAGCATTTGAACCTATCTCAAACTAAAATTTGATCCTTTAAATAGTTTAAATAGAACAAACCAATCTTGCTCTGATATCCGTTTCAGCTCTCAAATAACAGGCAAGGTTTTCTTATGAATTTATACTTTTTACTTTAAACCAAGTATGAAATGAAACTTTGTCTTAATGAAGGCCCCAGTCTGTTTGGAATAATGAAGCATGAAATAAGGACAAGAATAAATTGTGTCTTTTGGAGAGAAATGAACTCTTTCACATCTCTACATTCCAGTTAGATTCCTGTTTAGAGTTACAAAGAGTTATCTCAAGAGCCCAAAGTCATTGCCACTTCTCTAAAACATAAATACCAACAAACCTCACATGGCCGTTTACATTTCTTTTTCGAGCGTCCTTTTCTTGTATTGAGTACATTGCTAGAATTCTTATTCTTTGACTCTTTAGGCTAAAGATAAATGAGACATTGGTGTCTGTGTGCATGTGCTATGAGTATGTATATGTATCTCTGAGGCAGGCTATGAGTTTTACAATTAAAATGAAGTTCAAAGAACACAGTAACCTTCATGTCTAAATATTGCCTTCTGACATTCAAGCAGACAAAAGAGTTGTAGAGTTTGGCTACAGCTCAGCATTCTTCTTAGCAGACATTCTATAACACTTATATGAGTACCAACCTAGCAAAAGCATGTGTTTCACCAGATTATCCATTAGAAAATATGTTGGCAGCAGATTAGTTGAGCATTTAAGGATGCCGGAATAACTTGGTTAGGACCAGTGCTTTGTTGCAGATTGATTTGGTCTAAGGAACTGTCTTCTTATTGGTAAGAAGTACTTGTTATTGGTAAGAAGTTGTAAGAAGGTAAGATTGTAAGATTGGTAAAAAGTGTGTTTGAGAAAGTTAATGTTTTTTGGTCTTTGAAGTATTTTTGGTATTTGTTCATTTATTGTTTTACGTGGTAACTTTGTATGTATCTGCTTTTGAGGGGAACTGACATACTTCTTTTGTTTTTGACATAGAAACCAAGCCAGCAAAAGTACTGCTTTGCAGTCTCACCACAGATCTAACAGTAAGGACATCCAGAACCTAAGTGCAGGTCTGTCCCGGGCTGAAGAAGGTCTTCCTGCCAACGAAAGCTTCCTAAATGGAAACCTTGCCGGAGCTACCCTTAGTCCAATGCACACAAAAACCTACCAAGCAAGCAACCAGCCTGGGTCCGCTAACAAAGATCTCACCACAAATAACATACCACACCTTCTCAGCCCTAAAGAAGCCAAGTCAAAATCAGAGTTTGATTTTAATATTGACCCAAAGCCTTCAGAAGGCCCAGGCACGAAGTACCTCAAGTCAAGCAGCAGATCTCAGCAGACCCGGCACTCATTTATGGAAAGCTCGCAGAGCAAAGCTGGGACACTGCAGCCCAGTGAAAAGCAGAGTCGGCATAGCTATATTGACACCATTCCCCAGTCCTCTAGGAGTCCTTCCTACAGGACGAAAGCCAAAAGCCATGGGGCATTGAGTGACTCCAAGTCTGTGAGCAATCTCTCTGAAGCCAGAGCCCAAATGGCAGAGTCCAACACCAGTAGGTACTTCCCATCCAGCTGCTTGGACTTGAACTCTCCCACCAGTCCAACCCCCACCAGGCACAGTGACACGAGAACTTTGCTCAGCCCTTCGGGGAGAAATAACCGAAGTGAGGGCACCCTCGACTCACGCCGAACCACAACCCGGCATTCTAAAACAATGGAGGAGCTGAAGCTGCCTGAGCACATGGACAGCAGTCATTCCCACTCACTGTCTGCACCTCATGAATCCTTTTCTTATGGGCTGGGCTACACCAGCCCCTTCTCCTCCCAACAGCGTCCTCATAGGCATTCCATGTATGTGACCCGAGACAAAGTGAGAGCCAAAGGCTTGGATGGAAGCTTGAGCATAGGGCAAGGAATGGCTGCCAGAGCCAACAGCCTGCAGCTCTTATCACCTCAGGTACAGCTTAGAACCTTGACCAGATCTGTTGGCTCATCCTGGGAAGGTGGTGCGGAGGATGTGAGTAGTAGGGTCAGCCTGCAGTTCTCCTACTGCGGGAAGTCTAACTCTCTTGATAGGATACATTTAGGGGATCAATACTCAAAAGACTATTACCATTTAAAAATAGTCTTATTACTTAAATCAATTGGTGATACTTAAGAGAACTCAAAAGTTTGGTTTTAGGAATCTGTTTCCTTTCTTAAATGTTACTTTCTGGCCTGTTTTGGTGAGAGAATCCAATTTTGATATATTGCAGAATTCATCAGCTCTATGGGTTAGTTTTTTCATTCTCTCAAAATTCAGTGTGAATTCATGGCTTTTTTTCTCTGATCTCTCCAAACTACATTTGCTTAAATCAAACCTTGTGCTAATACGTTACTTGATATCTTAACTGAATTTAAAAATTCTTTAATGTATACAGTGCTATAGATAAATTTAACATAAGGTCCAGACAAATGCTAATTTTCAGTCTTTGGATTGTTTTTAAATCTCAAGGCAATCTTTCTAGCATAATTTTCCTCTGTCTTATTGATCTTCAGAACCTAGAACTGGCACTAACCTGTGTAAAGGAAGTAGAAGTCTTAGAAATAGAATACATGTTTTCAAATTAAATTTTCATGATATGAAACAATCACCTGCATCAAAGAAAATAAGGTGAAATAAAGCTGAGAAAAGCCAGTGTTAGGAGAAGAAAAGGGATGAGGAAAGCACTCCTCTTTTAGAGGATATGAAAGTAAGTTCTTCAGGGTGTGTCAGAACTCCAGAAAATATGGGGAGGATGAGATTATCAATAAAGGAGCAATCATTATAGCAAAGGAGCTAAGAGCTTAGGCTCTGAAGCCAGGCAGGCTTGGGTTGGAATCCCAGATCTGCAACTTGCTTCTGATTATGTAAATTTGGGAAAGTTACATAATCTCCTTGTGCCTCAGATTCTTTGTGAGGATTAGATGGGATAATACACGTCAATTCCTACAGTGCTGTGCCCAGTGCGTGGCACAGAGTAAGTGTCTAATAAGTTTTAGTTGCTGCTATTTCTGTTATGGCTTTTATTAGACCCTGAATACTGAATACCTTCTCTATACTGGGTATTCTCAGGCGTTCAGAAAAGTCTAAGGTAGAGTTCTTACCCTTGAGAAACTTTCCTTCTCTCGGGGAAGATGAAATTATACACAAAACAATTAAAAAGTAATTCAGAACTAAATTAATATGGCACTGGTGATAAGAGTTGAGAATAGGAACAGAGAGAGGCCATTGTGAGCAGGAGCAGTGTCAGAAACAGCTTTAGGGTCAACTAAAGGTCTTGCTCTGGGCTTAGATGTCTAGACAGGTTTTGGATGGCAAAGGAGTGAAGATGTGTTCAAGCATTTACTGAGCTAGGCACCGTGATGGGCTTGAATTAGAAAGATGAAAAAGATGTGGTCCCTCTCCTCTTGGAGTATATGGGCTGGTGGCAAGGCACTTACCAAGGGATGGGTTGTCACAGTACCGTGAGGCCATGCACCTGGTGCTGAGCTTGAGGTGCGTGTACGGGAGGAAGAGAGAGGAGCCTCAGGCCAGGCAGGGAGTTGTGGGAGGCTTCCAGAGGAGGTGACATCTAAGCAGATTTCTAGGATGGGTGGCATTTAACTAGGGGAAGAAAGTGGCGAGGACATTAGAAAAGAGACTTGAAGGGAAGGAAGAAAAGAACATTGCCGTGAGGAGGAGAGTAATGGAGACGTTAAATAGCATGGTGTGCTTTGGGGATTGCACCCTGTTCCACCTTGCTGGAGTGAAAAAATGCAAGATTTGGGGTGGCTTTTGCAGTAATCAAGCATGAGGTGAGGAGAGTATGTTCTGAACTGAGTCAGGGCCAGTGGGAAGACAGAGAAAGAATGGCTCTTACAGACTTCTCAGAAATAGAAACAATGGAACTCAAGAATTGAAGGATTGAATATAGGAATAAGAAAGAATCCAAGATTTCTTTTTCTAGGAGCTCTTTTTGGTAGTGGAAGAAAGGATTTTTGAAGTCACCAGACTCAACCCCTTCATTTCACAGGTGAACATGCTGAGGCTCAGAGAAGTTGGGGAGTTGCCCAGGTTTACAGAGCTGGGAGCAATAGGCAGTCTCCAGGTCCCGAGGCCAGTGCTCATTCCACTGTATCGAGCTGACCTGTTGATGCTGGGCCTCTCAGCAGAGGTGTTCCCTAAGGGGCTGGAAATATGGGGCTGGGGCCCAGGTGAGAGGAGAGGGCAGGAAGTGTACGTTTGCAAAGGTCAGAAGTAGAGTCATAGGAATGATCAGAGGAGCCCCTGAAGAATCACTGTAGAGAGAAAAGAACCTCTGGAGCCAGACAAATCTCTAGGGCCTAGCAGCTGCTTATAGACATTTTTGTGGTCAAACCAGGGGAAAGTATGCTAGCATTAAGCAGAGTGTGATCAAGTAAGAGAAACAAAAAACTCTAACTTGGAAAAATAACAAATGAGTAGCTCTTAGAGAAAGCCAGAAAAAAGATTTTCTGAACATGGTGGCAACAAGCTAATTATAAACAATTAGCTTGGGCTAAGCACAGATCAGAGTGTTACTGAATTTTAGGTCCAGTTCAGGAGATACAGGGCCAAGCTGCAAGAAAGTATAAGTTTAGTAGTACAAAGATAGCAGGAGGTTTGAAAAGTAACTAAAGCTGTGAGTAAATCATGGGAATCACTCTTGTGCAAAATATTGTGACACCTTCAAAAGCAAGGGGACTGGGCTCACACTGCCTGCTTAAGAGCTTAGGCTAGATGTAAATAATTTATTTTTTAAAATACATTTCCAGAGGCCTTTGTAAACAATGCAAGTGGTAAAATTCAAATGAGATCTTATCACAAAGTATAAAGAATAAAGACTACATTGGACGATTTCCTGTCTAGAATCCTATCATAGTACATTTGGAGAGTGAGGGGGAGAAAGAGTCATATTTTGAAATTTTAAATTAAATGTTTTTTATATAGCATATAAGGCTGAGATAACACCCTTTCTGTACACACTGTACAGACATGCAAAGGAACTAACTCCTCCTGATGACTTGGTAATTTTGTTTCTTCATCTTTTTTTTCTGAGGGTAGAAACTGCTACTTTTCCCCCTCAGTGAACTCCACTGTAGACTGAGTGCTGTTCTGAGCCAGTGACTCACTTCCATGAAAAACAGAGGTATTAGCGTTCCACAGAGATGCTCATGATTATGGTCAAGAAAATGCATTAATTAGAGTGCCATGCAAAACCATGGATGCCGTACTATCTAGATATTGGCAAGGGTTTTTAAAAAATATTTGAACTATTTTCAGACAAATTTATTCCGTTTACCTTAAATTTAATAAGAATTTTTACTTTCTATCTGTGTGAAATTTGTTTGACTTACTTTATATTCGTCAGATGAGTCACTCTTCTATGTGTTCTAGGCAACTAACATTTTTTATTTTAGCTGTTAAGGTTCTGGTTAAGCCAAATAAATACCATTGTGATTTAGGTGATTTTCACCCCTGAGAACAGGGCGCTCTTGTAAATCCTTTTAAAATCTACTTCCAGCCTGGTGACCAACTCCCTCCAGAGATGACTGTGGCAAGATCGTCAGCTAAAGAGTCCTCCAGAGAAGGCACATCTTCATTCCACTCACGTCAGAAGTCTGAGGTCTATTGCTACATTTTACTATAAATTGCATCTCTAAAGAGTATTCATTCGCCATCATTATAACTTATCTTTTAAAATTTATTCATACCCGATCTCTTCCACAAATAATTTAAATTGGATTATAAAGCAAGTCATTTTTCCGATGGCAGCCTTCTGAGTTTTCTCTTGAAAAGATCATTGAGCAAATTATTATAGACTGATTAGGCAGTGTTCTAAGTTCATAGGCAACATTGTCATGAATCTGTTGTTTAATTTTTGTAAATTGGTTTCCTGCCTCAGGGTGCAGTGTATCATGACCCCCACTCCGATGATGGCACAGCCCCCAAAGAAAATAGACATCTGTACAATGATCCTGTTCCAAGGAGAGTTGGTAGCTTTTACAGAGGTAAGCCTGGCCCCTAGCATGCTGCTCTCTCCACTCTCCCTCACTAAATCTTCAGCTCATCCCCTCCACTACATTTTCATTTCTTCTGACTGAGTTTGGACCAGCATCATTCTTGCGTACACTGTAGCCTTCCAACAGTTCCTCCTGCCTCTCTGGTCCCACTGGCTTAGTTCAGGTCCTCCTAGCCAGGAGTAGCCTCTGAACTGGTCTCCTACATGGAGTAGCCTCTGAACTGGTCTCTCTACCTCCAAGGTACCCATCAAAACAGTCACTGGAATGATCCTTCTGAAGCTGTGTTCTGACCATACCACTCATTCATTCTATTAAGTCATAAAATATTAATCAGAGCTCTTCTGTGTGCCTGGTACTGTTCTAGCTTAGGACATATCAGTGAACAAGACAGCTGAAGATCTCCACCCTCATGGAGTTCACATTCTTAGGAGGAGAGACCGACAGTAAATGTAATAATTACATACAATATTAAAAGGTTTAATTAGTGCTGCAGAGGAAAAAGAGTAGGGCAGGCAACCCATTGTGTGTTAATACCTCACTCCACAAATCCCCAGTCTTTCACCTGTTGAGCATCCTTTTGTAGCTTCTCATTGGTATCAGGAAAAAGTCTGAGTTTCCTAAGATGGTATTCAGACTTTCCTTGGTCTGGCCCTTGCCATCTTCTCCAACTGGAGAACTGCTTGATCATTTTAATTAAGAACTAGAGCTAAATAAATGCAGAGAAGTGTTCATTCAGTACTAAATGTATAGTGAATGATTAGGCTGCTCTGTTCCCTCCCAGCCCCACCTTTGGGAAAAGCATAAAACATTGAATATGTCTTTTCATACATTTTTTTCTGATACCACAATTACTTTAGAATCTTATGAGACTAAATTGTGTGTGGAGGGGCATTTTATTAATTGGAAATAACATATTATTGGTGTTCTGTGGATCTCAACTCATCTTTCGTTCACATGAGCCAGGCCTGGCCTCTGCTCCTCTAATTTCCCTCTGCCTGCTCAGCCAGGGGAAAGCAGTCCTCCTCATTCCTCATAGGAGTCCCAGCAGGCTGAGCTCTCTCTCTCTCCTTTCACTTTGCTCCTGTCTCCCAACTGCCCCAGCTGACCTGGGCTAGTCTCCTCCGCCATCCTGGCAGGGTGGCAGGTCTAGGGTAGAGTATAATTGGAGATCAGGGATTTGAACTGGGAGATAGAGGAACAGCCCAGGATGCAAGAGTATCTCCAGCACCAAAGAGGGGCAAGGGGAATGTAGGGCGTTCTCAGCAGCTGAAGGGAGGGAAGCCACCCTGAGCAGGGAGGTCTATTGTTCTCACATTGGCAGTGAGACTAAAATTTTAATTCAGACTATAGTTAATTAAGACGTTATAGTGTACATGTGCAAAATCCTTTCTATCAATGAGAGTTTTACTTCCAAAATGGACCATACATGTATTATTTTAGAGATGTCTAGAGAATATACTTCAACATAAAATGTTAGTGGAGTTTTAAATTAATTAATTAGTCTTTGACCTCTGAAACAATTTTATTTTGATTGCTTAATATCAGAGAAGCTCCTCATTTTTCTGCCTTATAAATTCGCCTCTGAATTTGGCAGGTAGAACATTTCTGTTTTTTAAATGTATTTATTTTTAGTGGGGTAACATATATATAATGCAGAATTTCTTGTTTTAACCATTTTTAAATGTACAATTCATGGGCATTAATTACATTTACAATATTGTGCTGCCATCACCACAATCCATTATAAAACATTTTCGTCGCTCCAAACAGAAACTCTGCCCATTAAGCAATAATTCCCCAATCAATACCCCCCCCCCATCCCTTGGTAACTTCTAATCTACTTTCTGTTTCTATGAATTTGCTTATTCTAGATATTTCATATAAGTGGAATCATACAATCTTTGCCCTTTTATGCCGGGCTTCTTTCACTTAGCATGATGCCTTCAAGTTTCATCCACGTTGTAGCATGTATCAAGACTTCATTCCTTTTTATAGCTGAGTAATATTCCATTATCTAAGTCTACCATGTTTTGTTTATCCATTCTTCTGTTGATGTATACTTGGGTTGTTTGCATCTTTTTGCAATTGTGAATGATGCTGCTATGAATATTGGTGTACAAGTATCTGAGTCCCTGTTTTCAGTTCTTTGGGGTATATACCTAGGAGTGGAATTGCTAGGTCATATGGCAAGTCTATGTTCAACTCTTTGAGGAACTGCCAAACTGTTTTCCACAGCAGCTGTGCCATTTTACATTCTCATCCGCAATGTACATGGGTTCCATTTCTCTTTCTTCTTGTCAATACTTATTTTCTGTTATTTTTTTTCAATAGCCATCCTAGTGGGCAACTATTTTCTCCCATTCTGTGGGTTTTACTTTCACTTTCTTGATAATGTCCTTTGCACAAAAGTTTTTAATTTTGAGGAAGTCCTATTTGTCTATTCTTTTTTGGCTGCCCATGCTTTTGGTGTCATATCTAAGAATCCATTGCCAAATACAAGGTCAGACAAATTTTCCCTTCTGTTTTCTTCTAAGAGTTTTATGGTTTTAGCTCTTATATTTAAGTCTGTGAACCATTTTGAGTTAATTTTTGTATATGGAGTAAAGTAGGGATTCAAATTCATTCTTTTGCATATGGGTTTTCCGTTTTATCAGCACCGTTTGTTGAAGACCCCATTCTTTCCCCCATTGCACCCTTGTTGAAAATTGGTCGTAGATATGTAGGTTTATTTCTGGACTCTCGATTCTATTCCATTAGTCTTTATGTCTGTCCTTATGGCAGTATTGCATGATTTTGATCACTGTAGCTTTGTAGTAAGTTTTGTGAGATTATTTTGGCTGTTTGGGGCCTCTTGTGGTTCCATATGAATTTGAGAATTGAATTTTCTATTTCTGCAAAATAGGCTGCTGGAATTTTGACATCTTAACAATATTACGTTTTCCCATCTGTGAGCATGGGATGTCTTTCCATTTATTTAGGTCTTCTTTCATTTCTTTCAGCAATGTTTTATAGTTTTCAGTGTACAAGTTTTCACATCCTTAGTTAAATTTATTCCTAGATATTTTATTCTTTTAGATGTAAATGGAATTGTTTTCTTGATTTCCTTTTGAATTGTTCATTACTGGTGTATAGAAACACAACTGATTTTTGTGTGTTAATACCAGAGCATTTCAATTTTGTAAAGTCTAGAAATAAAAGGAAAGGATTTACCTAGATGAAACATTAGGAAACACTTGTAAATTTCAGTACTACTAAATCTAACTAGATGAAGACTTAATAGTATTATTGAAATTATAGATATTTCCAGAATACTTCCTGTTTTCATTCCTACTGATCAAGAGCCAATTGAAATGATGTCCTTTTTCTTGATATACAGCCTGCATACTCCTTTTATGATGAAATTTGCAGCATTTTTTTTTTTTTTTTTTTAAAGATTTTATTTATTTATTCATTTATCCCCCCCTTGCTGCTTGTGCTCTCTGGGTCAGCTAACCACGCTGTGCGGGCAGCCTTGCCTTCACCAGGAGGCCCCGGGAACCGAACCCGGGGCCTCCCATATGGTAAACGGGAGCCCTACTGATTGAGCCACAGCCGCTTCCCTAGCATATTTTGATTTAGTAACAAGCTTAGAAATTTACAGGTGAACCACTCTACCACCAAAAGCAAAAAAGTATTTACTCACATGCATTGTAGTTTATCATTTTATTCATTCCTGGATTGAGAACTTAGAGAAAGATAATATTTTTGTGCAAATAACTGAATTTCTTTATAATTTCAGTTAAAATAAAAGATTGATGCTGCCTCCCAAGTGTCAAGGCTTAAACTGTAGTTTGTACTTCCCATCATACATATTGTTAATCGCTTTAGATTAAGAATCTATGTTTGCATAGTTGGGACTATGATGCAAGAAAGCCTCAGCCTCAAAGAATGTCAAAACAGTGGTGGGGGGTGGTGAGGGGAGGGATATGATGTTCATACTTTTAGATACCCTGCAATGTTCTTCAGTTTATCAGCTGACAGGTCAGGTGTATGATTTGAATACATATTGCCTGGTGTTAACTGGCCACTGCAAGTTAATGTTCTAAGCAGTGGGATGCAAGGGGATGTTTCCTGGAATGCCTCTTTCACATAACCCAAAAGGTTATGTGAAAGACAGATGAGGATTTTTTACTTACTTGTTCATTTGTTTTATTTGTGTTAGAAAGAGAAAATGCAGTAGAATAATATGGGAACTGCTTTGACCAAAAGAGTACCTCAGTGAATTTCTTTCTTTATTTAGTGCCATCTCCACGTCCAGATAATTCTTTCCATGAAAATAATGTGTCGACCAGAGTTTCTTCACTACCATCAGAGAACAGTTCTGGAACTAACCACTCAAAAAGACAAACAGCATTCGATCCATGGTGAGTATTTTGGTTTTGCTCTTTTTTTTTCCAATTATAGGTTTGAGAGTTCAGATATATTTGTCATTCTCACTGCTTGTCAGAGCCACACCTGAAAATTGTCAACACTGGTAATTAAAAGAAGTTGTACCTGTGGTCTTACATTTATGTATAGTATATCTTTTCTATATAGTAAGGAGTTGTGGGAGTACAGAAATACAGAAGGAATTTTTTTTTCTTGGTCATTGCATAATGAAGTGGTGAGCTCAATTACAGACTGACATAGTCCTATGTCAAAATTAAATCCAGGGAAGCGGCTGTGGCTCAATCAGTGGGGCTCCCGTTTGCCATATGGGGGGCCCCGGGTTCGGTTCCCGGGGCCTCCTGGTGGGGGCGGGCCCGCCCACACGGCGTAGTTGGCTGACCCGGCGAGCGCAGGCAGCAGGGGGGGGATAAATGAATAAATAAGTAAAATCTTTAAAAAAAAAAAAAAAAAAATTTAAATCCAAATGTGAGGTAGGCAGTATTAGTAATATGCTTTTTTCTGGTTTTGTTTTTGTTTTTGTTTTTTTTGGTAATCTGTTTGAATAGAGTTTGTTTAGACATGGGTATGTGTAGATATCTGAAAACAGTTGTTTTAGAACTACTAGTTAACAGTAATATTGTGATATTTTGCAGCAATGGCAGAAGATAGTATTTCAATCCTAAGAGACAACAATAGGGGAATATAAGAGGGTATGGGATTTTTCCTTTTGGAGTAATGAAAATGTTCTAAAATTGACTGAGGTGATGAGTGATGACAGCTCAACTCTGTGATGAAAATGAAAGCCACTGAGTGTATACTTTGAATGGATTGTACAAAGCATGGGACTATATAACACAGGGAATCCAGTGGTGGATGATGGATGTGGTTAAAAAAACAAATATGAGAACGTTCTCTCATGAAAGATAACAAATACATAATACTAATATAGGGTGTTTAATAATTGCATGGGGTGGGGGGGAAATACACCAAATGTAAGATATGGGCTATAGTTAGTAGTAATATTATGATGATGCTCTTTCATAGTTTGTAACAAATGTTTCACAACACTGTAAAGTGTTGGTGGTGGGGAGATGTATGGGAGCCTTTTATGATGATATGCATATTTGTTTTGTAAATTCACAGCTTTTACTATACAATTATTTTTGTATGTTCATATATGAATGATAACTTCAATTTAAAAGTTTTTAAATTTTGTTAAATAGTTAAAAAAAACAAAAACTAAGAATTAGGGACTCAGTTGAATGTTGAACTTTAGTAAAGTTTTCATCAAGTCATCCTTACCTATGGTATTGCTGTTATAAGGCTAAGAAGAGTTCTGGAATTGCCAGTGATGAACTGGCTGTATTCTTTTCTGCTCCTGCTACCCCCCATGATAATGTTGTCACTTTCTTGATAATGTCCTGTGATGCTTTTCCTTCATGCATCACATCTAACTTTTAGTCTAAGTCATTAACTAAGCTTGTCGCATCTTGAATATTTTTTTCTTTAATAAGATCTCTAATATGTTTACCATATTGTGTATGTTTGAGAGAAATGCAGAGTTTGATAACTGTTACAGAAACATAATTTAGAAAGAGTGATTTGCTATTTCTAAATTATCATTTTCCTAAGCACAGTTTTCTTCTTGATAGTAGTATTTTAAATTTCTTTTGGGGAGAAAACATTTGTATAGTGTACACATTTCGTCAGTGGAAAAATCAGGCTCTTACTGTGTCTCATTTTAAAGTAATAATAGATATTGTAGTTTAATATACAGAGATGTTATTCTCACTATCTCAGCTCTCCAGAACCCAGTTAAGAAGTGAGAGATGAGCCACGTCTCAGAACAAGAAAAACAGAGTTAATGCAGTCAGGTTCATAATCTTTACTAATAGGATAACACCTCCAGCCTCACTCACAGCTTATTGATTCTTCTTTTATGTACAGTTCTAACAGATGGCCTTGAGGTTGTCAGGGCAAGTACTCGTCCCAGGTAACAGTACAGTGAACAGAGGGAGAAAGATCCCAAGCAGTAGTGGTGGAGAGAAGATGGGTATTTCTGTCCTTTTTCGGGCCCCAGTGGGAAAATCGTTTCTAGCCCCTATGTTTTCATAGCTATAAAAAGGTATCCATGTAGAGTGTATGTTTATAAGATAGGATGCATTTACTTTGCTTTAAAAGGTAAATTGTGTAAATATGTTTAGAAAGACTGCTGTCAAAATTGGGTTCAGAAATTTACACTTAAACAGTAACCAAATTAATTCGAAACCCCAGTAGGTAAAATAAGTAAAGAATTGCTGTAACTCACTTGCCCAATCCCAGCCTTTTTCTTCTTGTAAAGTTAAGAATAAATTGGTATCCATTCCTGACTTGTCACCATAACTCAGAATTATTCCTGTAGAATTATTCACTGACTTTCTCTTCTCAGACATTAGCTGACTACCTGTATTGCCAGGGAAGGGGAGAGGACAGGGAGAGTGTCATAGAGTAATGCCCCTCGCCTTGTCAACTCCTCTTCCATGCTGCTTCCAGGGGGATTATACTACAAGCCACAAGGTCTCACTGTGCTACCTCCTCACACTCACTCTGTCAAATCTGTGGTCTCCCGCCATGAGTCTGCGAGCAGCTTGAGGTCAGGCTCCTTGTTTTATTTTTCTCCATATCTGCAACATGTACGCTATACACATACGCTATATACATACGCTATATGTAGGGCGTAGTACATATAAAGTCCTCAGTAAATGTTGGGTGGCTTTGATTAGCGCAGCTTTAATTCCTTCCATTATTCAGGTGAATCTTTTGAATTCTTTCTTTTCTCTTGACCCCTTTTGGGAATAGCTTTTGTGTTAGATAACATTTGAATTCCATGACTGTGTGGGAAGGAGACAGTTGACACTGTACCATACCCTACTCCCCACATTCACACACACACACACACACACACACAATACTGTTTTTATCAGAGCTACTGCTCTGGATAATGTGCCAGTGTGACTAGATGGGCGGGCCTTCTCAAAGCCTCTATCCCTGAGATTTATGTGAATCACCCATTTACCCTTCCCCTGTGCTGCTCCTTACAGACTCATCTGCTGCCTGTACAGTTAGCACACAGCAGTTGACTGTACCAGGTGGAATCACAGGGTCCAGAATACACAAATGAGGTAGATCACCAGACACCCTTTCACCCATTTGGCTTAGTGCAGGTTGTAAATGTTCAAGAATCTTCCTGACTTCAAGGCTAAGTCTTCATTCCTTTGTACAACACACAGCTTTTCCAGTACCTATTTCCCAAGCAGCTTCTCTTTCTCTGTCTCTCTCTCAGTCTCTCTCTCTCTTTCTCTCAGACTTCATCCCTTTGGGGATCTGGTGGCTTGGCAGAAAGCACTTTTTCTACTGCCCCTTTATATTGTTAAGACTTTCATTCTGATTGGTAAAAACTTCTATCTGGGCTCGCTTCAGCAGCACATATACTAAAATTGGAACGATACAGAGAATGGCCTCTGCACAAGGATGACATGCAAATTCGTGAAGCATTCCATATTTTTCTAAATCTGCAAAATAAAACTTTTTTACATTAAAAAAAAATAAAAATAAAAACTTCTGTTAATCTGAATATTGTGTTATGCTTCTAGGTTATGTATAGATACCAGAGGAAGGGCATAAGCTATACCCTAAGCATATAATTCTCTCTCTTCTGGAAGTTACGGCACATTCAAAATAGTATTGCAGTCTGGACTAGACACTTTCTGAGGCTTCTTTCAATCTTAACATCTCTGCTTTTGTGATTTCAGTTTTCAATGCTAACATTTCTCCTTTTGTGATTCCAGAGAACTGCAGAGTTAGGCTGTGTTTTCTAGAACCCTCATATGACTGAATGATGTGGCCTGGAATTTAGTTTGGGACAAGCTGTCTTGAGGCCCCATGCAAGAGGGTTGCATCTCCTTAATCCCTAAAGTACTTTTCATAAGAAATTTATCAGTCAAATTCCCAGGACCTAGACTCGGTCTCATTGAGATCAGAGTGCCATTCCCAGCAGTACAATATTGCATTTAAAGAATTTTTAACTGTTCATCATTCTATTCTCATTCCATCATGTCAGAGTTTTCTATCTTTCAAAATTGTAAATGCATCATCAAACTGAGTTCTAATGCTAGTTATTTCATTGGCTGTCTTACATTAAAAATTTTGCTTCAGAGCTTGGAACTCTTTTCAATGAAGTTTAAAATTTGCAGTTCCTAATGAGTTCCAGGAATACTTGGGCCTACAGTACATGTCTTTACTTCCTTGGTATTCCCATTAATTTGTAGGCTAAACACATAAGAAGAAATTAACATTATCCCTTCAAGCAATCATGGTTTCTTTTTTTTTTTTTTTTTTTTTAATTTTTTCATTTATTTACTTTTATCCATTTTAAACCCACCCACCCACCCCCGCTTGCTTTTTTGTGTCCATTTGCTGGGCGATGCTCTGTGTCTGTTTCTTGCCCTCTCTTCTCATCTTTCTCCTCCAGTCTTCACCAGGATTCAATCCTAGGGACCTCCAATGTGGGAGAGAGGAGTTCTACCACCTGCGCCACTTCAGTTCCTGATTTTCGGCGCGTCTCATCTTGACTCTCCCCCGTGTCTCACTCCTGCTACGTCGTCATCTTGCGTGGCTCAGCGGGGCCTGGCTCGCCTCGTGCAGGCCTGGCCTGCCTGCATGCCTTCTATATTTTTATTTTACCAGGATGTCCAGGGGGATCGATCCCAAGTCCCTCCATATGACATCTTGCTGCGTGGCTCAGCGGGGCCTGTCTCGCCTCGTGCAGGCCTGGCCTGCCTGCATGCCTTCTATATTTTTATTTTACCAGGATGTCCAGGGGGATCCATCCCAAGTCCCTCCATATGACAGACAGATGCCCAACCATTTGAGCCACATCCACCCCCCAATCATGGTTTTTAATGGCTGCTTTTGTCTCCTTTTGTTTTGTAAATCTTTTCCCTTGTTGTCCTTGATCTTGAGCTCTTGGTTTTTAAATAAAATTTTTGTGGTTTGTAAAACCGTTTTATTATATCTGTAGTACATTTGTTGTTGAAAATTATCCAAAGAAACTAAATCACCAATAATCCTACTATGCAGAGATGATAACTCTTAAGATTTTATTTTCTTCCATTAAAAAAAAAAATGCATGTGCATGTATACAAATATAGCTTTTTTTATACAGTTAGACTCATGATGTAGAAAGTTTTTTTTACTTTTTATTTTTTTAGTTAGTGAAGTTGTATGTTTACAGAAAGCTCATGTAAAAAAAATACATCATTGCCATATACTCCCCTGTTAATACTTTGCATTAGCATGGTACCTTTGTTACAACTGATGAAAGAAGATGAAAATTGTACTATTAACTATTGTCCATAGTTTACCTTAGGGTGTATTTTTTCCCCCATATATCACCCTATTAGTAACACCTCACATTACTGTACATTTATTATGATTCACGAAAGAACATTTATATTATTGTACTATTAACTATAGTCCATCATTTACACTAGGATTCACTGTGTTGTACAGTCCTATGTTTTATCCTTAATTTTTATTCTAGTAACATATATATGACCTAAAACTTCCCCTTTCAACCACATTCACATATATAATTCAATGCTGTTAAATACACTCACAATATTTTGCTACCATTACCACCATCCATTTCTAAAACTTTACAATCAACCTAAATAGAAATTCTGTACTAATTAAGCATTAACTCCCCATTCTTTACCCCCAACCAGATCCTGGTGACTTATATTCTAGATTCTGATGACATGAGTTTGCTTATACTAATTATTTCCTATCAGTGAGATCATACAATATTTGTCCTTTTGTGTCTGGCTTATTTCACTAAGTATGATGTCTTCAAGGTTCATCCATGTTGTCACATGTATCAGGACCTCATTCCTTTTTATAGCTGAATAATATTTCAGTGTGTGTGTGTGTATGTGTATATATACACACACACACCACTTTTTTAATCCATTCATCGATTGATGGACACTTAGGTTGCTTCCATCTTTTGACAATTGTGAATAATGCCACTATGAACATCTGTGTACAAATATATCTGTTCGAGTCCCTGTTTTCAGTTCTTTTGGGTATTTACCTAGTAGAGGGATTGGCAGGTTATATGGTAATTCTGTTTGTTCCTATTTTTTAATTGGGTTGTTTGTCATTTTATTGTTGAGTTGCAGGATTTCTTTATATATTATGGATATTAAACCCTTATCAGATGTGTGGTATCGAAATATTTTCTCCCATTGAGTAAGTTGTCTTTTCACTTTTGTGATAAAGTCCTTTGTACAAAAGTTTTTTTTATGTTGTTGAGGTCCCATTTATCAACTTTTTTTCTTTTGTTGCTTGTGTTTAGGTTTAAAATCTAAGAAACCATTGCCTAATGCAAGATCCTGAAGATGCTTCCCTACATTTACTTCTATGAGTTTTTTTGTCCCAGTTCTTACATTTAGGTCTTTGATCCATTTCGGGTTACTTTTTGTATATGATATGAGATAGGGGTCCTCCATTCTTTTGCATATGGATATCCAGTTCTCCCATCACCATTTGTTGAAGAGACTATTCTTTCCATATGGAGTGGATTTGGCAGCCTTGTCAAAAATCAATTGGCTATAGTTGGTCTATACATCTGTCCTTGTGCCGGTACCATGCTATTTGATAACGTATCTTTGTAATAAGCTTTAAAGTCAGGAAGTATAAGTCTTCCAACTTGATTCTTCATTTTCAAGATGATTTTGGCTATTTGGGGCCCCTTACCCTTCCAAATAAGTTTGATAATTGGCTTTTCCATTTCTGCAAAGTAGGCTGTTGGAATTTTTTTTTTTTTTTTTTTTACCGGGAGGTCCCAGGGATCGAACCCGGGTCCCTCCATATGGGAGACGGACGCCCAACCATTTGAGCCACATCCGTCCCCTGAGGCTGTTGGAATTTTGATTGGGATTGTGTTGAATCTGTATATCATTTTGGGTAGTATTGCCATCTTAACAATATTTAGTCTTCCTGTCCATGAGCACGGAATGTCTTTCCATTTATTTAGGTCTTCCGTGATTTCTATTAACAATGTTTTGTAGTTTTCTTTGTGCAAGTCCTTTACATCCTTGGTTAAATTTATTCCTAGGTTTTTTATTCTTTTAGTTGCTATTGTAAATGGAATTTTTTTTCTTGATTTCCTCCACAGATTGTGCATTACTAGTGTATAGAAACACTGATGGTTTTGACATATTGTTGATCTCATCTCCTACCAATTTGCTGAACTCATTTATTAGCTCTAGTAGCTTTGTTATAGATTTTTTGGGACTTTCTATATATAGGATCATGTCATCTGCAAATAGTGAAAGTTTTACTTCTACCTTTCCAATTTGGATGCCTTTTATTTTTCTTGCCTAACTGCTCTGGCTAGAATTTCCAGTACAATGTTGAATAACAGTGGTGACAGTGAGCATCCTTGTCTTGTTCCAGATCATAGAGGAGGGAAAGCTTTCAGTCTTTCACCATTGAGTATGGTATTAGCTGTGGGTTTTTCATATTTGCCCTTTATCATGTTGAGGAAGTTTCCTTCTATTCCTATTTTTAAGTGTTTTATTCAAGAAAGCAGGCTGGATTTTGTCAAATGCCTTTTCTGTGTCAACTGAGATGAGCATGTGTTTTTTTCCCCCCTTCATTTTATTAATGTGATGTATTACATTAATTGATTTTCTTATGTTGAACCACCCTTGCATACCTGGAATAAAACCCACTTGATCATGGTGTGTAATTGTTGTAATATGCTGTTGGGTTCAATTTTGCAAGGATTTTGTTGAGGATTTTTGTACCTATATTCACAAGAGAAGTTGGTCCATAATTTTCTTTTCTTGTATTATCTTTATCTGGCTTTGGTATTAGGGTGATATTGGCCTCGTAGAATAAATTACATACTGTTCCCTCCTATTCATTTTTTGTAAGAGTTTGAGCAGGATTGGTATTCGTCGTTCTTAGAATGCTTGGTAGAATTCACCTGTGAAGCCATCCGGTCCCAGGCTTTTCTTTGTTGGGAGATTTTTGATAATTGATCAATCTCTTTACTTGTAATAGGCCTGTTGAGATCTTCTGTTTTTTTCTAGAGTCAATGTAGGTTGTTCGTGTGTTTCTGGGAATTCGTCCATTTCATCTAAGTTGTCTAATTTGTTCCCATACAGTTGTTAATAGTATCCTCTTATGATCCTTTTTATTTCTGTGGGATCAGTAGTAATGTACCCCCTCTCATTTCTGATTTTATTTATTTGCATCTTCCCTTTTTCTTGTCAGTTTAGATAAGGGTTTGTCAATTTTATTGATCTTTTTAAAGAACCAACTTTTGGTTTTGTTAATGGTCTCTACTTTTTTTTTTTTTTTTTTTTTTTTTTTTTTTTTTTTTTTTTAATTCTCAATGTCACTTATTTCTTCTCTAATCTTTGTTATTTTTTTCCCCCTCTGCTTGTTTTGGGATTAGTTTGCTGTTCTTTTTCTAGTTCCTCCAGGTGTGCAGTTAGGTCTTTGATTTTAGCTCTTCTTTTTTAATGTAATTGTTTAGGGCTATAAGTTTCCCTCTTAGCACTGCCTTCACTACATCCCATAAGTTTTGATATGTTGTGTTCTCATTTTCATTTGTCTCCAGATATTTACTGATTTACCTTGCAATTTCTTCTTTGACCTGCTGATTGCTTAAACGTGTGTTATTTGACTTCCAAATATTTTTAGATTTTCTAGTCCTCTTTCTGCTATTGATTTCCAGCTTCATTCCATTATGGCAGAGATGCTTTGTATGATTTCAGTCTTTTTAAAATTTTTGAGACTTGTCTTGTGACCTAACCAGTGGTCTATCCTGAAGAACCATTCATGTGCACTTGAGAAGAATGTATATCCTGCTATTTTGCTTTGCAGTGTTCTCTATATGTCCATTAAGTCTAGTTCATTTATCATGTTATTCAAGTCTTCTGTTTCCTTATTGATCTTCTGTTTGAATGTTCCATGTATTGATGAGAGTGGTGTATTGAAGTGTGCAACTATTATTGTAGAAGGGTCTATTTCTCCCCTTCGGTTTTGCCAGTGTTTGCTACATGTTTTTTGGGGCACCATGGTTAGATGCATAAATATTTGATTATTATGTCTTCTTTGTGGATTGACTCTTATATTAACATAGAGTGTCGTTCTTTGTCTCTTATATCAGCTTTTGACTTAAAGTCTATTTTGTTTGATATTAGTATAGCTACACCAGCTCTTTTTTGGTTACTAGTTGCAAGGAATATTTTTTTCCATCCTTTCACTTTCAACCTATTTTTGTCTTTGGCTCTTAGGTGACTCTTGTAAATAGCATATAGTTGGAACATGCTTTTTAATCCATTCTTCCAATCTGTGTCTTTTGATTGGGAAGTTTAATCCATTCACATTCAGTGTTAATACTGTAAAGGCAGTACTTACTTCAGCCATTTTGTCCTTTGGTTTTTATATGTCATATCTTTTCTGGGGGTCCTCTTTTCCTTTATTGCGACCTCCTTTTCTGTGTATTTGATCTTTTGTGATCTATCTTACTGACCCCTTTCTCATTACTGTTTCTGTATATTTTTAAAATACTTTCTTTGTGGTAGGTTATACAACCTACATCTGTAGTCTACCAACTTAGCTTCAATAGCATATACATTCTCTGTTCTATATCTCTTTGTTTCTCCTCTTTATATTGTTTTTGTCCAACATTGCCTCTTTATATTTTGTGTGTCCATTATCAGGAAATATGCCTTTTGCTTGTTCAATTGTATTCTGAGTTGTGTAGGAATTAAGGAGTAGGGTTGTATATTGAAGATACAATACTGTTGGGTTTTACATTTACCCTTTTAGTTACCCTTACTGAAGATCTTCATTTCTTCACAATACTCCAAGCTAGTGTCTCCTGTCTCTTCCTTTCAACCTACAGAACTCCCTTTAGTAATTCTTGTAGGGCAGGTCTTTTGTTGACAAACTCTGTGTTTATCTATGAATATTTTAAAGTCTCCCTCATTTTTGAAGGACAGATTTTGCCAGATAAAGAATTTTAGGCTGGCATTTTTTTTCTCTTTCAGTACCTTAAATATATCATACAACTGCCTTCTCGCCTCCATGGTTTCTGATGAGAAATCAGCACTTAATCTTGAGGATCCCTTGTGTGTGACAAATCTCTTTTCTCTCCTTTCAGAATTCTCCATTTTTAGCATTTGACATTCTGGTTAGTATGTATTTCTGAGTAGGTCTATTAGAGTTTGTTCTGTTTGGCGTGTGTTACACTTCTTGGATATGTATAGTTATGTCTTTCAGAAGAGTTTGGAAATGTTCAGCCATTATTTCCTCAAATATTCTTTTTGCCCCTTTTCCCTTCTCTTCTCCTTCTCCAACACCCTTGATATGCATGTGTGTGTGCTTCATGCTGTCACCCAAATCCCTAAGACACTGAACTTTTTTTCTCTATCTGTTCTTCTGACTGAATGATTTTGATTGTCCTGTCTTCTAGTTTGCTGATTCTTTTTTTCTGCCTGTTCAAATCTGCTGTTGTATTTTTAATCTCCATTATTGTGACTTTCATCCCCATAAATTCTGTTTCTTTTTATGCTTTCAAATTCTTCTTTATATTCTAACATTGTCTTCTTAATATCCTTTACTGCTATATCCAAATTTTCCTTCATCTCTTTGAATTGATTTAGGAAATTGTTTGAACTTCTTTGTTTAGTTATTCCAAATTCTTTGTCTCTGAAGTTTTAATTTGTTCCCTTAACTGAGCCATATCTTCCTGTTTCTTAGTGTGGCTTGTAATTTTTTGCTGATATCTGGGCATCGGATAACTCTGAAAGCCAGTTTCTCCCTTTTGTCTAGGGTTTTATTGTTGATGGGCTATGTTAAAACTCTTTGACACTTGGTCCGCCTTATTCTGAACCTTAGGGTAGCCCATGTTTAACTGTACAGATTTCTCAGCTTTTTTTCATCTGATTCTTGCCCTGGATATGTGGTACAAGTTTGAAGATACACTTTTTGTGTAATTGTTTCATCTCCCGGAGAAAGCTTCCTTTCCTCTGGTCCTTCTCTGGGAGTCTTGGTCTGTTCTCTTTGTTTTTGTGCAGAATTTTCTCCCCAGTTCCAGTGATTTGTTTACATTCTTTCCCTCACTCAGTGTCCCCTTTGCCTTATACTTTTCAGTTCTGGGACCCTCCGGTTTCATAGCATTTCAGGTCCCCCCCCCCTTTTTTTTTTCCTTCTGATGCTCTTCTGCCTCTGCTTTCTTCCCTGTTAGGGTATCCCACCCTGGAGACCCAGATGGGGTCAGTCCAGAAGAGTCGGTTTTGTGTTTAGGTGGTCCAGCTAACAGAAACTAGATTGAGTGTGCTCAGCTTTCCCCAGCAGTTCTTCAGCAGTCTTTCTGGTCGTCATCCCCGCCGCCCTCCCAGGGGCCATTTTGTATGCTTCACGCAGCATGACTCGGCAGCTTGAGTTACGCTTTGGGTCCCTGTGGACTTAGGTCCCTATGCCTGGATATGTGTGAGGTTCTAACTCACTGCTGTGGGTTGCTCTGTAGTCTGCATCTGTGGCAGAGGGACCTGGGCCATGCTGCCTCTGTGCGACTCCCAAAGCTGCGCAGGACGGAGTGAGGGAGAGGGGTCCAGACTGGCAGGACTGGGAACAGAAATTTCCCACCTGATCTTGGAGATTCTTTTTCTTTTTCTTCTATTCAGCATTTGTGGTGTTCTTCTCCAGTCTTTATCATCCTCTAGAGTTCCAATCAAGTGAGATTTGTTCTTTCATTCATTGATTCTTAGGCAAGACTTTTTCAGGGGATGACTTATGTCACCATGTTGATGACATCCATGTAGGAAGTTTTGAATCATGCTTTTTTCCCCCTATTATTGTAGTTTGAGTTTTCCCTCCTATTGTAATCTTTGAAGATATGATTTATTTTTAATAGCTTCATGTTATTTTCTATCATGTGGATCTATAATCGTTTATATAGCTGTTTTCTCCCTTCACACAGATTTAATCCTGTGTAGGTAGGATGTTA
This sequence comes from Tolypeutes matacus, assembly GCA_026826555.1. NCBI lineage: Eukaryota > Metazoa > Chordata > Mammalia > Cingulata > Chlamyphoridae > Tolypeutes > Tolypeutes matacus. The sequence continues at coordinate 2,769,820 of JAKSZT010023082.1, forward strand.
TTTTGCTCATAATTTCTTAGATGTTCTAGTAGTAACTTATCACTGTTTGGTATTCTAAAACACAAATATAAACTAGTTCTGTCACCTTTAACATTTCTGCCACTCTTGATTTTAGGGAATAACTAATAGAAGGAATCCAGTCATTCGAGAAAATGGCTTTCTACATTCATAGATATTCAAATTTAAATAAAGCTCATTGAATGTACCTTTTTCTGGAATAACAATAGTTGAGTTGCTTTCTAAAAGCCATAAATTAAATAAAATAATGTCCTTTTTTAGCATAAAAGTAACTAACTTATTGGAGCCAAAAGACTCTTTCCTGTCTTTTAATGTCTTACATTTTTATGAAAATACCTGATGGCATCAGTGATAGTAATCTTAACATCAGTATTTTCAGTTAGCTTTTTATAGCATTCATTCTGTCTACATTTTTAAACTTTATTTAGTTTTAAGTGTTATAAGATTTTTATAAAGACAATTTCCAGTTTCAAGCAGTTTTTACTTTTATTTATAATGTTTCTGTAGCAGCATTGATTATTTAAATGTTCAATAACTTGGCAAGTCACTAATAATAAACTTCTTGGGCTGGTTTTTAAAAGATAAACAGAACAATAAAAGTATTGAAAATGTTTCTGTTATTTCCCTTGGAGGGCTTATAGAAAAGGCATCCTTTATGCCATGTATTTTTCAATCTCTCTAATTCTGAGGTTTTCAACAGCATGGAAATGGTCCTGCAGCACAGTTACAGATCACTGGTAATGATGCTCAAATTGCTAGTTGTAGGAAACCTATACCAAAGGATAATCATTAACCATGCCAGCTGTACTAAGTTTCTCCCATGCTTTTCTAGAGGATCTTTACTTCTGTGCTTGATTCTTCATGGCTATTTGAACTGAGTGTCATGCATTTTCAGTATTCAGTATATTTGTCATATGATAAGAGAATGATTAAAAGATCAATATGATAAAAATGTCTTCCCATTTAGGAAAAGTCCTGAAAATATTAGTCATTCTGAGCAACTCAAGGAAAAGGAAAAGCAAGGGTTTTTCAGGTCCATGAAAAAGAAAAAGAAGAAATCTCAAACAGTAAGTAGATTGCCAATTTCTGTATACAATGGCATATGTTTCTGTATTATTCTGTGGCTATTTTACACTTTGTGTACAGCAGTGAAAATTATTTTCTTGTTGAGACTTGACAACTATACACTGTATATGTCGCTTTCTGAAATTCTGTACAACTGTTCTCCTCTCACAGAGAGAGATTTTTCTAGATTCAATACACAATCTCCAAGAATAGAAGAAATTTAATTTCAAAGAGAGAGAACACTTCAACCCTCTCTGAATAGACTTCTCATCCATGTGGATGTACAGTCATTCAAAAACTGTCAATCTGCAGGATTTATTTCTCTCTGAGGGTTTAGAGATATGCGGAAAGTTACAAAGTGGTTTTGGTTTACATTTGAATCTCAAAATTCATAAATAACCATCATGTATTATGCTCCCCTGGCTTGTTACAGAATTCTCATGCTGACAAGTGTATTTCAGGGCTGCATAGTCACAGAGAGGAGATAGTATATGACATTTCAGGGCTTTCTTTTCTAAGAAGACTTGTTTATCTTGTGATTGAACTGCGAGATGGAATGTGCCTTATCTTCTGGAACCCCTATGCGTCAACAAAGGGCTGGCTCCATAGAGCCATGCCTATCACTTCACTGAATCACCCAGCAAGGATTCTGCTGGTTAGTGATGTGAGAAAACATGCTTCTTCACCCAAATGAGGCCTGTTGCCGTCTCTGCTTTGTGACACCTTTAAGATTAGACAAGGTTGAGTTAGTTGTTTCAAATGGCAGTGATTCTAGTTTTACTTCCTACCTGACTTACTCTCATTTATTTGAAGAGGAAAAAGGCATCATCAAAATGGCCTGTTGGGATGACTTCATTGATTTCATCTCTAAGATGAGTAGATTAAACTCAGTGTTTCTGAGACCCTTTCCATTATGAAAGTTCTATGATTATGACTTCATGTTAAGTAAAGATGAGTTAGATGATAGTAACAAAGTACATAGTAACACAAAGTATGGCTCTCTATCGCACAAATGTTCTAGGAATGAAATTATTTACTGCATTATAAAACAAATGAGTTCATTACAGAAAAATTGGGAAAAAGAAAAAAATCATTTTTAGTCTTACCACCTGACCACAGCCAGTATTAGGATTTTGATATATTTCCTTCTAGCTTCTTAGCCTGTGTATAGGTTTATAGAAAGAAGGTGGGATTTTTTTCAGTTTATTTTAAATAATAATCATTCCTAGTAAAATTTTTTTATTCTGACTTTTAACAGTATATCTGTCTCAATATTTATATCTATCTATCTGTATCTATAGAGAGAGAAAGCGAGATAGAGAGACAATATATATATTACTACACACACTTTATTATTTTCATTTTAATGGCTGTATAATATTCCTGAAATTTTCATTAAAACAAACAAAAAAAACTGCCTATATCTCTTTCTGAAGCTCACTGAAAGCAGAATGTCTAATCAAAATGCCAATCAAATATTACATCTGTTATTTAAACTGGATGAACAGAAGACCTGCTTTAACCTCAAGGAGATTAAAATATTTAAAGTGCTAATGAAATAAAACTTTTATCATTGTCTGTAAAACATATTTATCTATTACGAACAGTAAACTTAGGCCACCACCTCTTGGCTACTGTTATTTTTATTTCAAGGTTTTTGTTTTGTTCTTAACTGCAGATAGGTCTACAGCCAATTATTGGGTGATTAAGTGACAGAAAGTAGCAAGGATTAAGGAATTGATGGTGATTTTGTGTTTAGGTTTAGTTTTTGGTATCTGCCTTAGACCAATATTAATCCTAAAGCACCTACCTGGCTCAATGTGGCATGAATAGAGTATATACATGTTGATTGACTTTATTATTCAAGATCTGGCTCAAATTTTAGTTGTTTAGATACTATAGGGTAAATGTGAAAATTACTATCCTCTAACATCATCCACTTGAATTTACTTTTTAGGTTTTCATAAGTTTCATTTTTCATAAGTAAACTACAAAATATCTCTGCATGTGCCACAATGCCTTATGCCTGTCAAACCAAAAGCCATTTGTGCCTCTGCATTTTTGAATGAAAAGAAAAAAATTAAAAATTTAATTGCCTTAGTGTCTAAGAGTAAGATTCCAAAGAGCACTTAGGATTAGCCTGTTAGACCTCAGGCTTCTAACCTGGCATTGGGTTAACTCTGCCTTCTTTAAATGAGCATTTACACATAATTACTCCCCCCAGTTTCTAGAATTCTGCAAAAGGAAACTAAGAAAAAGAGCTTTGGAAGACTTTAAGGCATTGCGGCCTTTGCCTAAGATTAAGAAATTAAAATCTGATACCCAGTGCACATAGAGAAGCATGAAGATTTAAAGCTGAGGTGTATCTTAAATCTAGTTTATGCTCTTTATTTCACTGATGTAGGAACTGAGCCCAGACAAGTTGTGACCTGCCCGAAGTCACACAATCACTTGGGAAAATAGAACTGAATTCTTCTGAATACGAAGTCCAGGCTCAATTCCTGGCATGGGCCCAGCTCTGTGAAGAGTCTTTTGCCACTTGTTCCTAGGCCCTCTCTTCTGGCCTCTTTAACAATGAAAGTTAAACCCTCTCCTCAGCTTCCCGTCATTGGAACAGGAAAATTTATGGGATATTTTACTGTAATGTCTTCATACTTACACTCATGAAAGATGATCTTAATAACTTCATGTACGTTTTAGTTCTCAGACAATTAGGACCAAAACAGGGAAAAGTGATGCCAAAAAAAAAAAATTCTGTCTTGTTAAGGTACCTGATTTGACTCAAGCAAATTTGGAAGCTGCTTTGGGAAATCTGGCTTCAGTTACATATCCAGAGAGTTACATAAGCAAGGGTGCCTTTTCCAACTTTGTGATCATATCCTACTTAGTATGTCAACTATTAATGAGGCTGCAGCTGAAAGATTAAACTTGCAGGTTCTTCACTTTGAAAACCAGTATTCTGAATCATGTCAGATATTTTCCATTGGGTAAATATCTCTAACAGTGTAGAATGAGGCTTCTTACTCAACATTAGTATCTTGCAACAGCGATATTCCTCTTCCAAGTGATGTTTTCTCACTCAAGAGTTGACCAAGTTGCCTTAATAGGCAAATCACTTGGTAGATTTTTAAGTTGAAGTCCTCTCTAGCAATTAGAAAAAGCTAGAAGTTCTTCAATAGCTCTTTCAACACAGTTCTTTAAAATAATCCTGCTTCTGATAATAAAGAGATAAATCCTTAGATATTTTGTAAGTTTAATGTAAGTAGATGTCTGTAGGGCTCTAGATACTCCTACTATAGGTAGTGATCACAGCCACACATTCTTTATATGCTTAGAAGAAGTTTGTGTCTTGAATTTACATTATCGTCCTCTTCACATCCAGGTGAGAAATGACACAGAACCTGTCTAGATGCACAGCACAGAGAGATTCAGTGACAGTTAGTAATTAACCATTTGAGGGCTTCCAAGGGCTGATAGTTTCAATAAAAGTACAATTTTTTATTTTTATTTATTTTTTTTTTTTTTGCATTTAGTTTATTTGTATCTTATATTGCAGACAGATTCCACCAACGGGGAGAATCCAAGCATCAAGAAATCCCTCTTTCCTCTTTTTAATTCAAAGAATCATTTAAAGCATAGTTCTTCTTTGAAAAAGCTTCCTGTAGTCACTCCACCCATGGTACCCATTTTTATGTATGGTAGCCCTGAAATCTGCTCCAGTAAACTTGTTTTACTGATGACAACAGCATGTCTTTTATTTTCATGGGGTCATATTCTCTTTATGCTAGTTAAGTACCTGAGCCAGTTCTATAAATTCATGTAGATGTAATTCTTTGCCATTCTGGATTTTCTGAATTAAAGAGGATGATGCATAAAGACTATTAAACAAACTAGTGAAAGGCTGGTTTGTATTGTCTCATCAGCCAGTTGTTGGCAGACAGCATTCATAAAATCTCTTATTTCCTGTAAAGAATTAGATTAACATTTACAGTTAACAAATATTTCTTGATTTGGCTCACAAAGTTTGTTAACACTTGGTTTGCAGTTTGTTTCTTTGAAACCAAGTTGAATTGACCAAATTGAGTGAGCTAGCAGGCTCCATGGAAAAAAAACAGCTTCTATTAAGGTTGATGATTTGCTCTTTCCTTGCCTGACTCCAGCTTTGGCTGGTCACTTAGTTTAAAGCCAGGGCCTTTGCTTGGCATTTGGCATTACTCTCCTGTGTTCACCAAAATTGGTGAATAGACAAAGTGCGTTCATCTGGAATTTGTGGCACAAATTTCCAGGAATTTCATAATGCATAATGCTAGACCCAGATTTACTGGGCAGAATTTTGGGAATATGATTCAAACCATACTTTCCCATTCTGCTATCCTTAAAAGCCTTCTAGACTCCTTTGGCATCACCACAATACAGTGTTTGGATCATTTTCCCACTAGGACAAAATTTTGTTTTATTGAACTGGTTCATAACCTAACTGCAATATGAAATGAGGATACGACAGCAAGTTCTGGTACAGCCCAATTTAACTGCTCTCTTTTACAGCGACTAAAACTAACAGCATGGGAATGCTCTAAGGGTTAAGGTTTTAACAAAGCTGCATGACATCTGCCAATTTTTCCTAATGCAGGGAAAATTATTAAAAGGGCAGCAGAATTTAACTAGCATCACTTGCATTGTGAATATTGGGAGAGTTTGTTTTCTTTTTTCATTGGGTCTTTTTTTTTTTTTTTTTTTTTGAGTTTTGGTTTGATTTGATTTGCTTTTTGTTTTTTTTCCTCCTCTTGGGTGTGGTTGCATATTTTATTTAGGCTTATTGGTATGCATTAGTGAATCCTTGTCCATATTCTTCTCTAGGTGCCCAATTCTGATGGCCCAGATCTTCTGACATTACAGAAAGCCATTCACTCTGCTGGCACCCCAAGCAGCAGACCAAAGGAGTGGCGTCCCGAGAAGATCTCAGATCTACAGACACAAGTGAGTGGAGCCTGCATTACCCTTAGATTCTCTACTCTGCCATGACTGTCTCATGAGGGGAAGGCAGGGTTGAGAAAATTACAATATTACAACAAGGCTGAGAGGCTCCCCAAAAGATACCCTCATTGATGGCTAGAGGCATCTTGGGAGTAAGATGAATCCTTTAGTGACCCATGTCCTGCTGGAAAATAGCCTCCATTAGCCTTCACCTCAGTGTTGGGGTGGGTGGGGGTGGATTGAAGGGAGATAAATAAGATGTGGTCACAGCCCACAGGCACTGTGTGGCCCAGGAAAGAAAGAAGATCCATAAATAACCATAATTTATGGTAAAAAAGGGAGACATGCCTTAAAATGTAGGGTAGAATGAGAGGAAATGACTGAGGTTTCATTAAAGGTGGTAATATATGAATTGGGCTTTGAAAGACAGATATGATAAGCTTCTTTAAACTTCTGAAATCCATACTACTTCAAATGGAAAATGGGCAAACAGGTGCATTAGGAACTGCATATTAGGCAAGTATTGCGTAATCACATTTGCTCTGCTGTTAATGGAGGAATAAGCAGAAACCAAATCAGTAAACCTCTCAGATGACTGAGGTTTCTCTCTCCTTTAAACAACTATATATGGATTAGAAATGTTTTAATATTGTGTCTTTTCAGTATCCCATAATGAGCATAGTAACATAATCCAACTTGGTTTTGGTCCTATTCAATATTTTATAAATCAGTTATTCCTCTGTACCGTGATTTCTGACATTTTGAGGCTGTAGGGTTACTTGTGCTTACAAATAACCACAGCTTTCTGTAATTTGAAGGAGGGAGTCTTCTTTTTATAGGTTTTCTGTCTAATCTGTTTAACTGTCAGCCCTTACTTAGAGCTGCTGGCAGGAGATCCCCAAGTTGCCATTGCATCTCCCCGATCATTTACATTTTCTGCTTCTAACATCATATAAGCTGGGAGAGGGAGGGCAGCTTATAGAGAACCAAATATCTAAGTTTCCTGGATGTGTATCCCAACTAAAAGCACATGGCTCTGAGGCTCTGAGTGGGAGCCTGATGTTCTAGTCTGTGTTCTCCACACCCCATTTAAAAAATAGGCTTGGGAGTAGATGTAGCTCAGTGGTTGAGTGCCTGCCTCCTACATACAAGGTTCCAGGTTCAGTCCCTGGTAACATTTTGCCAAGAAGCTCTTTTCAGGTCCATTTATATATCCAGCTGAATCCAGATTATTGTAATTGTTTGATAGTTACATGTGAACAGGGCTATACATTCACCAAGAGCCTCATAGTGCTATCATATAATTATAAAAAAACACACAAAGAAAACATTTGAGCACTCACAGTGTGCAGTGTGGCATGCTACCTCCTGGGGGAGGCCACAACGCTATCTTAGAAATACTTTGGAATTGCGATGGAGGATACTTCTCCAGGATTGGTTTCTAGTTGGGTCAATTCTCAAGAAGTCTATTTTGAATTTCAGTGCCGTTCCTTCAAATCTTGTAGTATTCCTTGAGATCTTTAACATTTTTATTAAAACTTTACTGGGGGGCGGCTGTGGCTCAGTCAGTGGGGCTCCCGTTTGCCATGTGGGGGGCCCCGGGTTCGGTTCCCGGGGCCTCCTGGTGAGGGCAGGCCCACCCACACGGCGTGGTTGGCTGACCCGGCGAGCACGAGCAGCAAGGTGGGGATAGATGAATAAATAAATAAAATCTTAAAAAAAAAAAAAAAAAAAAACTTAGCCCTAAAATGCATGTCCCTTGTACCATGACCCTCAGGGTAAAGGTGCTCTGATGATTGGAAGCCAGAGGTGCCCCAGGGCTGCAGCCCAAGTGCCAGAGTCCAGCAGCATTGATTGGCTGTGTTCTTAGAACATGGGGAGGGGCTTGAGTTTCAGAGTGCTTTTGCTTGCTTCCTTTCATAGTAACCTCCACCATGTCCTGAGATGGAGGGGGGAGGGGGGTATGAGCCACCTTTTACCAGGGAGGAGCCTGAGACTCAGCGCTTGCTTGGGAATAGTTGGCCAGTGAAGGGCAGAGCTGCCCCCAGGATCTTGCCTTCCAACTGGAAGCCCAGGTCTCCCTCCACAATGTAGCACCCCAAAGGGCCTTTGGCTACAGCCACACTGCAGACAGACAGGGCAGGCTGTGATCCTATTTTAAGAGTTGAAGTCCTCTTATGACAATTGTATTTTAGATTCTGTAGAGGGTTTGCTCATTTCTCTCTGCTTTGCATTTTTAATATCCAAAACCTTGCTGCTGCCCACCCCCAACAAAATTAATAAATTAAAAAATTCCCCCAAAACTAAAAGTACAGAGGGAAAATTCAGGAGATAAGAACAAATAAGGGCTATAAAATTTTTAACCGAGTACTATTCAACTAACATCATATTTGTTCAGCTTCTCTTGCAACTAGATATGGTTATATGACTGATTCTGGCCAGTGGAAGCATTATGTGGAGCTTTTGGGAAGTCTTTTCAAAAGGGAGAAGAATATCCTTTCTTTTGCTCTTTCCCCTTCCTGCTGGTTAGAATATGGATGGGATGGCGGATGGACAGCCTACCATGGGAAGGATGTGATGTGGCCAGACAGAGTCTGGATCCTCACTCAGCCGCCATAGCAGCTCAAGATTTCTTATCTCTGGGATTTTACATTAGAGAAACATAATTTCTGTCTTGTTTGAAAAAACTTCCAAAGAATAGATATGGTTGAACTTTTTAGCCTCTCATCCCACATTCCTTCCCCTCCTTGGCTACATGCAATCATCTCAGATCTGAGCTCTGTTTCCTCCCAGCTTTATGATCTAGTATAAATTAAATCCTACATATATTGTCTTTCTTTCTTTCAGAGCCAGCCATTAAAATCTCTGCGCAAGCTGTTACATCTCTCTTCAGCCTCGAGTCACCCGGCTTCCTCAGATCCCCGCTTTCAGCCCTTAACAACTCAACAAGCCAAAAATTCCTTCTCAGAAATTCGGATTCACCCCATGAGCCAGGCCTCTAGCGGAAGCAGTAACATCCGGCAGGAGCCCACACCAAAGGGCAGGCCAGCCCTCCAGCTGCCAGGTCAGATGGACCCTGGTTGGCACGTGTCCTCTGTGACCAGGAGTGCCACAGAGGGGCCTTCCTACTCTGAACAACTAGGTGCCAAGAGTGGGCCAAACGGGCACCCTTATAACAGAACAAATCGGTCACGAATGCCAAACCTGAACGATTTAAAAGAGACAGCCTTGTAATTTGTGCTTGGGGTGGGGGAGGGAGCAGGGGACAGCCAGTTGGGAGGGGAGAGGGATGGGTTAGGGTGGGGGATGGGCTGGGCCAGTGTGGTAAGCCAGTCTTTTCAGCTTTATGAAGGTGTGTGCAATATTGTATGAGTGGGGCCGTCTGGCTCGTCACGGCCACCAATGCTAGTCAGGGATCTTAGAGCCGCAGGAGTTACTTAGGGATTGCCAGTCCCCATAGGTCTTGTGTGAGAGCGGATAGGGTATGCCACCAGGGAAGAAGATATTCTTGCCAGTTTCTCCCCCTCACATTCCAGCTTTAGTGCCATCTCTGTTGAACTTGGGAAAGCCAGGGAGTTGTCCTGGCGCTACAAGGGATAGAAAAATTTTTGTCTCGACAAAGGCCCTTACCACACATTTTTTTCTGCCTAGGCTAAATGTGGGGTGTATTGTAATCCAAGAGAATAATATCTTTGAAGGGTTAGAAGATGAACTGTATGTCTTAAATTGTTTTCTAAACTTCCATATTTGATAGGATTTGTAACATTTATTTATAATTAATTAATATTGTACTGTTATAATCATACCTTTTATGTTATAATGTAAAGTTATTTTGAGCTGTTTGGAACATTGTGAAGCAGTGGGACAGCTACAGTAGTTTCTATAAAAAACTAAACAGTAACATTTATATATTGCATCAGGAGTATTTTATTCTATATATAAATATATATATATATAGTAAATATCTGTCTGTTTTATAAATATATTCATTTAAAGAAACTATCGCTATGACACTATCTGCCATATTTTTATACATTTGTGATATGAAGTAAGTATTATACTTCTCTAAAGGGAGTTGAATTGTGGCTGCATGGGACTGTAACAATATGAACCTTGCTTAACTTTCAGGCCCCAGTAGTAGCCCTCTAGACATGATCCTTGGTAGCAGATGAAATGCAGCATCAAGTTTCAAACCTGCAGGATAGGCTAGGGAGAACTACTGCAGTCCTTGTTTCAGTCCTCACACAGTTAGCTCCTGATTGTGTCCAGGGATGTTAGTTGCACTTGAGGGGGAAAATGGATCAAAGTGTTACTCGTGGGTCTTTGTAGAGAGAATGTGCTCGCACTTAGCAGTAGTGTAGAGTGTAGACCAAAGATTTGCCTGTGAGCATTCCATTTGTGAGGTTAAGAGAGGCCCCTGTCTGCAGATCATGCAAACCATCTCTAAGCTTCTGAATACTGTCCACTGCATAGGAGACCCTTGGCTGGTGGGATGTGGAAATACATGTGTGGCATTTATATTTTTAACGCTTGTTTGGTTATTGCTGTTTCCAATTTATTTAAAAGGCTCCTGAAGCAATTCCAGATGTAGAGAAAATTGCTATGTCCACCTTTACTTCCTGGGACTATTATCATGCACATATATATATAGACACACCCCTGTTGGCAAGATATATATTGTCCGAACAGACCTTATCTTTCCCATATTTGGTCTCTTTCAACTCCTAAGTTATTCCCAAGTGTCACCAAGGCCTTTGACCAACAGATATTATACACATGTGTCACTGGGCCAGCCTTGACAGAAATCACCTCGACACCATCATCTGTCAATACGTTAGCTATTTGGAAGTAGTCCCTTAGCAATAATATTTTTACCCTTCAAAGAGGTAGCCTGTCAGTATGAATACTTTTCCCAGAATTCTGAGAGTATCAGCCCCTGAATCAAGTCAGCTGTAATTGAAATGTGCTGAGTTACTATTGCTATTTCAAGTTCTCCCTCCTCTAAGATTTTGAGAATCATAGTTCTAATGATTATGAAGATTCTAAAGAAAAAGGTCTTAGTTTCTTGGTAGCTTAAATTGTGTGTATTGCATTTTTTATTATAAATGCTATAATGATGTGTATCAATTATATATAGAAGTCATTTTAAGGTGCTTTTTATTTAATTTTAATAAGTGTAATGGGCACTAACATGAAATTCAATTGGGTACTATCGCTGAGACATTTTGTTTCAAAATCAATAGTTTTGCATGATCTCTAGTTCTTTTTATATCTTGTTTCTTTCACCAGTTCAGTACCATTTGGGTAGCTTGGAATTCTGGCTTTTCCCAGGCAGCTGCTCTGCTGTGCAAGTGAGGTAGACCCTCAGCACTTTTTGCCTGGATATTAATGACTTGTATTCCCACCTTTGCAAACCAGAAACTGCATTTTTTTTCTCTTGAAAGACTTCTCACTGTGCTGTGTGCTTAGGAACTGCGTGGTTGCATTGCCACACCATGGCATCTGAGGTTCATTTGTCACCTAGGGGCTGGTTTCCCATGTTTTCATCCTTGTTAACACTGGGATCTCAGATGTTTGAAGAAGATTTATATTAGTGATGGTTCTTTAAAGAAGGGCTAGAATAATTGTCTTCTACCTAAAGCAAAGTAAACCTAACTGATGATGAGTCAATATTACCTACTTTTCATACATTCTCAGATTTGAGCCAGAAAATATCTACAGTGTTTTCAACTAGTGTTTTTGAGATAGCTCTTTTATCCTCTTCTCAGCCTTTTTCCATTCTGACTTTCCATTGATCCTCAGTAAGCTGTAAGTAAACTGCAATCTGCATTTCTAGCATGCAGTTCTCTTCCTGCACACAGAAGAATGGTTTTCCCTCAGATGTAATGGGCCCTCTCTTAGCTTTTAACTATTGTTTTCTCCCCGGTTGGTGAATTATTAACCTTACAGAGATTGCCATCTGTGATAAGAAGGACTTGGTTTAAAGTCACAAAAGTCTGGATTTTCTTTAGGAAGGGGAATTAATGACATCCATATTCTATTATCTGCCCTGGACTTCCTAAAGGATAAAAAGGTTGAATGGGGCTTTTTTAAAGAAACTCTGCAGCGTTGTTTTTCTACTTTTACTTCACCACCACCCGTGTTTTCCTTCTCAGGAGGAGAACTTAATTGGACCTTGTTTGGTCTTGATCTGTGTGTTAGCCTGTCTCCAGAGCCCAAGACCAAAAAGGATTGCTCCCTGGTTAAGGGGCCAAGGGAGCCTCAGCCTCTAGGGGAGTGATCTCAAGCAGGGCAGGTCTGCCCCCAGAGGATTTTTGGCAGTGTCTGGAGACATTTTGGGTTGTAACATCTGTGGGGAAGGTGCTACTGGCATCTAGTGGGTAGAGGCCAGGGATGCTGCGAAACATCCCACAGTGTACAAGACAGCCCTATCCCCCGCCCCCCCAACCAAGAATTATCTGGCCCCAAATATCATCAGTGCTCAGGTTGAGGAACCCTGCTCTCCAGTATTCCAAGCCTAACAGGCTGCAGAGCCCAGCTCTGGCCTTGTTCTCTCCAGGCTGCAGACCTGTAGGTATGAATTCTTCAGCATCACATTCTCTTAAAGAATTCCTCTACCACTATTCTTGAATCCCTGGATCCTGTTGTACATTTCCATTGTCTTGGGCCTGCTAAAAGGCACATCCTTTGGGAAGAGACCTAAGTTACCTTATAGGTGTTTAAGAATTTGAATTCTAGGTCAGTGTCCTTAGAAAATCTCTCATAGAGCCATGAGGTTTATATTTAGAAGCGAGCAACAGCCTGGCAGATTGGCATGGTTTTTACCAACTGCTTGTAGGCATCCATGGCTTTTAGCCGTGTATCCAGAAAGACAATATCTTTAATTTACTAGCTCTTTACAAATTTTGGCATATGGTAGACCGATTAGAAGCAAAAACTCTTTATTGGTGGTTGTGATGTAGCTGTTATAAGAGTATTTGTGCTGTATGCTTTGGTTAAATCTGTTTTAAAACATGCTTTAAGATTCACCATATGCAGTTATACTTTAATTCTAAGCTCGGAGCTATGCTGGTTAGTTTCTAGTCATGTCATGTGCTATAGAGTATGTTGTGGTTGTAGAGTTAGCCAGTTTAGCATGTTCCTAATCTGAAAATTAGTGGACTCCACTGGGAAATGCTGTCCCATTTTCCCTTCCCAGCTCCTCTTAGTCCATGTCATAGTATCCTCACTTCTTAAACTAGTTCTTAGAGTAAATAAGGAAAAAAGCCATTTATTTTCTTCTAGCCATGTATTGAGAATGACTCATAAGTGTACAACTTTTTAGAGGCCAGAGGATTACTTTTGAAGTGTGTAGAAGGATCTGTCCATTTCTGTTCGCCTAGGTTCTGGTGGTGACAGTGCCCTTTCAGCAAGGGCAGTAAGTAACTAATTGTGATTTATTCCTAGAACTCAGCTGGGACTCAGTAAATCTGCACGTTCTCTCCTGGTCAGAGCATTTTTTTCTGGAAAGCGCTGCTTTTATATCTAGAAGTCCATTACCTCCTGCATCATAGGGTAGTGAGAACCATGTGGGTATCAAGACCCATAGACTTGTCCTTCTGTGAATTGGGAAGGTGATAGGATACACTGAACCAAGTCGGAATATATGGAAATATTTCCTTGCTTCCTTCAGTTCATCACTAATTAAGTGTGTACGCAGAGAATATTTCTTTGTGGCTGAAAAAAAAACAAATTCTGGTTTCTTTAAAAGGGACTGAGGCAGAAAAAAACAGGACAAATGTTAGAAGTGTCCTGTTGCTAATCCCCCAGGCCAGAATTTCACCAGAAGTTCCGCCCAGAGACTTAAAAATACAAGGAAACAAGCAAGCAAACAAAGAAAAACAACTTTTAAATGATTATGATTTCTTTCTTTTGTTTCTTGACCAGCTGGGACATGGAAAATCTTCAGGTCTGATCTAGCTGGTTAAAAATTCTGTCTTAGAAACCATGAGTTAATGCAAGAAAATAAAGCCTTGACAGAACGAGTCCTTCATCTGTCTGTATACACAGTGTGGTAGAAGTGAGGTGGCTAGGAAACTCTGCGCCTGCTTCCCCATTCTTCTTTTTTTTAATTGAACATACTGTAAAAGATCATAGACTTTTGTACCAAGCCAGTTACTACGCAACTATTCATTTCCCATAGTGCTTTAGTAATTCATCAGTGTTCCACCTGGTCCTGACTCTACCTTGCTCCTTTCCAGGCACCGATCCACCATTCTGTGTATTTACTATAGGCTATTAAATATGATCACTACTTGCCTTGTATTTTCCTTCATTAACTGTTTACTCCCGAGTTTGAGGGAGGTTCGTCTTTCGTTTTGCCAGAAAAAAATTTGTAATAGCACGTTGGATTTCTCGGGCCAGCAGAACTGAACTAGTTCTGGTTTCGTTTCTAAGGCCCTTCATTACCCACAAGGTTAAACTCTCTGAACCCTACTTGACCCTCGCTTCGTATTTTGATCCTCCTTTGGAATCTTACAATCAGTCTCCATGTTGTATGCAGATTAGAAGTTGCCTTGTTTGCTACTCTTCCGACACAGAGTATCAGGGAGAAAGAGACCTTATCTGTTCCTCCAGCCCCTCAATTTTGACAGACTGCTAAGAATTCCTCAGGACTTCCTTTAGTTTGGTTTTTTACTTTTCCAAAAGGCTGATCTGATTCATATCAGGAGTAGACATGCTTGTCCTAGTGCTCTGTTTCAGGCCTAATTAGAAGAAACCCAGGAATAGAAAAGATCGATGCCTTGACTTTTGTCCCTGTTAGGGGATTAAAGTAATAATTGCCAGAGTTGTCAAAAGCTCCAGTTACAAACATTCAGTTTCAGGAGAAAGCGATGCTTTTCCTTCTGGGGAACCTTTAAGTTCTCTGCAACAGCTTAGATTTTTTTTTCCAAAATGGAAAGCAAAGCTTGCATAAAATCAGTTTTCACTGAAGAAAGACAATTGATTGTAGTCATCTCAGTCTGTTTCCCTCTCCTTTTTACTCTTTGGTCACTGATTGAGTCAGGCCAGAGGGGTAATGCTGTGATGGAAAGAAGTAAATTCTCACTGTAAATTTGGATGGACAAACACAGTTAAACCAAACAAAATAGTTGCCCCCAAGTCCTATCTCCAAGAATTGCTTTGTGCCATTTTGAATTCAGGTAATTATTCTGTATATACTTAGAAGACTATTCAGAGCTTCTTCAGTCTCTACTAAATTTGAAGTGGGTGTCTGGGAAAACATAGGGCAGGGTGAAATCAAGACCACCCTGTTCATGCGTAACAATAAAAATAGGGATAAGCCAGAATGATGTGCCATCCAAATTTGTGGTAGATGAAGAATCACTGAAAATTCTTAATTGCACAGACTTTATAATCCATAATACAAATTATAATTCCATACTTTTTACTGTGGCAAGGGTGTGACATGGTATTAATCTTTTTAATTTTTGAATCCAAACTGAATTTAAAGTGTTGAATATTTAAATTCCTCTCAAGCTAATTATAAACCATTTGTAAAGTGTTTATATAACTCTTTGTATCATGTGTTGGTACATCTTATCAAGTTTTTTCTGGCATGTATTCCATTCTAAACTTCTGTAAAATTTCTATTGTTGCTGTAAATATTATACAAATATATATTCCGTGGTAACCTTAATTATCAGCATGAAATGGTTAATTTTTACTGAGCACAATGTATTTTTGAATGGATCTTCCCAAATGTCTTTAATAAAATGCAGATTTTGCACTGACTGATGTGACTGCAAGGCTGTCCCAATCTTGAGCGGTGTGGTCCCTCGTGTTTGAACAGCAGGCAGTTCCATTTCATTTCCTTCTTTGTAAAGAACTCATTTGAATCTACATAAGGGATAATGGGCCTCTGAAGTTAAAATCTGTTTAAGGGACAGAAATTAATTGAAAGCAGAGCAAATCCTGTTATTTCATGATGATGTTTTGTTGTTGTTTTTTTTTTTTTTCCCTATTTGTAAAGCTTTTTTTCTCCTTAGAGCATTTTGAAAACTTTGGTTTCTTTTGTACTTGATTGTTGTTACCGTTGCACATTGGTAGATGCTCACTAGGAGGTGGGGATGATGGGGAAAGATGCTAGCCCTGGTACTTGGTGCTATGGAGAAAGCAGAGATGGACAGGTCAATAATGGTGTCTGTTTTAGTTTGCTAAAATCTGTTGGGACCAATATACCAGAAGTGGGTTAGCTTTTACAATGGGAATTTATTAGGTTTAAAGCTTACAGTTCTGAGGCTGTGCAAGTGTCCAATTCAAGGCATCATCAGGAGAGCCTTTTCCCCAAGTTACAGCTGTGGGAAATCAGGTACATGGCAGGGCACAATGGCGGTGTCTTCCAGTCTCCAACACTTCTCCTCCAGGCCTTGTTGCTTTTAGCTTCCGGCTTCAGTGACTCCACTCAGCTTCTAGGAGTTTTTTCTCTTTGTCTCTGTGACTTTCTTTCTGTATGTGCGGATTTTTTATTCCTCCATTTATAAAGTATTCCAGTAAGAGGATTAAGACCCACCCTGAGTCACATTATCTAATCAGAGGCCCTTAACTGAAGTAATTTAATCAAAAGTTCCCACCTACAATAGGTTTACACACACAGGAATGGATTAGCTTTAAGAACAGGATTTTCTGGTGTCCACAAAAGCTTCAAACTGTCAGGGTGTCTTTTTTGTTGTTGTTTTAGACCAGGGGTCACCTCAGCAAACTTTTCCTCTAAAGGGCCAGATAGTAAATATTTTAGACTTTATGGGCTGTGTGGTTTCTGTTGCTGCTATTCACCTCTGCCTTTGGAGTACAAAATCAGCCTGGACAATATGTAAATGGATGGCTGTGGCTGGGTTCCAATAAAACTTTATTAAAAGAAAAAAAAAAAAAAAAAAGGCAGGCCAAATCTCACAAGCCTGTTTTAGACCATCACTTTTGCATTTAGGGTAAGAAGACCAAGTGAGTAAATGCTCAGTCAGGAGGAACTTAAATATTGTGGTAGCTTGTATGACTTTCTTTATCTTTCTAAACAAAAAGTAGGCACTAACCCAGTGCTTTGCATTCTTAAAAGCAGTGTCAACAACTTAAATGTTGTTAAACTTAAATGTTGTGGTAACTTGTATATAAATACTCTCCAACTTTCTTTATCTTCCTAAACAAAAGGTTGGCACTAACCTGGTGCTTTGCGTTCTTAAAGCAGTGTCAACAATTAATTGACTCGGAGTTTCTCCTTAAGTATCATTGGAAACTTGTGACCTGGCATTTGGACTATACTTTTTATCAAGACTGAATCAAAGTATCTGGGTCTTGTCATTTTTTCATGCTCATAGCACTTACTATGGCCAGGCACAATTCCAAGTGTTTTACTTATATTATTATATTTACTCATTGCAAAAACTCAGTGAGGTGTGGTTACTATCCCATTTTGTAGATGAGGAAACTGAGGTTTATGGACTTTGAGTTAACCTGTCCAAGGTCGTCCAGCTAGGAAGATGCATGGCTAGGATTTGAACCTGACTATGTTCACTGTCAAGTTCATACATACCCTTAAGCACTATTAAATAATGCAGTTACTGCATCTCTGTGTATAGAAGTGATATGGGGGGATGATGGTCACATTCAGATGTTGTGTTTTATCTCTAGTAATGAGTTTTATTCAAGTAACACAAAATAGCAAATTTTCAAAAACATTTTCCAACACAGAGTATGTTAAAAGGTTTGCCTTAAGGAACTCTAGATGCAGGAATTGATTTTTGACAAGAGTGCCAAGATAATTAATGGGGAAAGAGCCGCCTCTTCAAAAAATGGTGCTGGACAACTGGATAACTACATGCAAAGAATGAATTTGAGCCTCTACCTCACACCATATACAAAAATTAACTCAAAATTCATCAACAACCTAAGTATATGAGCTAAAACTATTAGAAAACAGCATAGGGGTAAGGGTTCATGACCTTGAATTTGGCAATGGTTTCTCAGGTATGACACCAAAAGCAAAATAAAATAGGTAAATTGGACTTCATCAAAATTGAAAACTTTTGTACTTCAATGGATACCATCAAGAAAGTGAAAAGACAACCCTCTGAATGGGAGAAAATATTTACAAATCCTATATCTGATAAGGGACTCATATCCAGGATATATAAAGGATTCCTATGACACAATAATAAAAAGACAACCCAATTAAAAAAAAAAAAAACTAGGCATTTCACCAAAGAAGATCTACAAATGGCCAAATAAGCACATGAAAAGATGCTCAACATCATTAGCCATCAGGGAACTGAAAATCAAAACCGCAATGAAATATCACTTCACACCCACCAGTTTAGTTATAATAAAAAAGATAATAAGTGTTGGTGAGAATGCAGAGAAATAGGAACCCTCATACACTGCTGGTGGGAATGTGAAATGGTGTAGCCACTGTGTAAAATAGTCTGACAGTTCCTCAAAAGGTTGAGTGGAGTTACCGTATGGCCCAGCAATTCCACTACTAGGTATTTCCACAAGAGAACTGAAAATATATGTCCACATAAAAACTTGTACACAAATGTTAATTATTTCATAATAGTCAAAAAGTGGGAACTCAAATGCACATCAATGGATAAATGGCTAAACAAATTGTGGTTTATCCACACAGTGGAATATTATTCAGCCATAAGAAAGATTGAAGTTCTGATACATGCCACAACATGGATGAACCTCGAAAACCCTATGCTAATTGAAAGAAGCCAGACACCAAAGGGCAAATATTGGCTTCAAGTATAGATTCAGGATACATTTTCATGAAATGTTCTAAAACTGTGGTGATGGTTGCACACCTCTGTGACTCCACTGAAAGCCATTGAATTGTATACTTTAAGTGGGTGAATTGTGTGGTATATAAATTTTATCTCAATAAAGCTGTTACAAAACAGATTTCCAATGTGAACAATTATTTGGAGAACCTTTATCCTTACTTTGCCCTGTTTCATTCTCTCCTTTTTTTCCTGAACTATGCTCTCTTACTTCCCTTTCGTACCTGATGTGCCAGGTACAGAAGTCCTGAACTCTTAGGCTACTGCCATTTTCTCTGACAATCCGTGTCATGATAAAAGTTTAATTCGACTTTCCAAAAAGGGTCTCTGTTCAGGTATTCTGTCCAAAATAGATTTGCCCATGTGTCCAAAGGCCAGAGATGTGTTTTTTTCCCCACCCTGAACTGATATATTTATATTAGAAGGAAGATTGAAGCCCCTGGGCAGGGAAAAGCATTTTTCCAGATTCAGGTATACAGTGTGGGTATTAGAAAGATGCTGGGTGTAATATAAAGCTGTTATAAGCCCCCAAAACGCCAGAGAGGAGATATGTTGTTCACAGAGAAGGTGATGGTGGTGTCCAGGATCGGGTTAGTGTGAGTCTATTTGAAAAGAAAAGTTCAGAGTAACGAGCTGCCAACAAAGGCTACACTGCATCCAGGAGCAGGACAGGTCTTTGGATTTCCCAGTTTCCTTTGGAAGATCCTCATCCTCTGATTCCAGCCCCTCTCAGCTCCTCTTCTCCATATATCTCTCCTGCCCACTCCCCTCTTAGCAACAGCCTCTCTCATGGAAGTGCCTGATGAACTCAGACTGAGCTATCCATGACAAATGAAATGTAAACTGCCTCTCCCACAAGTTCCCTGCATAATGAGCTTCTCCTGGAAAGGAAAGCCTGGCCAGACCCTTTCCTTCCCAAAGAGATTTCTATCATCAGGAGCCCGAGGGTATGTACTTTGCCAGGCCAGGGGATGGAAGTTGAGGATTGGGCCACATCACCCTCCTTTCTCTGACGTAGGTCATGACCACTTTCTGCAAAGGATGTAGTCAGTAATTAGACCTCCTCTAAGTAGCCGGTGATAGCTCCTGGGCCAACTGTTTTCAAAATGTTGCACTTGTTGAAAACTGGTAGCCCTAGATAAAGGGAAATTGCCATTGTGTCCTGGTCCTGTGGGGACAGCAATGATATATTCCCTAAATAGAGGGAAACTTCACTGCTTACACATGCAGCCTGCCCCATGATTCACCTGAATAGCAACTGCAAACTTTGATGTTTTGTCTGAGTGGGTTGCAGAGGGGAGCAGTATGTAATGAGAGCTCTGGAACCTCCCCAGTCACTGAATGTATAGGGATGGAAACCCATGCCCACCTTCAAGGTGGAGACTCAGCAGGGGACGCTCTTCTGCCTGGGGAGTTTGGTCAGGTGAGGGTGTCAGGAAACCAGGACTACTATGAGATGTGCCGCAGGCTCCCACCCACCTGCACACAATTCTGCCATGCAGGCACCCTGAACCTCTAACTGCAGGCCCAGCTTAAAGGTTTCAAGGTACTTTTAGGCCATGATTTAATTAAAAAAAAAAAAAAAAAAAAAACTAGGAGAAACTGCAAGTTTGCTCCCCTTTTGCATTCAAAGCAAAGCTCTGTGAAACTATTTGTTCCTGTTTTGAATGTGGTAAAGCAAAAGAATTTTCCAGTTATCAAGGCTGCTTTGTGTTCCCCTGGGAGTACACCTTTCACAGTGTCACCAAGACAAAAAACAAGAGAAGCAAATTACCCCTGCTACTTATGCTTTTGTAAGAAAATTGTTTTGAGGGGCATTTTCTTTGTTCTTACTTTCTTTGGCCCTGAGTGTGGAATAAGTTCATTTTTCTTTTTCTCTCATTGAAATTGGAAACTCTTTTTAAAAAATGAAATATTCTCTGCCCAGTTCTGCATTTAAAAGTGCTTGTAAAGGGGAGTGGATGTGGCTCAAGCAGTTGAACACCCGCCTCCCACATGGGAGGTCCCAGGTTCGGTTACCGGTGCCTCCTGGGAAAAAAAAAAAAAAACTCAGGGAAGCCAGTGTGGCCCAGTGGTTGAGCACCAGCTTCCCACATACAAGGCCCCAGGTTTAATCCCCAGCCCTGGTACCTCAAAAAAAAAAAAAAAGTGCTTGTAAAATACAACCCTGTTTGCCACAGCAGTGTCTCAGGACCTCCACCCACTGGCAGGTGTGGGTCTGAGGCCGCTGTTTAAGCACACTTGCTGGCGCACTCTAGCAACTCCATGCGGATGGCAATGCGGACGTGCCAGCCCAGCGGGATCAGTCGGATGAAGCGGGAAATGATGGGGGGCCGCAACAGGTTCTGTACTGTGGAGGTTCGGTCTGAATTTCCATAGAAGACCTAAAGGGAGAAAGGAAATCCTGTCACCATCGCATCATGGAAGAGAAAAGGAAGAGTGATTCCTGTCAGGAGCTGGCCCCAACTTCAAACTGTAGGTAAAACCTCAGAAAGTGGTTAAAGCCCAGGGAATTTGCTGGCGCCCCCTCAAGCGCAAAATCTGACCTTAAGGACTGTTGCATCTACATGCAAGGGCCATTTCTGAGCCGCTATATGGGGATATCTAGAACTGCACCATCCAACATGGCAGCCACTAGCTACATGTGACTATTTAAATTTAAATGAGTTGAAGTTAAGTAAAAATTCAGTTCCTCCATTGCACTAGCCACATTTCAAGTGCTTAGTAGACAGATGTGGCTAGTGGCTGCCATATTGGATGGTGCAGATATGAACATTTCCATCATTGCAGAAAGTTTGATAGAAAATGCCTCTTAACTCATTACCCATTTTGGATTTCTGTCCTTAAAGGACCATGTTACACTTAGAAGAGAAATGGTCCCATGTGCAAAAGTGAGACTCAAGTAAAAACTCTTGAGTGAGCTGTGAGGTTGTGAGCCAAAGTTTAAGTGTGTGTCCCTCCATCATTACAAAAGGCAAATACGTTTTAGGCTTGGAAAATGTTCCACACCAAAAAAGACATTAAAACTAAAGGGAAGATTCTAGAAGGGAGAGGACAACGCCCAGAGTAAGGAGAACAAGTTTTGCTTAGTGTTTCTCTGGATGTAACATAAAATGATGCAGATGTTGGAACTTAGATGCAGTGGATGTTTGAATGTATTTCCAAATCATTCTTTGCACTTGGAGTTTTAGTGCTATACCCAATGACACCTGAACCGTGCATATCCTGGGATTACCTCCTGAAAAAATCAGACTGCCACAGTGACCACCTCCATCCATAGAACAAGAAGGGCCCTGTCAGCCATGATCTTGGCTTTCTCCTACCCCACTCTCTAAGCCTTTTGGCCTTGAGCCTGCTCAAGTCAGTAGCCAGGTGAAGAGGAGAGGATGGTACAAACCCAACCATATTGCACAAGTGCACGAATGGGGTGCCTCTTTACAAAGAAGTGCTGAGCCTTCAGAAACGCCTTGAAAAAGAATTCTAATTTCCTTTTGAAAAGCCAACTCATAAAAACAAAATGAAATAAGATGGTCAAGTATCAAAATGGTTTTACCTATTGTGTAAAAACTCTTTGAAACCTCAAGACAATTTCTTGCTGTACACATTGTCCATAGAGACTACAAAGCCTTCTTATTCTCATCCACACATGTCTATTTCCCTGATTAAATGACCAAATTTGGCTGGGGAATTCCTAATACTTACGTGGAAGGACAGTTAACATTTCCAAACATAATGAATTTTTTAAAGTTATTTTTACTCATTGCAAATATATATGCATCTATATAATCAAGAGCCTATGGTGTTCACTCTGTGTGAATAAGACTTTGGTCCTGGTTCTCAGAGGGTAATAGGATGTAAAATTGCCCAAAGGTTTAATAAGGTTGCATTTAATGTTTAAAGGTTCTTTAAACCAGGCCTCTGCGTCTGCACTGGTGGAGTCCTTTTAGCCATATACATGGTTTAGTGGCTATCTTTCTGGGCTGTCAAAAGTGTCCCAGCATATTTGGTCCCAATCAGTAGTAAGTAGTGGCCATATCTACATAAATGGACTATTATCAACTTGCATTAGTGGCAGATCAAGCCAGACACACAAAAAGTGTTCAGTGACCCAGTGAGTTTGGAATAATTCAAATGACCAGTCTTAATTATTCAAGCAACAATATGCTGATATGAGAATTTGGACAAATATTCCTTTTGCACAAAAGAGTGGCAGTCATTTGCAAACAAGCCGTGCTTGGTACCAAGGATACAGCAAGGAAAGATACCTGCCTGGCCTTCAGAGAGCATAGAGCATTGTGGGAAGAAGCACAGATGCCCCACCATGCTATGGGGTCGGTGCCCTGACAGGGAGGCTGCAAGGACACAGGGAAAGGAAGGGAGTCCAAGAGGCTGTGAGCTGAAGGTGGTTTGGAGTGGATGCCCCACATACCCGGTTGTTACCAGTCTGGTCCTTATAATAAATCCAGTTTAGGCTCTCATCGGTCCTGTACTGCACACTGTACTTGGTCATCCACTCATCGATGTCACAGCGCCCCTGGGTGAGGATCCCCGAAATCACCTTGACCTCCTTCAGATCTATTTGTAGCCACTGGCTGCTGTCCTGGAACTTGGAAAGCCAGGCGCACCTGCCAAAAACACCCCCGAATCACCAGGAGCCCTCCCACATGAATGCATCAGGAAAGCCGAGGAGTGCTGTCTTCAGGGGGGTGCCAGTACCTGGAGAGTCCCCAGCAGTGCTCAGGCAGTCTGAGCTGTGAGCTGTTAAGCACCCAGAGGCTTGTCTCCAGGAGTGTCTAGTCTCTGTTATACTTGACTTGTATCTCAGTCTCCCTCCTTACCTCTCCACTTCCCAAAGAAAAATCACCAGATTCAACTAATTTGTCAAAGAAATGTCTTCAAGTGTGGCTAGAGTCTCCTCTGGGCTGGGGTCTGAGCATATCCTTCATCAAAACACGAAAGCACATGGTTATTACACCCACCGGCTCTCTTCCCTTTCCATTAGTCTCTCCTGGTGCTTCTTTCTCCAAAAATATTTTTTTTTCTTTGTTATTTCATCCTCCTCCTAAATATCTGAATCTTCTTCAGATGCTGTCATCATGGCATTCAGGGTCATAAACACTGTACCAAGATGTATTTGGAAGGGCTTTTGATAATTGTAAAGCAAGATAACTATTTAAGGAATTAAATTTGTTTAGCTATATATCTCAAATTGTGGAAACCTATGATTTTCCTTCTGTTTTTTTTTCTTTTATTGAAAATTCTCAGCATGCAATCCTTGGCTACCTTCTCTCCTTATTCCAGACTTGCTCCTTGGGTGACTACTGACTTTTTATGTCCCTCTCAGACCTCTCTTCTGAATCCCAAATCTGGATGCCTGGATGCCAACAGCATCTCAAATGAAACATGTCCAAAATGAACGCCTAACTACCTCCATCCAGACCCCTCTTTCCATATTCATCTCTCTAAATGGTGCTCCCATCCTTCCAGATGTTTGTGCTAGCCATCTGAGAGCCATCCTTGATCCCTTCCTCTCCATCATCCCAAACATCCAATCCACCTATCTCCAAATGTTTCTCAAACTCAGCTACTTTGCTCCATCTTCACTGCCACCACTTTAGTCCACGTCACTCTCAACTCTTGCTTAGATGACTGTCATAGCTTACTTAGCTAGTTTCCCTGTGTTATTCTTGCCCTCCCTGCCATCAACTCTCCCCACAGGAGCTAGAAAAAGTTTCCTAAAACACAAATCTGATTGTGATACTCTCCAACTTAAAACCTTTCTCTGGCAGAGTCTGCTGGTTGGTTTTCAATATCCATTTTTCCTCTCTCCTTTTAGTAAAAGAACACCTGAGTTTTATTTGGGCAAATGGCTACCCAGGTAAAACTACATTTCCCAGTCTCCACTGCAGTTAGGTGGGGCCATCTAACTACATTTTGGCCAATGGAATGTGGCAGAAGTGACAAATAGGTTATGTTTATATAAGGAAAAGTGTGTGCATTCTGCTTTTCTTTTGTCTCTCCCTACTGACTAGAATGCAGATGTGATGGTGGAAGCCAAAACAGCCATCTTGGGCCCCAAGATGGAAGCTTCATGTTCAGGGTGACAGAACAAAAAGGTAGAAAGAGTCTAGGCGCCTGATACCATGGAGCTGTAATAGCAACCCTAGACTGCCTAGTCATACTTTTAGGGGAGAAGAAATACACTTCCACATTGTTTAAGTCACTGTTATTTGGGGCTCTTTGTTCCAGCAGTGCAAACCTGTATTCTAATTAATTATCCCTAAAGTAAGGACTGCAATCATTAGCATGACTAATAAGACCTTGCACAATCTGACTTCTGCCTACCTCTCTAGCCTCATCTTGCCTATGCTCTAGCCTTGTTATGTTTCCTATCCATGCCCTTGAGGTATCTTCCCAGTTCAGGGCCTTTGCTCAAACTCTGCCCCCTAGAGCTTCAAATGGACAAGGTCTTTCTTCCTTCTTTTCTCCTCCACAGCATGCGTCACACTTGCTAAATAACCAGTTGTGTGATCATTTGCTTACAGTCCATCTTCCCCTCTAAACTTTATGCTTCTTGAAGGCAAGGGCCTCATCTGTCTCGTTCACTGCAAAATCCACAGAACTGGGCATGTGGAGGGCACTCAATCACTATTTGTTGAATACATAATTGAATTCTGTGTCATTCATTTATTAGAGAAACCTACTTCTTTTAATTACATGGGGTGGGGGGTGGGGGGGGAAATCACACAAGCTGCCGCCCCTGCTTACCCAAAGCCTTGACTGTTGAGCCGGGCCTTGTTTGCAGTCCACGAAGAATACCAGCCCACGTACTGCTCTGGGTTGGAGCAGGTGATCTGGTCCGGCATAACCTCTCCTGATTCAAAACCCAGGGGTTTATGATATGGGCATTCTGGGAAAGGGGAAATAGTGTCCATTAAAACACTCATGTCTTCGATACTCAATGAACACAAGATTGGAATGACACAACAAACCACCTTAATTGTGCTTTGGAAGGTGAAGAATGTTTTACTTGTCAGCATGGTCCACAGTGGGTAGAGCTGGGTCCTCAACCCGTTAACTGCTCATGCGAGAAAGTGAAGATAAAGTAAATGGATTGCCGTATAGACTCGCAACATTTGTAAACTCAGAGGGAAATGGTTCTATGGCAACCTCATGAGTGGTGGGAGTTTTGAGAAATCCTTGACCTCCACAAGCTCAGAGACCTAAAAGCCAAGAGACTTGCAGTGAAATACCGTATTTAAATGCCATGCATCTTTATTTTCCTCATTAGTAGGTTTAGTCATCATTAACATCTATCTTGCATGGTCATCGGGGTCCCTGATTGATGCCAGTTATAGGAACAAAACAATGGTGAGAGTCAAGAAGGGCAACTGTACACTGAGACTGACTTCCCATTTGTAAACTGCAGTTTTCTCCCTAGTCTGATAAAAAATGGTGAAATGTGCCAGAATGACTGTTGAATAAGGAACAGTTGAAAGAAACTGCTTTATCCAAATAATAGCCAAAGCTGGTTCTTAGATGTTGATTGTCTGCTGCTTCTCATGTGTTTCCTCTCACACCAAGAACACTGTCGGGTTACCTGGTCAGAGAATAGCAGTCCAGTTGCCAACCCAGTATCCATTCTCCTCTTCTTTTTTACCAAAGAGTCCTGATTTTGTTGGGGGCAGCAATGTGGCCAGCTAAAATAACCACATGTCCTAGCCTCCTTTGCAGATGGAAGTGGCCAAGTGACCTTTATGACCAGTGAGATATAAAAGGATGACTACTGGGGATTTCTGATCAGAATTTGCTTGCTCCATCCTTCTTCCTCTTGCCTGGAATGATGAACTGATAGCTAGTGCAACAGTAGCCATGTTGCCCCATGGGGGTAGGATCAAGAGATGTCCAGAGGCCTCAGCCATGATATCTTTGAGCAACTCCCTACCCCTTGTCTTTTTACCATATGAATCAAACTAAACTTCAATAAACCACTATTTAGGAGGTCTCTTACTTGCCACCCAACCCAGTTCTTAACTGAATTTCTGTAGAAAACAAATACATTTTCCAAGTTTTCTGAATGTGAATGATAAATTCCGAATAAGGTAATTCAGAGTGTTTTTTTCCACATGTACATTTGAGTTCAGGTGGAAGATCTAAACATATTTACTGGAGCGTCCTTGCCTTTAACAGTAAAATGAGTGCTGAAGTCTTTCTGGAGGATAGCTCTTTCTTTGAACGGCAGTAAACCTGAATGAAAGTTACAAGAGCCTGAAAGCTCTCCTGAGGCTTCAGAGTGCCTGCAGGGACAGTCATGTTCCATCCCCAGACACTGAAGACAGAAGGAGAGCTGCAGGCCTCTGGCCAGGGGCCTTAATCTTTCTGTCCCAACACACCAAAGGAATAGACCCAACTCCCGCTAGCATCTGTAGCTCAGTGAGGCTGGGGGAGAAGAGGCGGTGGCGTTTGCAGTCAATTAAGAACCCACGACTTGGAAAGCCTATGATGTCTATTCCTGGGAGAGAGAATAGGAGCGCTTTATGGGCCACCCACTCATGCCCTGTGTGACTGGATCACAGGGGAGCTTGGTAAGAATGTGCTTTTCAGGATTCCCGGTGCAGAGCATCTGCATTTTTAACAAGCACACCTTCAAAGCACACTTTGGAAACCTTGGCCTGGCAGAGAAGGCATTTTGTTGCCTGCAGCTTCAGAGGGCCTAGTGCCAGTGGGTTTGGTGTCTCCACCTCCCCAACTCCCTTCCAGCCTAGAAGACAAGCCTGTGCAACTGGAAGGAGGGACAAGACCCCAGCGTCAGTAAGCTGGGTTTCAATTGGACCTTGGTTGTCACTTAACCTGTTTTTGAATCTGTAAAATTCTAACTGTGGATGTCTCTAACAGCCCCATCCATTGCTAGCATTGGATGCCCGAGCCTGCCTTTTTTTTTTTTTTTTTGCTCCAGGGCCACCAGATCTGAAGCAGAAGGCAGAGAGGGGAAGAAAAATTCTATCGCCACCACTCCCAGTCACTTTACTCTTGGCATTTTGCTCTTTCTCCCATTTTTCCTCACATCTCTTTTCCTGGTCCTTTCCAACTAGCTCATCTATCAGTTAAAAGTCGGCTATAGACCTGCAGAGATCTGGCCAGTGGCAATGGCCAGGGAGGCCTGAGAGGGCTTGCCCAAGTGGTGGAGAGCCTGTTATTCATTTTGCATTGCAGAGAGCCACTTTCCCAGACACACATCCTGTACACACTCTCCAGGGGAAGGGATGATCTCATCCGTCCCCATCGCTCCAGCCAGCATCTGGGAGTTGATGCCTGACTGCCAGGTCCCAAATTTTGTCCCACTGCTCCCTGGCTTTCCAGTGTATATTTCCACCTGGATGACCCATGAGTCTTCATGCTCCATATGTCTAAAACTGAGCCATCCATCGTCAGAGCCCCAGGCCTGCCTCGGGTCTCAGGCATTGGCACCGGCAGAGACCCAGCTGCCTTCACGGAAACCGGTGGTTTGACCCCGGGTACAAAGTGTAGGTTTTGGAGCCCCGAGACTTAGCCTTGGTTGCGCCCTAGAATCACCTGGGGAGCTATAGAAATGCTGATGTTCAGGCCACACCCCTGAGAGTCTGATTTAATTGGTCTGGGGTGCAGCCTGGGCATCTGGATAAAGCTACAGTTGATTGTAATGTGCAACCAAGGTCAAGAACTACTGCTTAGGGCCAAGAAGCCTTGGGTTTGATCCCATTCTAGATGGTGTGAGCCTAAGCAAGTTACTTAACCTTTCTGAGTCTCAGTTTCCTCCTCTGTGAAATGGGTGCAACAATAGAACCTGCCTCCATAAAGTTGCTGTGAGACCAAATGAAATAATGTTTATAGTGTGCTCAGCACAGTGGCCAAAAAGCAGCAGCTAATATTGGTATAGTAAGGTGAAGTTGCAAGAATATACTGGTGTCTTCTTGAGGTGTGCAAGCCTTTTTTCTAGTGAAGACTCAGCGAAGAAATCCAACAGCCCACTCTGCCCTGTCCCCATCCCCCAGCACATCTCTCCAAGAAACAGGGCCCAGGAAGGAATAGGTCGTGCGTGCGAGCGAGTGAGCGTATGCGTGAGAGATCTGAGAGAGAAGCCTTGTTCACAGCATCTCTCAGGCTTATGGATTTGGAAGGCCAAGGCCCTGACGGCAGGGGTCTGAGCTCAGCGTTGAAGTGGCTCCCCTGAGAGGGCTGGACCACAGATGTGGCCTGGGAGTCCTGACCTCTGGGCACCCTCGTGGAACTTGGGGCCAAGCTTGGCTCAGAGGGAGAGGAGCCACCAATGAGGTGCCCACCTCTGAGTGGGGCCATTGGCTAGGCAGGGAACCCGCCACCCAACCTGAGCCTAGGCCCTGCCCCCAGGCGGCCCTCCAGAGGCCCTTGGGGGGTTTGCGTGGTCCAAAGGGGGAGAGGAAAGAGCTCCCAAAATCCTGTCTTTAGACTGTCGCAGGCCATGATAAGGACAGACTCAAACTGGATTCATTTGATAGAGAGATAGAAAATGTGACATTCCTCACACTCTGTGTGCTGTGAAGTAAACTGCATTCCAGTGATATTTTTCTTATTTTTCCTGCCTCCTCCTTCCTCTCCTCTCCTCCTCCTCCTCCCATGGTCAATTTAGCACCAGATCCTGTTTATTCAGCAACTAAATATACTCTCAAGCCTTTATGCCTTTCCTACCGCCCCCACCCGGATTCCTGAAGGCCGCCTCATGATCACCCTGACTCTGGTCCCCACGCTTGAGCCAGAGGGTTTTTCCGGGTCATTAGGACACTGCTTCAGGCCGTGGCCACTCTACACCCTCAGGATGTGAAGTCCAAACTAGCATGCCCTGACCTCATCTCCTGACGCGTGTCCTCTGGAACTCCGGGCTCTGGCCAGCTCGCTCCCTTCGGGAGGCCTTCCAGTGAGATTGTTTTCAGGCCCGCTGTTCCCTCTGCCTGTGACACTCCTAGCCCTTACACTCCCTCTCACCAGGCCAACTCCACTCATCCTTCAGACTCCTGCCATCCCGAGCTGGATAAGAAGTATACCCCTGCACTCTGTCACTCATCACCCCTTATAATGAATATCCCCTTGTCAGCCCACTTGTCCATCTTGCTCACCATTCTGCCCTCTGAGCTGAGCATTCTCTACAAGGGGGGCAGGAACAGGAAGCAGAGAGCTCAGGGAGGAAGTCACACAAGTGACTGTGGCCCAGAGAGCTCCCTCTGGCCTGATCAAAACAAAACAGTAAATTGATTGCAAACTAGAAAGTGACAGAAATAATGATTCTGAAGGAATTAAGGGGATCCTATCAGCCATACACAGAATACTTCCCTCCCAATGGAACTTTGTTATTATAGCTATTAAACCTATTTCTATACTCATTTTATCTTAAGGAAAAACCTACAACTTTTGTGGCTCAAGTGGCTTTTTTTTTTTAGGTACCAGGGCTGGGGATTAAACCCTGGACCTTGTGTATGGGAAGCCAGCGCTCAACCACTGAGCCATATTGGCTCCTCTGAGATGGTGTTTTCATTTGTTTGCTTGTTGTTAGTTTTTGTTTTCTTTAGGAGGCACCGGGACCAAACCCAGGACCTCCCATGTGGGAAGCAGACGCTCAACTGCTTGAGCCACATCCACTCCCTCAAGTGGCTCTTTTGAGCAGTGATGTTATAAGTAGATGGATAAAGGCATATACATAATGCACTGCTAATCCAGGCTCTATACATTCAATAGACTAGCCTTTTTTATCTTTAGATCAGGGCTTCTTCACCTTTTTTGTTCCACGGACCCCTTTGCCAGTCAGGTGAAAACCACGGCCCCCTTACTAAGTCCACACTATACAGTGTATTATTTAATAAACATATCACACCCGCACCAACACGTCCCCACAAGAATGTTTTTTTTTTATTTTCAATTCAAGCTCACAGACTCCTGGCTAAGAACCCCTGCTTTAGATAATTTCTGGGTTTGTAGGCCTGAAGGCCAGGCATTATGAAGAATGTTAGCCTAAAGAAACCTTCACACAGAGAGTTCAGGGACATTCTTGAGGCAACACTCGAGAGAGACATGACTATTATACATATCTAATAGACCTGACTATATATCAGGCAATACAGTAGAATATAGAATCATATTGCTAGAATAAACTCAAGTATAATAGAGTATAGAATAGAAAATTGAGAATAAAAGTAAGTTATTATGAGCCATTTGATTTCTTACACTTGTTATACCTTCCCCCACCCTATTCCCCTCTCCCCCAGTACCACGGTAATCTTGGCTCAACTGTGGACAAGACAGACCTCTTAGTACTTTTAAGAGCATGAAGCTGAAAATGAGGAGGCCATAATGCAATTAGCCGGTCACTGTCTGCTCTGTGGGTAGGCCCCAGGAGTGACCAAGGAGTTGGCAAGAGCCTTTGGTGCCAGCCAGGGCACACCTGGGAGCTCTTCCTGGCGGCTGAGTGACCCTCCTATCCTTCTGTGCTTTCCAGGGTCATCTTCTCTCCTAAGGCGGGCTCTTGTGGAAGCACTGAATCTCAGAGCCCAGAGAGACCAAGCAGCGCCTTTGACATTCCGATGAAGGACCTGAGGCAGTGTGGGGAAGTTCTGGTGAACCTTCTGGAAGGTTGTGGTGCCCCCAAATCATCTCTTTCATGGAAGAACCAATTAACACTAATGAATCAAGCATTTACCACTAAAGTTGCGTTCTTCCCTTCCTGGAAATAAAAATTAAAAACAACAACAGTAGAGAGAGGAGAGCACTTAAGCTAAAAGAGTTTCTAATTTTAGAGCTTCAAGTGCACTGTGACTGTGTAAGGGAGAAAGCCTGGGTACCAGGGTCATCTTCTCATCCCTTAAACACACTGCAGAGGCGACTGTCAGCCTCCAGGGAAGGCTTCCTGAGTGTCACAGTTGATTAGGTCAGTGAAGCCAGGCCACATAAATAATCTCTTTTCAATTTCCCCTTAGAAAGAACTTCCTTGGAATGGAATTCCAGGAGGTCTCAGGTCTCTAGTGAAAAGAACGTGTGTGCTAAATTGTCGGCTTCTCCAGGGTGGAGATGATGCCTTCATTTCCCTCCTGGCACTTGATAAAAGAAGGTGGAATTGAATTATAAGTGGAGTACTTTGGAGGGTACTTTGCTATCGACTGGGCAGGCCGCACCAACATTTAATGGCTGCCAATGGCGTGGAGCGCGGTGGTGCTTCCCAGAAGGAGACTGCCCCCGAGGGCAAGAGCGCCTCCAGCTTTCCTCAGCCTGGGCCGCCCCTCCGTCCCGCTGCACCCAAACAGCACGACGAGCTTACTGCCAAGGCTGCTTGGTAGCCTCTTCCGGGAAAGAGGAAAGCAGGCAGTGGCTGCCAGGGCCTCACGAAAGCCAGGGTTACTATCCGCTCCCTCCACCTCCGCATTTACTATTTCAATGCAAAGTTAATGAAATAATGAGGAGAAGCACGCACACAGACATGCAGGCCTGTCCCTTGTGGAGCTATTATGAGGAGATTATGTAAAGTGAATGAAGTTTCCTGGCCCCAGCAGAACCCTGGAGAGGGCTGGTAAGGAGGGTTTCATGCAAAATAGTCTCTGAGGGTACGAAGGACTGAACCTGGCGAGTATTTGCTGGAACTGCCGAAGCCTCTGCAGACCGTCTGCTCACCCGCTCCTCAGCGTGTGCTCTTCTGAGGCTGGAAGAAAAGGAACTAACCTCTTAACCCCACTACTCTTTGCCAAGTCCAAGGCAAGATGCTTTAATGCAGCGTCTTATTTATTCATCACAACAACCCCTTAGAGCAGGGGTTGGCAAACTACAGCCCCGGGGTCAAATCCGGCCTGCAGCCCGGCTTTGTAAATGAAGTTTTTTTGGGTCACAGCTGCACTAGTTCCTTTACGTATTGTCAATGGCTGCTTCTGCTCTACAACAGCAGAACTGAGTAGCTGTG
Organism: Tolypeutes matacus; assembly: GCA_026826555.1. Classification (NCBI taxonomy): domain Eukaryota; kingdom Metazoa; phylum Chordata; class Mammalia; order Cingulata; family Chlamyphoridae; genus Tolypeutes; species Tolypeutes matacus. The sequence continues at coordinate 2,802,643 of JAKSZT010023082.1, forward strand.
ATCCACAAAGCCTGGGATACTTACTGTCTGGGCCTTTATAGACAAAGTTTGCCAGCTCCTGCCTAGGAGGAAGGGATTCGCGTTTGTCAGGGTAGGCTACGTTATACTGCATAACAAATGGACCCAGAAATTTCAGAGGCTTAACACAGCAAAGGTTATTTTTCACTCAGGTGACATCCATTGTGTGGTAGGGTTTTTGCGCCCCTTGATCACACAGGGCCCCGGGCTGAAGGAGAAGCCATGGTCTCCCCAAACAGCTTCTCCTCAGCAGGAAAGGGAGAGCTGGAGACTTGAGGACCAGGCCTTAAATGCCTCCTTTTGGAAGTGACACTGCTCCCACTGGCCGGGACTGCTCACACCGTGCCACCTGATGGCAAGGGGGCTGGGAGCACTGGAGATTTGGTGAGACGCACAGGCTGGCGCAGTGCTGTTACCTCCATTTGGCAGCAGGAGGAGCAAGTGGGAGTCCCAGAGTCAAGGAGTGATGCAGGCAGGATTCCAGCCCTGATCTTTCTGGCTCTAAAGCCCGTGCTCTTGTAGAAACTCCATGCTGCCAGCTGCTCATTGATTTTGAATAAATCCCGTTCATCTCTGATTGAGAAAGTTAGGCCCATCTTACCATCTCACCCAGGCCGAGTCGAGTTCCAGGAATCTGTTTCTGAGCAATGACTTCAAGCACAGGGTTTAAGCTTGGAAGCCAATAGAGCAAACCCACAGCATAGCCTTCAGGGGGTCCAACTTGGCTGGGTTGAGATGAGGAGGAAAATAGGGTGTCCCCAAGGACTGTTAAGATCTGGTGCCCCAAGAGAAGGGGACACTTACCTACCTGGTACGCAGCCTAAGGCGGCAGCCCCCGCAGCCCACAGAGCGTTGGCGCCTCCTTGGCAATCGCACTTGCAAGCTTTGTGGTACCAGGGGTCCTCGCCCTCATCCTGCAGGAACCCGAGGGGCAGGGGTGTCAGAAAAGTCACATGCAAAGGCAGTGGTGGTCAGCACCACTGAAAAAGCCTCTTTTCAAAACCCAGAATCTCCCATCCAGCCTTGATACAGTTGCCACTCTTCTTTGATTCTGAGCAACCAGATTTCTGCCCTCGTGGCTGACCAGCTCATCTTCTCCCAGACTCGTATGTGGGGAGGGCAGTGCTGACCTCATCATAGTAATCTTCAGGGCCTTGAGGAGCCACAATCCAGGGCTGAGCTCCTCCCCAGTCCCCTGGAGGATCTTAACTGGGTATCCAATTTGCAAAGGCCCTGGATTCGAGAATCTGCCATCTGATTTAAGACCTGGTTTTACTTTCATTCTCATAAAAACACCAATCTTGGAACTTGCCCACATAAAATGTGATATTACCACCACCAGGAAAGAAAAAAAAAAAACCCTTTAAAAATAGGTTTTTAAAAAGATGGTAATCCTATAAATTATTTTTGACTAGGAAAGAAAACCTTCAAAAACAGTATCCATGTAAATTCTGGCATTCTTACTATAACATACCTCAGTAGACGATAATCCCAGTGTGGCTGAGCAAAAGAAAAGAGGAAAAATCAGATTAAAAAAAGAAAGAGCAAGTTGACAAAATGATTCATTATGCAGAAAAGTGAAATGAAAATAGCCACATGAAAGTTAAAGCTCCTTCCTGGAAGAAGTCAAGCTGAGTAAAAATCTGCCAGGAAAAACAGGAACTAGGGACGGTAAAAGAGAAAGAATGGGATTGTTATTATTATGCAGTATAGAATTTTGGAAAATACATTAAAGTAGCAAGGAGCGGAAACAAGGCACCTATATTTCTCACCACCCAAAGGCAACACTGTTAACATTTGAGTATAAATCTTTCCAGTCTTTTCTCTACGCATATTTTTTAACATATTTGAGCTCCTCTTATCTGAACACCGAGCTTTCCCCTTGGCTTTGAACCCTTTGTCATCGTCAGTCCTAGTGCCTGCCAAGTTGGCATTCAGGAGTGGGTCCCCAGGGGCCTTAACCATTGCCCCACCCTGGTGCCTTTAGGTTATTCAGGGTCAGGACCTAGTTTAGTAATTCTTTTCGGCTTGTCTACTATGATCGGGAAATAGCCACAGTCACAGAATCAACCGGAAGAGAAATTTAACAGAAAACTAACATATTTATCTTCACAGAAGTAGGAAGAAAGAGAAATGAATGAGCAATTGAATGGGAAAAGAGTTTGTCTATATTAGCATAAGCTGATTGCTTCAAGCTGCACTGGCCAGTACGGCAGCCGCTAGCCCCCTGTGGCTATTTAAATTAATTAAGGTTAATAAAATTAAAACTCCAATTCCTCAGTCACACCAGCCACATTTCAAGTATGGAATAGCCCCATGGGGCTCGGGGCTGCCGTGCAGGACAGAACAGATACAGAACATTTCCAGCATTGCACACAGCTCTACTGGACAGTGCTGGTTTAAGGCACCAGAACGCCGTTTCCCATTTCCAGAGAAACAAATGTCTCTATTTCTTTTTTGATTATAAAAGCAACATATATTTACTGTAAAAATCTCAAACAAAACCTGAGTGTGGAAAGGAGGACATGAAAGTACTCCCCTTCCCCACTTTCATATTTAAAAAGTGATTCTAACAGCCAGGAAAAACTTCCAGACTGTTTTAGAGGATAAAGGAGTGGGCTCGTCCTTTTTGTCACAATTATAAAAGCTATCTCTTTCCAGTTGTGCCCTCACTTAAGTAAATAATGCATATTTACCCCTTCGACAAGCACTTGCATGCCCTTTGTGAGCCCAGCACTGCACTAGAGCCTGGGCCTTCTGACATGGCCACCACTCTGCCTGCAAGCAGCTCGAGGACCTCCGAGAACGCACACCACAGGACACGGTGAGTACCTGGATGGGCTCTGCTTAGGCTGCAGTGAGAGGCCAGAAGATTCAGGGCCACCCCTCACCCGCAGCCACCATGCTGCCGTCTCTCCTAGGCCCTTGTTCCCCTGGTTATTCATTCTCACAGACACCCTGGCCCACCCACTGTGGGCAGAATTAACCCTCTTGGGCAGCAGTGATGGTTAGGGATGCTAGCTTAGTAGGAGAGCAAGCCCCGTGCTGGCCAAGGAAGTTACTGATGACTTCTTATTTTCAAATCCAACACTGACTCTTCCTAACGGAGCAATACACCTTCACACTACAGCACTGGGTGTTGTCAGTCCCTCCCATCTACCTTTAGCTTCCATAATACTGCCACCTGGTTCTCCTCCCACCTCTGAGTAATCCTCTATCTCCATTGAGAGCTCTGCTGCTTCTCTCCAGCCCATAAATGCTACCAAACTCAAGGCTCTGACTCTTGCATTGAATGGCTTGGTGGATATCTCCACGTGGATGTCCCTGACTACCCAAAACTGGACCCAACTAAGTGTTGGCAAGGTGGTGGAGCAACCTGAGCTCTCATATATTGCTGGAGGGGGAATCACTTAGTATAACCTCTTTGGAAAACTGGCCATTTATACTAAGGCTGAACATACACATGCCCCATGACCCAGCAATTCCACTCCTAAGTATTTGCCCTCCAGAAGTGCACACGTGTGTCCACCCAAAAGAGCTCCAAGGTGTACCAGCTTATTCATAGCAGCAGTATTTGCAATAGCCCCAACTGGAAACACCCCTGTGTCCCTCCAGAGTAGAACGGGTACGTTGTGGGGTCTTCGGACAATGGAACACTATACTGCAATGAGAATAGAATATCCACAACCAAATGCCACAGTATGGATGCATTTCACAAAGAATGTGAACTGAGAGGAGTCAGATGCTAAAGCAGATACACCATATGAATCCATTGAAAATGTACAAAGAAACAGGCCAAAGTAATGTGTGCTGTTAGACATCAGGATTCTGGTTACCTGTGGGCCAGGAGTTGGAGGGGAAAGCACAAGCAGGGTGTCTGGGGGCTGGACAGGTTCTATTGCTTGAGCTGGGTGCTGGTTGCACAGGTGTGTTCAGTTGTGAAAATTCACTGAGCTGTACACTTGCATGTACCCTTCTGTATATGTATTATACTTAAATACAATATGCATATTATACTTGAATACTTTGTTTTTAATGGAACTCATTTTCTCCTTCCCCAGACCTGCTCTTCCCCTTTCTCTATGTCTCATGCTGCTGAATGGCTTTACCATCCTCCTACCACCCAATCCAGAGACCTGGGACTTGTCCCAGCCTCCTCTTTTCCTTAAACCCCCCCACATTCAATGCACCTTCACCATTGGACTTTCTCTCCTCTCCATCACCACAGCCACTGCCTGGTTTTAGGCCCCTGCCCTCTCTCCCCTTCTAAAGAGAAGTGTCACCTCCTCTGTCCTCCATGCTGCCAATGGGATAAAATGCAAACCTGGTCGTGTCACTCTCCTGCTCAAAAGCCTTTGGTGGGTCCCCATTGCCTAAGAGTGAGAGAGCCAAGGTCCGAGTTCCACCTCTGACATTTCTTAGCTGCATGGCCTCATCTCCCTATCTCCTCAGCCCTAACACAGGTATAGATAGTAACGATGTGTCCTTCAGGGGATCGCTGCAACCCAGCCCCTGCTTACCTGCCTGAGTGTATGTTTCGCACCGTGTACCACCTGCATTCCCTTAAATGTTCCAGGCTGTTCCATGCCTCCAAGCCTTTGTCCACACAATCTCTTTGCCTCAAATGCTACCCCCCCACCCACCCAACTCCATGTCTTTTCTGCCTGCTTATCCCCTTCTCTGTGAAAATTCTTCCTGTCTCCTCAGGTAGAACTCTCCACTTGCTCTTGCCTTTATGTCCCACCTCTTTCTTGTCTGCAGGTTTATCTAAGCACCTGAATGATGATAGAAATCAATATAAAAGATAACTGGTAATGCCTTGCACAAAAGCACTCATTCATTCAACTAAGATTTATTGAGCATCTACTCTATTCCAGGCCCAACTTTAGGTGCTGGGGATACAGCAGTAAACAAAACAGGAAAACACCTGTATTCCTAAGTTTATGGCCTTGTGGGGAAGGAGGATAATAAAAGAGTGGATGAATGAAATATATAGTATGTAAAATGATGAAAAATGTAAAGCAGAAAAGTAGGGGAACAGGTAGAGGTATTTTTAGGCTTAGGGAAGCCCTCACTGAGAAGGAGATGTTGGAGCAAAGACCTGAAGGAGGTGAGACACCTGAGGTCAAAGCATTCTGGGCAGAGGGAAAAACAAGTACAAAGGACTCCAAGGTGGGCGTATGCTTGGCATCGGCTAGGAGTAGCAAAGAGACCCTTGGGCTGGAGCCAGTGAATAAAGAGTTTGGGGAGTAGAGGAGAGAGGTGGGAGTGGGGAGGGGAGGCAGGTCGTGCTGGGCCTTGTGGGCCACCATGAGAACTTTGGCATTTGCCTTGAGTGGGACGTTGGAAGGACTGGAGCAGAGGAGGGCCACGATCTGACTGCATCGTAGAAGGCCCCTTCTGGCTGCTGTGTGTTGAACAGCCTCTAGAGGCCGGGATGGAAGCAGGTCCAGCTCGGAGGCGAGTACATCCAGTCATCCAGGTGAGAGGTGGTGGCTTGGACGAGGGTGGTGGCAGTGCAGATGATGAGAAGTGGCTGGCTTCTGACTGTCTTCAGAAGGGAATGCCAACAGAATTTGATGACAGATTATTATATGTATGTTGAGTATGAAAGAAAGAGAGGTTTGAGACCTGAGCAACTGGGAGGATATAGCTGCCATTTACTAAGGTGGAGAAGATTCCGGGGGAGCAGAGATTTTGAGGGGCTGTCCATTTGGGACATACTCAGTTTGAGAGGCTTATGGGACACCCAGGTGTTGAGGTTGAGTGGGTGGCTGGGGAAAGCCCCCAGAAGTTGGGTGGTACCCTGTGCTCTTAGCAGTTAATGCTTATGGGTACCCAGAGTCCCGGTCCCGTAGCTGTTCGCCCTGAAATGCAAACTAGATGAGCAATTACTATCTAGATGACTTGGAGACTGCTTGATCCAGAAGGCTCTCCACCCTTCTCCCCTTCTCAAGAGAAGCTGGTGACGGCTGAAAGGCAGTTTCTAAAAGGCCCTTTCTGTTGGGCCAAGACCCTCCTTTTTCCGAACAACTGTGAGGGGCCTCGGTTACTTAAAGTGTGGCCTTAATAATCGAATTAATTGGGCCCAGAGGCTGTGTCTGTCGTTGAAGAGGGTCTAGTCAGCTGCAACTGAGCAAACTCAGAGTTCAAATGGGGCTCAGCGGTCCCTCTAACTGCCCCGGCCTTCAGGGCGGGCCCTGGCCAAGTGGCCGCGTTCTGCAGAGAGAAAAGGGCGGTGGGGGGGTGGGGGGCACTCAGCCACTATCTACCTGTGGAGAGGAAGAGGGCCTAAGAGGAAGGCCTGCTCTCGGGGTCAATTCCTGTGCAGAATCAGATGTTGAGCGAATTTCTTGCGGTTTGTTTGTTCTGTTTTGTTTTGTTTTTCCCCCTCCCTGGGCTCCCCTCCCCAGAAAGCACTTGTCTGTAGGCAGCCTGGGGTTCCCAGGCGCCATATTCTTATGGAAATGAGCACAGAAAGAAGGAACAGCAAGCATTTTACAGGAAAAGCTGTCACCAAGGGAACAGCAGCATGGCTGCTGTAAGCGCCGCCACCCCCCCCAAATGATTTCATCACCCCCAAAACTGGAGAACCAAAGCAAAAGTATTTTTGACTGCAGCATATTATAATACCAGGAAATAACACTGTAGGCATGAGAAAAGGAGAGAAAATGTCAGCCTTTAAAGAAAAAATCAAGGCTTTCGATGATGTCGTTGTGCATTGCTCTGCCTGTTCAGAGTGTTTGTGATTCTTCCGTGTGATATGTGTCCCCAGTATAGCCTCTGAGATGCTACCCCTCCCCGATGTTAAAGTTCTGCTAACTGGGGTCATCCTGCCCTTTTACCCAAGTGCCAATCCATGGCGAACCCTTGGTTACCACAGCAAGAGTATTCAAGGCTTGCCCGATGTCTCAAAATGCACCTCGCAAGCCCGAGAGGACAGGTGGGCATTACCGCACCTAGGAAACACCATTTTAGCCTCTCTGATTGCCTTTCACTAGATACAGAGCTTTCCTTCCTATGGAAACAGATGAAGACGAGGAGAAGTGCCTAAAACTGTGAATGAGGAAAATCACCTGTAGCCAGCTTCCAATCCACTTGAGAAATAATAGGACGCAGGAAAAAACCCAGCGGCCTGGGATGATGTCCTGCACGTGGAGAAGAGAGAAGAAAATTGCTTCATGTGTGCAAGTGTTACTATTTTCGGGGACAGGCATATTCACGGGTAAATTTGCTGTCCGTAATGCTACACATGCGTGAACCTCAAAAACATTAAGCTAAGTGACAGACAAAAGCCCACTTGGGCCATTCCATTTCCCTGAACTGTCTAGAAGAGGCAAACCCATAGAGACAGCAAGCAGACTGGCGGTTGCCAGGGGCTGGGGGTATGGCTGCTTAATGGGTGTGGGCTTTCTGGGGTGATGAAAATGTTGGGAATTAGCGCTGATGGCGGCACAACCTTGTGTATATATTTAAAGTCACTGAACAGCGGGGCAGATGTGGCTCAGGTGGTTGGGCGTCCGTCTGCCGTATGGAGGGACCTGGGTTCGATCCCCGGGACCTCCCGGTAAAATAAAAAATATATATATATAGAAGGCGCATGGGCTGCCAGGCTCTGTGTGCCGCTGAGCTGTCGGGCCCCGGGAGCCATGCAGCAAGATGATGACGTAACAGGGGAGAGACAAGACAAGATGCTCAGAAAGCTCAGAAAACCAGGAACCGAGGTGGCGCGGGTGGCAGAACACCTCTCTCCTACATCGGAGGTCTCCAGGATCGAATCCTGGTGAAGACTGGAGGAGGAGGATGAGAAGAGATGGCAGGAAACACACAGAGAATTGCCCAGCAAATGGACACAAAAACAGCAAATGGGGAAAGGGGGGTTTAAAATGGATAAAGTAAATAAATAAAATCTTTAAAAAATAAAAAATAAAAAAAATAAAGTCACTGAACGGTCCACTTTAAATGGGTGAATTGTATGGTACGTAAATTATATCTTAAAAAAGCCGCTTTTGAGAAACTTCTGCTGTCCCTAGGTGGTGTCAGCACCCACAGAGGGGGCACACTCACCGGTAAGATGAGGCTTCATGGTTTTTTTGGTTTTGTGTAATAAACATGACCAAGTAATGGACTAATATATTCTAAGAAAATAGATGTTTTAAAAATCATCCTTGGTGTTTAATCCAAAATGTACAATATAAGATAAATAGAAGCTGCCTCAGTGATAAAACATAGGTAGTGCTTTACTATGATGATTTGCACATTCGCAAATGAACCCTTATCCAATACAAAAATGAAGTCAATCCATCTACCTTATTTTCACGGTAATGAGGAACCACTGCCACCACGGGACAGAAACGGCCGAGAGTAAATTAGACTAAGAGGCTTTGTCTCTAGGTTCCCATTTGTGCAAGGGAACATACATTCTCCATGTATGTTGGCCTTATCTCTCCATCTCAATTGTAAGCTGCTGATGTGCAGGGATTATCTCCTGCATTTCTTCTCCGTCCCCTGTAGCATCCCTCTGGCTCAGGGTTGAGCGCACAGTAGGTCACCAAGCAACATTGGCCCTTTTTGGTTGGCAGATTTCCTTTCAATCTGAGGGCAGAGGGCCTGGGGTAGGTGGACAAGAAAACTTAAGCTTCCCAAGCCTTCCCACTGGACCACATTCCATCCCACCTGGACAGATGCTATTCTCTGTTCTTTGTGGCAATTTCTGGAGTTCCCTAGCCATGCCCAAAGATTGGGGAGCTATAGAACAAGAAAGAATGCTGTGCTCTGTGCCTTCTGGCAGTGTCTTTTATTACTGATATCCACTGAAAAGTGTAGCTTTAATGGGCATTTCTAATTTAAAAATGAGTTGGTAAACTTTTATAGGATTTCTTCCCACTTTGGGGTCCCAGAGCAGGGTTGTTCGACTCAGCACTGAGAAAGCGACATGGATCTGTCTTGTGGATGGAGTTCTTGACCCATAGCAGGTACTTAGGGATAGAGTCCTGAATAATGAATGGGTGGATGGATGGATCTCACTGCAAATCACAAAGAAGAGAAATCTGAGGGTGAACCCTATAGATATCTGAGAACCAGGGGGTATTTGGACTTAAGCCCTGCATGGCTCTGTTTACATTTTCTTGTTCAGGAAAGGGTGAGGAGTAAAGGAGAAAACAAACAAAACCAAAAGCATCTTAAAGAATTAAGAGTTACTGGGACAAGGTGCTGACTGTGAATTGCAAGAAGGAAAAAAAGGGCCATTGGTTTAAATGATCCCTCCTTAGAAATATATTTTGGGGTTTGAAAAATGACCTTGGGATTATATTCCCACAGGTCTTTCAGGACACTGAGAAATGTGACTAAATAACAAAAGTTATTTTACTGTTTTTTATTCGATCAATAAAATATAATGATGAGGTAGAGAGGAGAATGATTTAAACCTGGAATTCTGGCTCTCCTTGTTAGTTTAGTCATCCCTGTTTACCTTGTGAGATCATTTGCATAGGGGAGAGGCTCCCCTCTCAGCCCTCCTTATATATTTCCTGAGACCCAACCATACACAATGACCAAGAACAAGACATTCGACCAATTTCTAATGTCCAGAATGGACCTAAAAAGAAAAATTCTGAGCAGATGGGTACTTCAGAGTTGAGGGAGGCATAAAAGAGTATTACTTCGAAGACTGAGGGAGAATTTAAAAATTGAATCTGAATGACACGTAAGATTTGCCTTTAATTTTTCCTTATTTAAGCATCTCACTCCCACCAGGCCAAACTTAAGACATTTAAACATTATTGAGTATATTGAGGCTTTGGGGGCTCCTGACTTTGTGTCGGATTATACTTTTTATTAGAGTCCAGTGGTACTCAGCGTGTCATGTTAATCCGTATTTAAACCAGGGTGACCTTACATCCCGATTCGCCTGGGACAGTCCTGGTTTACACCAGTTGTCCCAGCAGAATTATTAATAGCATCCTCTTCCACCCTCGAAAGTGTCCCAGTTTGGAAGATTAAATTATACAATCACTCTGACATTGATCCCTAAAAAATTTCAAGGATCCGCCACATTTTCTTATTAATGATTACAATTTATAACTCTCATACAGTTCCCAAGACCCTTCCTTCTTTCTTTCTCATTTTAAGCATTGTTTCAACTTAGAAGGCTCCTCACGCAACCAGAAAGCCAATGACAAGTCAAAGAGAACCTCATCCATGAAAATGAAAATGTTACTTCCTAACATATTAATTGAATAACATGCTGCTAGCTAATTATTATTATTAATTAAGCTGTATTTCTATTCATAAATTTTATTGTTAATTAAATTATATTATGAACTATTTATTTAATGCTAATGGCTGACTGGCACATACCTTCATAGCCAAAGAGAAGTAATAACAAGAAGCCTCCTATCTTGCGTGGCATCTTCCCCTTGTCCTTGGCCGCAGCTCCTCCTTACTGAAGTGGAGAGGTTGCCCAGAAGCCGGAGATGGAAGATTAACTTGAGCACTGGCCTCATTAAGCATTTTATTCCATTTAGTTCTTAGGGCTTTGGCTGAGCCCCATCAAGTTAACCCACGTGGTTACCTGCCTGAAGTCTCAGAGAAGACACTAATGTCAGTTGAGGTTAGCAGAGGAAGATACTGGTGTTATTCTATCCTTATCTGGTAAGAGAAGCCGTGGAGGGAAATGGAAACCAGACTCGGAAGGCCCAGCTCCTGCCATTGCCGTTTAGGAGGCCTACCTTGAGCAATTTCCTGCCAGATAAGCACGGACACTTGCCTCTCTGAAGACGACGGAGATTCCCCTCTTAGAAAGCAATATGGCATCATATTTACTCAGTACTATACTAAATTAGGGAAGTGGTGCAGTTACACACAGAGATGTACATTGCTGTGTTTTTCCATAAAAACAAAATTCAAGAACAATCTAAAGGCCTGACCCTGGGGGTGGGGATAAGAGCACAGATTCCCCAGTCGCACCCAGTGCAAATCCTGCCTCTGCCACTTCTTTTTCTGTGACCTTGGGAAAATTGCTTGAGGTTTCTGTGCCTCAGTTTTCTCATCTGTAAAATGGTGATAATAGATCCTATTCACACCTCAAAATAGCTCCATGATGTAGGAATTATGTAAAATGTTTAGAATGGTGCTTGACATAAAATTAGCTATTACACAGCCACCAAGAATAAAGCTGATGAAGAGATTTTGAAACATGGGCAATCAAGTGTTATACTCTTGAGTTAGAAAAGGATGCAAATTTATATGCTGTAATGAGAAAAAGACCGCGTTTCCCCTTCCCCTTTTAGCTCTTTGCCAGGACCAGCCCAGCCCTGGGCCATGCCCTCCGGCCCCACACGGCCCCAAACACCCTTCCTTGATTCCTCTTGTTAAAGATGAAAAAGGCCATCACTAATAATAATAATAGTAGTAGTAGTAGTAGTAGTAGTAGTAGTAGTAGACACCCCCCCAACAAAACCGTACTTAAATAATAAAGAGGAGCAAAAAGGAACTAGAGAAACCAGCATTTATTAGGTCTAGAAGCCTGACACTTGTTCTCTACTGTGTGGAGATTCTCCACTAAACATGAACGTCGAGTCCACAAACCCTACTGCTATAGTACAAAGAGGACTGTGTTTTTTCCTTGCTCTGTTTATTTTAGAGTTTATGAAAAATGTCAGAATCTTTAATAATTCAACATCAATGAAAGCGCGGCTGTATTACCATGCTTTAATTGGAGGCTTCTGGAACAGTCCTCTCCTGACTTGGAGGGAAAGGGCCGCACCCAGGTCGTCCTGCTTCCCACCAGGCCGCCCTGGGGAGCCAGCAGGAGAGGCGGGTGCGGGCCCAGATAGGGCGGGGGTGCCCTCGAGACTGCGACTCGGCCTGCTCTCCACTCCCGGCTAATTCTTTGGTCCGGCGATGGGGGGGCCACGGCCTTCGGGATGAGAGGAGAGGGTGGCTGTCATTTCGCGTCTGCGATGAAAACGTGCCAAAGAATAGAAAAAGGAAGGGAGAAAGAAAACCCCCTCGTCTCTGCTGTCCGTTTCCTTCTAACCTCCCCCATCCTCAAGGGATCCTGGGGGTGGAAAAAGACAGCCAGCGCCATGGTTCCACTGGGGCTCGAACCCAGGACCTTCTGCGTGTAAAGCAGACGTGATAACCACTACACTATGGAACCTCCGCGGGGAGCGCGCTCAAGGTTTATTTATTCATGGTCACGCGTCAGACGGCGCCCCTCCGCCGTAGCCCCGCCCCTCCGCGGGCCCGCGCGACTCGCGGCCACCGCGCCGGGCTAGTCTCCTGGCCGAGGGTGCTGCCCGCGCCCCAGCCACTCGCCCCAAGTTTTCCGTCAGCCAGGGGGGCGGCGGCGGAGGGCCCTTCTCGCGGCCCGGCACTTTGTGGCAGCAACGCTCAGCTCGCCAGGGCTGCGCGCGGCCCCACTTGCCCCCCGGGCGCCCCGGGCCTCGGCGGCCTTCTCGTCAGAAGTCGGGCGGTCGCCGCCCCGGCAGCGTGCAGGCCCGGGAGGGCAGGCGCGCCACATGGAGCCGGGGAGTCAGGCAGCGGGGGGCTGGGGGCGGCGGGGCGTTCCTTTCCTTCCTGGCGTTGATTTGGCCAGGGCTGGAAAGGCTGCTGGCCAGCCGGCCTCTTAGCGCTCCCCTGCCCTCCTTTCCCACGGCGTCTCCATTCTCCCCCTCCCGAGCCGCGGAGGGCCTGCTGGTGGCACGGCTTTTCTTTGCCCTGCTGGGCCTAAGGTCCAGCTCGGGGGCCCCTTTCTGGCTGCGGGGGCCAGAGCGAGGGCCCAGTGCCGAGTGAAAACGCCAGGCCCCTTGTTCAGAAAGTAAGCCGGTGCCAGCTGCGCTGGGCTTCCGGCAGTGTGGGTCGGGGAAGGTGCTGGGGCTCCCTCCTGCAAAGGGCTCCCGGGCCGCCTCGCCTTTTGGTTTGGGTTGTCAGTGTCATTTGCCCTCCCCTCTGCCTCCAGAGGAAGCTTCAACATTGCTCGCCATCCTAAAGCTTGAAAACCCACTTAACCCCATTTGGGGGCATCTTGAAGTGCCCAGATGGATGTGGCCTGCAGGCTGCGATAAAGCAGCAAATTCCTCTGAGGCTGGCAGGATGATGGCGAAATGATAGTCGCCCTCAGCCAACTCCTAACTTCCTGGGAAGGCCCCTGGAAGAAGCAAGTGGGTGGAAGGAGCACGGATACAGGAGTCATGAGCTGGATTCTAGTCCTGTCTGGGCTACTCACTAGCTGTATACTCCTGAGCTCCTCAGTTCACCTCCCAAGCCTCAGTGTCCTCGTTTGGGAGATGCAGGGGTTGAGCTAGATACCTCCTCTTTCACCTCTGGGTCTAAACATTATCCCCATTTTCCAGGTGGGAAAATGGAGGCTGTCATCTGCCACATAACTTTTCCACAGAAACAGAAGCAGGCCTGCAGCTAGTGCTTGGGTTTTCTAGTACCAGCTTTCTGGTGCCTTCCATTTGCTCCCTGTAGTAGTCATCACCCGGCCCCCTTTCTGTCTGCCTTTTAAAACTTCATACATTTCAAGAGGCCTCTTGAGCACTTGAGCCACGAGAGAGCCCCCAGCCAGAGGATGAATTCGGAAGAGCTCCATGTTTCCTGCTAGACAATGAGCCGTAATGACTCCCAAGAAACCTCCTTCGGTCCAAAGCCAGGCTGCCAAGAATTGGGCCTAAAGTCACACTCACCAGTTGTGTGCTGGTTAGTGTCTCTGGGGAATGCCTTGCTCTCCCTCCAGCTCTCTGCCTTTGTTATAAGGGTAGAATAGCCAAGAGCAAGCTTTGGACAAATTCCCACACTTATACTCCATGTAGAAAAGAAGCTGGTGCACAGCTGATGCCTGCAACACAGGTTTCTACCTTTAGTGAAAACCTTTTGTTCCTTTTCTCCCTTTTCTCCATTCTGACAAGGAGGGGGACTTTTGTTCCTCTCCCTGCCTCCCAAGGTGGTTTACAAAGCACTTTGATATACGTTCCTGCACAACAGCCCTATGAGGTAACTATTGGTAGGATTTATTGTCTCCATTTCGCAGCTGAAGAAGTCAAAACGACCTGGTGAGTGGCAGGGCTGGGCTCATACTCGGTCTTCAGACCCTAAGTGACTGTGGGTGGCTGAAGTCCGTAGAGGCTACGCTTTGTTCCCATAACAGTGCCTTTGGTCTGCTGTAATATTTTGTATGCATGCCAGTAAGGAAATGGATACCTTTTTAATGTTGATCTTTTGTAATTTTTTAAGTGAAATCATCCAAAAGTAGGAGGCAAGAGCCTACTAGAAAAGACTATTAATGACTTTCACTTTTTAAACCCACAGAGTCAGGATAATGCCTCAGATGGCCACAGTTTTGCCTGGCACTTCAGACTGTTCCATCAGATTTGTGAGGCCTGTCACCCCCAGGTATGCCCATAAGTGTCTGATCAGCTATAAGAAAAATCACACGTAAACAAAGACTCGAAGTCACTTTCAAACTTGTTGAGTCCTCTAATGTCGCCCTGTTAAGCTTGCTTCCCCAGTGCATGGCTTCACTATTAGAGGGTAGCTGAATCAGGGAAACCACCGCTTCAGGTGGTGTGAGCTTAGTTAGGAAGATCCGTTTACCTTATTTCACTTAGAAACTATTGCAGTCTGTCCTTCAGTGGCCTTTGGGGGGTGGGGGTGGGGGAGGGACAAATCCTGAGGGCTATTTGGTCAGGTCTAAAGGCACTTTTGGTTCTGGTTTTTTTTTTTTTTTTTTTTTTTAGAGGTACTGGGGCCAGGGATTGAACCCGGGACCTCATGTGTGGGAAGCCGGAGCTCAACCACCAAGCCACATGGGTTCCCTAGAGACACTTTTGGTTGTCATAGCTGGGAGGGGGGTGCTGCTACTGGCATCTAGTGGGCGAGGCCACGGGTGCTGCTAAACATCCTGCAATGCACAGGACAGTTCCCCACAACAAAAAACTACCCAGACCAAAATGTCAGTAGTGCTGAGGCTGAGAAACCCTGCTCTGGATGATTTGGTGGCATTCCTACCTCAGCCCCGCCCCTCCACTTGGGCACTAGTGGAGTGTTCTTGCCTACTCAAGGAACTCACTCCAGCAATTCTCCCTTCTTTCTCCCACGTCATTATTTTCCCCCTCTCTACTGGATTATTCCAATCAGCATACGGCTGTTGTTTCTCTCATCATTAAAAAAATAAAATTTAATCCCATTTTCCCCTCTAGCTACTTCATTAGAGCAAGGCTTGTAGAATGCCTTGTATATAGGTGTGCTCACCAATCTCCTCCCATTGGCCCTTGCTCCCACCACTTCACCCAAACTTCTTTGATCAAGGTTGCCAGTGATCTCCATATTGCTGAATAGAATTGTCTTCACTCCTCATTGTCTTTGATCTATCAGCAGCATTTGAACCAACTAATCCCTCACTCCTTATTGAAGCACTTTCTTCTCTTGGCTTCTAAGATACTATCCTCTCCTGATTTTTGTTTCCTACTTTGCTGGTTATAGCCTCTCATTCACCTTTGCTGGGTCCTCATCTCTCTGACCTGTAAACACAAGTGTACCACAGGGCTTGGTCCTTGGACTTCTCTTTTCATTCTTACCACCTTGGTGACCTCATTTAGTCGAATGGCTTTAAATACCTTCTATAACCTAAATGACTTCCAAATTCCTATCTAGAGTCCAGATGTTTCTCCTGAACTCCAAACCTACCTCTTCGACATCCATTTAGATGTCAAATAGGCATCTCCAACCTATTATCTCTATATCTAAACTCCTGATCTTCACCCCCTAAATCTGCTGCTCAGTCAGTCTTCTTTGTCTCATATAATGGCAACTTAATATTTCCAGTTGTTTAGTTCCCAAACCTTAAAATCATACTTGGTTCTTCTCTGTTTCTCACACCCCAGATCTAATCTCACTAGCAAATCCTATTGTCTCTACCTTCAAGATCTATCCAGAATCAGATTGCTTTCTACCATCTCCCCTGCTCCCACCCTAATCAAAGCTGCCATCACTTTTTGCCTGGATTATTGCCAGTAGCCTCTTATCCCGGCCTCCCAGCTTCTGTCCATTTCTCTCTACAGGCCAGTCTCCACATCATAGCCAGAATGATCCTTTTAAAGCCTAAGCTAGATCTGGTCACTCCTCTTCTCAGAACCTTTCAATGGCTCCCATCTTAACTAAAACAAAAGCCAAAGCCTTATAGTCACTTACAAGACCTTACATGATCTGACATCCACCTCCACATTACCTCTCTGATTATACATCCTATTTCTTTGCCTTTTCTTTTACTTTGTTCCAGCCACACTTGCCTCCCTTAACATTGCTATGATCCCTTCCTTTTCACCCTGGAAACTCAATATCTTTCTCTACAGCACGTATCTAGATATTTCTTTATTTTGTTGATTGTCTGTCCCTCACTGTCCCCAACTAGAACGAATGTTTCGTGAGGGCCTGGATTTTGTTTCATTCAGTGCTATATTCCACAGAGTGCAAATAGTGCTGAATAAATATGTATTGAATGAATTTGTTCAGCACTGGGGATGACTCAAGCCAGGTCAATCAGTCCCAATCAGAGCTAGTCCTGGGGCTTCTACTTGAATTCCTGAGAAGAGAATTTCCTCCTTCACCCTGAACTTGAGCGTAAGAAAATACAGATGCTGGAGTTTCCGCTGCTATCTTACTATTGTGTTGTATCATTGAGGCTCTTGGTTTCATATAACAGAACTATTCTTCCCTATGTAGGATTTTTACATCCTTGCTCCACTGATAGGCTTGACCAAGTGACTTGCTTTGGCCAATTAAATGTGGGCAGAAGTGATGTGTATTGAATTTCTGTTTGGGGTGATGGAAGAGTTTTGGGAATGATTGGTGGTGATGGTAGCACAATGTTGTAAATGTAATTAACACCACTGAAATATATATTTGAATGTGGTTACAAGGGGGAAATTTTAGGTTGTATATATGTTACTAGAATAAACATTTTAAAAAACAACATAGGACTGTACAACACCAACAGTGAGCCCTAATATAAATTATGGACTATAGTTAATAATACAATTACAATAATATTATTTCATCAGTTGTAACACACTAATGCAAGGTGTTACTAATGGGGGGGGGATTATATGGGAATTCTATGTTTTCTGCATAGTTTTTCTGTAAACCTACAACTTCTCTAATAAAAAAAAAGTGATGTGTATCACTTCTAAGCAAAAGCTTGAAGAGCCAGCCATGGTTCATTATTTCTGTTTGTTCCCTTTGCTATGAGAACAGTATGCCCCAGGAAGAGGTCAGCCTGAGTCTTGAAGGGAAGGGTGTTACAGAACTGCAGCTAACCTGCAATGGACATGAAAAATAAATCATTTTTATTGTAAGCCACTAAGATTTGGGGTTGTTTATTACCAAAGCATAACATCACCTAAGCTGCTTTCTCACTCCTGCTGGTTTAAGAAGAAAAATGAGTTTATAAAAGAATATTAGGTGGTTTGCAGAATCTCCAAGAAGGCCTTGGTGACTCCAAATCCAAGTCACATGGTGAGACTGCAGCAAAGACGCCCACTGCTGCCTCTTCAGAGTACAGATTTAACATCTCGAGCCAGCAGTGGAGCCCAGAATCCACCAGTGCTGTCTCTGGAAACTGGACACCTCTGCCACTAGTCAGGAAATGGCTTTCCTAAGCCCTCCACTTCCTTATGTTGCCCACTTCTGAGCTGAAGTCTCTGGCAGAGCCTAGGTTACATACCTGTGTTCTTGCTATAAGAGAGTTTCTTGTTTCTACTTCAGGGAAGTAGGAGTCAAACATGGGAAACTACCAAAACATAGGGAGGATGTTCAGAAGTTAGTGGGTAACCACAAAGTGCAAAAGATATATACTACCTTCTTGAAGCCTGAGAATGGAACCAACATCAAGGAATGAGAGGTGAGAAATAGAGAAACTGGGTGACATCATTTAAGTCCTCGAGCAAGTCATGCCTTAAGTATACCCATTGATTCATTAGATATTTGAGAAATACATTCCCATTTTGCTTAAGCCAGCTGGAATTGGGTTTACTGACACTTGCAACAGAAGGAGTCCTAATGATACATGTCTAAAATGTATATGCATCAGCACAATGGTTGACAGCGGTGCCCTGGCTTGGGCACTTGAAAATTTTTGGTTGTCCTTGGTTCCCAGTAAATGGGGGAAGAGGCTGGTGGTCATGGGAATAGCCACTTCTGGTAGGGTAGGATTTTGGTCTCCATGTCTTCTGGGGAGCCAGCAACTCACAAACACAGTACAGCCCTTGCTCACATGTAGCACAGGAACCAGGACAGACAAAATTACACAGTGGGCAACACATCTGTGGCAGATGTGCTAGTTGCTTATCCACTATCCATTCATCGTCTTTTCCTCAATAATAAAAATAAGAAGACCAAACCCTTATATAGTGCTTGCTGTGTATTGGGAACTGTTCTAAACTCCTTACTCATATTTACTCACTTAATCTTCACTAGAACCATAATGGAAAGATACCATTATACTTATTTTGCAGTACTGTTATGCTTATTTTACAGTTGAGAAAACTGACGCACAGCATAATTAGGAAACTTAACCAAGCCACACAGTTAGTAAACAATGGAGCAGGGTTTCAAACCAAGGCCATCTTGCTCCAGAGGCTGTGTGTTTAACCTATGTGACACAGTTCTGGCCAATGAAATACATATAAGTAGGTGGGCTTCCAAAATAGTTTCTTTAAAAGGCAGAAGACTCAGCTGGTCTGTCCCATTTTGCCCTTTGTTCATCACTTCTTCCTGGAATGCAAATGTAATGCTGAGGTAGAGTAGCCATTTTGTGACAAGTTGACAAGTATGAAGAAGAAAGCCACGTGGCTCAGCCAAAAGGAGGAAGGTACCTGGATCCCAGCTCTGGATTTCCTACTTTCAGATTCCCCATTACATGTGACAAGTCAACCCCCTAGTTTTCAATGCCATTGTTTACTGGGAGTTTCAGTTATTTGAGGGAAAATACAATCCCTACTCATTTAACATTTCCCCATTTCCCACCTTTAGCTGTCTCCTATACTATTTTAACAGTGCCTTTAATCTGTCTTCTGTTTTGGATGTTATGTGAACGTTCTTTGGATGATGAAGCACAAACACAGCCAGCCAGCCAAGAATGCACAAAAGTACAGCTTTGTTAGATTGAAGATCCTGGAGGGGAAGAGGGGAAAATGCAGTTGGCGGAGGGGCCTGCTGGGCTTACCTAACCTAGGCTCCTGTGAGGGTCCATGGAGGAGAGGGGAAAGCACATGTGGGGCCCGGGCTCTTGCCTTTATTGTGACCCAGACAGGAGGGGTAGAACTTTCCTGTGGATACTGGGGATTGGAAGTTTCAAACTATACAGCAAGAAAAACAGAAGGAGCAAGGGCCGTTTCGAGATGTTGAGAGTAGCATCTTATCATACAAGCCATATGGAAACACCTGCCCTGCTAGTAAATTATGTGGCACGAAAGGGCAGAAGCAGCAAGGAGCCATTTAGAGAAGAAGGCTGGCAAGGGCCATTTGGAGAAGCTAAGGGTGGCTCTTACCACCCAAACCGTATAGAGGTGCAGGTCTTGCTAGTTGTAGTTATACCCAGGGCAGGGCTAACTGGGGTGTTCACTCAAAAGTGAAATTTAGAACTAAGCCAGGCAGACTGAGGAGACACCAAATATAATTTCTTTTATGTCACTATACCTGCCAGCTGCTGAGGGACTACCCTGTGTTCCAGTTCCTTGATTTGAGTTGTTTATTATCGCATGCCTGTAAGATGTCTACAAGTATAGTGTTGGGCAGTGTGATGAGTTAAAAAAAAAAAAAAAAAAAAAAGTATATGACATGGTCCCATCTCAAGGAGTTTACAGAACATTAGTTAACCCCCAAAGGACCAATTTTTCCAACATGTTAATGGATGATAATGGCTTGTTGTGATTTTCCTAACTTAGGATGTTATTGAATTTTAATTAGGGCCCTGTTGCCTTTCTTTTAAAGGAGACACTCAAAAGAGGAGAAGACAGGTGGGAGAGGTGGGACAGGGTGATGTGCAAAAGCCTGTTGAACAGCAAAGAAGGCTTCATGTGATATTTCTCTCAAGACCAGCTATAATCACCAGAATCACCTACAATCACATTCAGTGAGATCAGCTTTTAGCTACTCTAGAGAAAAATGGATCAGCTCAAAATACTTTTTCTCCCCCTCCCTTATTTCTGTGTCTTGAGATGCCCTTGTCTCTAAAGTCACTCCCCTGGGGCTGTAAATGAGCACAGAACAATTTGGCCTCTCCCCACTTAAGAGGAAACATCTGATAGCAGCATCCTACCAATGCTAATTGGTAGCAGAAATGAATTTGGCTACTCTCTGTACTTCCACAACACATAATGTCTTATTTCGATTTCCAAGTAGAAACTGTAAATGGTTCCCCATAGTCTGCCTGTAAATGGTTCCCCATAGCCTTGTGGGAAGCTCTGAAGAGTGGTGCAGTTGTTAAAGAAAAAATCATGTGTTTTTGTTAGTGAGTTTAAGTATTTGTGATCCTTTTGATACAATCAGGGTTTAAGCAAAGGCTATGTACCAATTAGTAGGCTTTTTAAGTCAGAGGCTGTCTGCAGGCTAGCTGCTTTCCTCTCCTAAATCCTGTTAAATATGCAATGGGCTCTATTTTGTGCAAAATGATCAGGCTGCCATGACAACTGTCTGTGGAATATTATTTTCACAATAGTCATAGGTTTCTATTGTCTGCCTCTGGGTCCAACGTTCGTTCTAAAACCCAGATGCACATCTATTCTTTTTTTTTTTTTTTTTTCCCTGAGGTACCAGGGCTGGGGATTGAACCCGGGACCTCATATGTGGGAAGCCGGTGCTCAACCACTGAACCCACAATGGCTCCCCTGAGTTGGTTTTTTCACTTGTTTTTTCGTTTGTTTTTAGGAGGCACCAGGAACCGAACCCAAGACCACCCATGTGGAAAGCAGGCGCTCAACCACTTGAGCCACATCCACTCCCCACATCTATTCTTAAAGGCATTCTCCTGGACATCTTTACAAGCAAACAAAAACAAAACACTTTCAATTGGTTGGTTTTTCCTTTTTTCTTTTAGAAGAGAAATTTGAATGAATTTAAACAATTGCAAATTGATAATGAATTTTATTGCTGTTTTTATTGGGGGGGGAGGGTGATTTGGATAAAAATTATAATTGATCATATACATTTTATTAGACCAGACCAAAGTTTGGAAAATTCCCCTATAGGTGTTCAGTCCTTAAGTTAACATTATTTTTTTCATCTGCCAGTATCAAAAGGAATCTTGCGGTTACAAGTGACAGATAATTCAGCCCCAACTGATTTAGCAAAACCAGTTTCAAATGAATCTGGTTAAAAAATTCCAAAGGTAAGATTTGAGATTTATGATATACTCAGGGCCCAGCTCCTTTTCCCTGCCCTTCTCTTGATCTGCCCTTCTTCATGTATCAGTTTCATCCCTGGACTGGCTCACCTCCTGGTGACAGCCTTGCTCAGAGTATCACACTTGGAGAAGAGTGAACCTAGGTGCTACCTAGTGCTCCCTCTCAAAGTTCACTCATATTGGCGATTTTTAGTTACATGCCTACCCCTGAACATCCCCTTTTGCCAGGAAAAGTGGATGCGCTCACATGAGATGAGGCCAGGAAGTGGGCAGCTTTACATTGCCATCCAGGTCTTGGGCTCCTAACTTGATCTTTCTGCATCACCATTCTCAGCTCGGGGCTCTTGTCTTAATGCTCACAAGATGGCTGCTCCTCCTCCAGGCATTGTGTACTGGTTCCAGGAAGAATAGGGTAAGGGCAGCTGAATTTGTTCCTTTTTTATCAAGAAAACAATAGCTTTCCTGGAAGCCTCATCCAGTGGATTTCTGTTATGTCTCATTAGCCAGAACTGTGTCACATGACCACCCCTAACTACAAGGGAGCCTAGAAAATTAAGGTTTGTTGGTTGAACTCATTGCCATCTAGATCAAAATTGAGGTTTTATTGGTAAGGAAGAAATGGACAGTGCATATTGATTAGTCACCTTGTATTAGTCAGCCAAAAGGGTGCTAATGCAAAGTACCAGAAATCTGTTGGCATTTATAAAGGGTATTTATTTATAAATAAAGTGTAAGTTACTTCCCTCACCAAAGTCTGTTGCCATGTGTTGAAGCGAGATGGCTGCTGGTCTCTGCGAGGGTTCAGGCATCCTCTTCCTCCTAAGGCTCCGTGGTCCCAGCTCCTTCCGTTCTCAGCTGTAGGTTAGCATAAGGCTTGTCTCTCTCCCTGGGGCTCGTTTCTTTCCAGGCTCAGCTGCTCTGCTATCTCCATAAGGCCAGCTATAAACTATTAGGTGAAAGGCTTTGTCTCTCTCCCCAGGGCTCATTCTTTCCTGGCTCAGCTGCAGCTGTTCTCTCTACAAGGTCAACTGTAGACTCTCAGGCTCTCTCTCTTCCTGGGGCCTCTGCCATGTCTATGGAGCCATCTCTATTCCTCTGTGTTCTTCTCCTGTGTGTTTACTTCCTGGGGCTCCAGCATCAAAACTCTAACTCTCTCTGCTGTGTCGTTTTCTCTGTGAGTCCCCGCCCACCAAGGCCGAATCAAAGCCTTAATCATAATTTAATTAAGTAAAAGTGAAACCTTGAATCTAATACAATTTAATATGCCCAGAAGAATAGACCAGTTTACAAACATAATCCAATATCTATTTTTGGAATTCACAAATAATACCAAACTGCTACAGACCTCTCAGTGGTTGCACCTATATATATATGTATATATATATATATACATATATATATATATATATTTTAAGATTTTTATTTATTTATTCATTTATCCCCCCCTTACTGCTTGTGCTCGCTGGGTCAGCTAACCACGCCGTGCGGGCGGGCCTGCCTTCACCAGGAGGCCCCGGGAACCGAACCCGGGGCCTCCCATATGGTAAACGGGAGCCCTACTGATTGAGCCACAGCCGCTTCCCCCCGCCACAATATATATTAATTCACCTATTCCTCACATCAAGCCAGTGAGATTGGTACTATTACTATTCTGGTTTTATAAGTGAGGAAACAGAGGCAAAGAGAGGTTATGTAATTTGCTCAAGCTCCCACATGGCTATTAAGTGGTGATGCTGGAATATGAGCCCAAGCAATATGACTCTAGAACCCAATTCTTTTGCACTCCTAGACACACTCTTACCCATAAGCCAGACCTCTTTTCCAAGAAGTATATCCACTAAGGAAATGCAGGCCTCTCCTAGACTTAATAGCAAATATTTATTTAACACTTTGTCGTTTATGAAGATTTTCCAACTAGATTATTCAATTTCTGTATTAAGCCCATTTTTTAAACTGAGGAAACTGATTCTCAGATAAATTATATGAGTTTGCCAGAGGTTCCCAGGTTTTAAGTGGCACAGCTTATATTTCATTGAAATAACAAGAATTTACTCATGGTCTTTCTTAATCCTCTTACTCTCCCAAGCATAGGAAACTTCATTTTTAATTTTTTTAAATGACCATATTTTTGTCTGGGCCATATATATATATATGGGGGTAACCGGGATTGAACCCACAACCTTGTACATGCGAAGCAGGTGCTCAACCACCAAGCTATACCTGCTCCCTGAGGACCCTTGTATTAGTCAGCCACAGGGGTGCTGATGCAAAATACCAGAGATTGGTTGGTCTTTATAAAGGGTATCTATTTGGGGTAGAATTCCACAGTTACGAGGCCATAAAGCATAAGTTTCTTCCCTCACCAAAGTCCATTGCCACGTGTTGGAGCAAGACAGCTGCCGACGTTTGCCAGGGTTCAGGCTTCTTGGGTTCCTCTCTTCCCAGGACAGCATTTCTCTCCGGGCTCAGCACCTCTGTTTCCTCCACAAGGTCAGCTGTAGACTATGAGGTTCTCTAGGCTTTGCTTCTCTCCACAAGGCCAGCTGTAGACTATCAGGCGAATGGCTTGTCTCTATCCCAGAGCCTTCTCTCCTTCCTGATGATCAAGCTCTCTTACTTCCCGGGGCTCCAGCTCAAGACTCCAACATCAAAACTTCTCCCATACTGTCCTTTGCCTTGCCTTTTATATTTGATTCTCACCCCACCAAGGGGTGGGGCTCAACGCCCTACTGACGTGGCCCAGTTAATGCCTTAATCATAACTTAATCATGCCAGATTAACAGATCAGTTTACAAGCATGATTCAGTATCTATTTTTGGAATTCATAATTACATCAAACAGCCAAACTGCTACAACCCTATATAAACTTCATGATCTTCTCAGGAAAGACCATCCGGAGAAATCTCAGATCTTTCACCAACTTGTTTTCACAATGTTCTTTTCGCATAGCCACATCAGCAGGAACATGGTGTATTGCAGAAATTGTGTTCAGTAGTAAGTAACAGAGAGCTGAAAGGGGGGGGGTGTTATTTTTATCTCACATAATATAAAATCCAGAGCTCCATTAAAAAAATGAGTGTTAATTGCAAATAGCTCTCTCTAGCTGTTAAGTAAAAGATCCATTAAACATATAGAACATTTTCTTTTCCTAAGTTACATCAGGCTGCTTTATATTACTTTTCTTTAAAACTGCTTTGTAAATCAGACTTTTCATGAAGTAAGAATGACAATCCACCTCACTGGGGTAAATTAGTGAAGTTTTGCTATATTACTGATATCTCAGTTTGCTCATAATTGATATTAATCTCATTCTTTCTAAATATTTGAAATCTTTAGCTTATGGCCTTGTTTTATTTAAATACTATAACATTCCTTATAGAACTACTGAATAGACTATAAAAATCACAATGACATTGTATAATATAGTTTGACTTTAAAAGTCATGAAAGTGTGGATTGAAAAAGAAATAGCGACTTAAAAAAAATAAAAAATCAGAAATAAAAAATTCTGACCTACTGAGTCAGAATCTGTAGGGTTGGGGCCCAGGAATCTGTGTTCTGATAAGATGCCCAGGTGATATGTAAGCACATTAAAGTTTGAGAAGCAGTTTTTGACAGTCTTGTGAATTGGAAGAGACAGTTTGTGCACTCTTGAATATTGGTGAAACTACTAACTCCAGGTTTAGTAAACTAAGACTTATATTAAACCCTAGAATCTCCTTTGAAAGGTCCAAAATCATCAACTCTAGTTATCTCTACTCGGTCACTGAGGCTTAACTCAAGTGTCTGCTTGACTCCATCCTCCTAGCGACACCTTCACCTGATTAATTTGTGTTCTTCATCCTTCGGATGTTAGTTCAAAGACTACTTCCTCAGAGAAGCCTTTGCTTGACCCCCAGACCCACTCTCATAATATGTGTGGTTTGCCTTTGCAATTTCACATTTATTTGTATGATCATTTGATTAATGTTTACTTCCCTCACTAGGCTATACACTTCATGAAGGAAGGGACCTTGCCAGTTTTGTTAATCCCTAGGGTCTAGAACAGTGCCAAGCACATGATAGATGTTCAACAAATATTTGTTGAATGAATATATGAATTAAAAACTAAGACAAGAATAAAAGCTCTAAAAGAAAAAAGTGCTCTGAAAATTGTTCCAAAGTCTTCACCATAAACTTTTTTTTAAAGATTTTATTTATTTATTCATTTATCCCCCCCTTGCTGCTTGTGCTCGCTGGGTCAGCTAACCACGCCGTGCGGGCAGGCTTGCCTTCACCAGGAGGCCCCGGAAACCGAACCCGGGGCCTCCCATATGGTAAATGGGAGCCCTACTGATTGAGCCACAGCCACTTCCCTCACCATAAACTCTTAGTTAGATATCTAAGGCAGTAATAGCAAGAGTTTTGAAAAGAAAGCCATGGATTTTTCCAGGCCTTGTTTTAGCTAATAGTTTCTGTTTCTCCAAGAAACAAACTCGTTTCTTTTCCATGTTCGTGAACACGAAAATGGTTGACAGGGAGGTGGGGGTGGCAGGAAGAAAGCTTGAAGAAGCTCGAATCTGCCTTTCCAAGAAGCAAGAAGCGAATCTCTCATCCGGGTTGTGTAGTCCATGTTTTGTTGGCAAGTATTGTCATATCTGCATCCAACATTGTGGAGTTGCCATGGCAACCTATTAAAGTCATTCTAGAATCTACCTATAGAAGATTCCAGATGAGGCTGAGGAATCCTTTTCAAGTAAGACCCATAAGTGTGACAATGGATTGTGTCCTGAGCCTGCAGGTCAGGCTGAAAGAGTTAGCAACCAACAAAGTGAAGATCTAGGAGTCTATTTCCCTTGAACCTGTGTGGAACTAACAAAACCTAGAGGGAAGGGTAAGGACACTCAGATTAATTGAATGAAATCTGGGCAGACAATGAACCTTAAGATTGAAAGCTAACCTTTCTCTGTTTAATTTGGCCCGACTCTTGTGGACTTTATGTTTTATGTATGGGATTCATAAGACTTTAATATATATTAAGTTGGAGCTCTATTTATAGGGTAGAATTGGGTCACCTTGATGAAATGGAAAGAGTTTGGCCACTGAGTCACAAGACTGTGACCCTGGGGAAGCCACCTAATCTCTCTGGGCCTGCTTTTCTTACCTGTAAAATGAAGCTCTATGAGGGCCTTTCTGAACAAGTCCAAGAGACCAGAGTCTTATCGCACATCACTGTCTCACTTGTTACTGAGCTCTGGCCAAGAACCTGATAATCTTGCAATAAGACTCCATTGTATGTGTCTAGATTAGCTTTGCTTTGACATTACATTTGCTTTGACATGATGAGAGGGTCACATAAACGTATATTCTTTGCTTTGCTTTTGTCTTGAATTGGCAGATTATAGCTCCTACAGCAGGACGATAAGAAGAAATAAGGGGTTACCATTGGTCTGCCATTGACTCATGCTAGATGTCAAATTGAGATACACGAACAACGCAAGCACATGCAAGCTAAAGGAACAGATTGTGGCAATATTTAAAAATATCACAGCTCTCTAAGAGGCAGTTCTGATAAGCCTGTTTGGAATTCATGCAAAACACCCATAGCCCTGAAAATCTGAATTGTACATTGCCAAGGTAAATTGCTCCTATGTGGTAATTAAAGATAAAGGGATATGTCAATTATATGATCATACCTGTCTCCCTTGGTTTCCAGATACCACTATCCTGGGCCTCATACTTTCCAGATTGCTCCTTTTTTGGTCTCCTTTGTTTGCTCCTTCCTTCTCCTCATTCCCTTTAAATGTTTCTTTTCCTAGGCTTCTTCTTTTGTGCCTATTGCCTTCTTAAAGTACAAGTCCTCCTTGGCTATTTCATCTTCTCTAATCACTTCAGCTATTATTGGTAACCCAATGACCTCCTTAATCTGAATCTCCAGACCTGATTATTTCCTGGGCTCTAAGCCTGGGCTTCTACTGCCTAGGGACATTTCAAAAGTGAGGTCTCACAGACACTCAAATGTAACACACCCTTAACTAAACTCCATCCTTTTCTCTACCATAAACACACTTGTCCCCCTTCATGTTGTACCCGCCCCCACCCCCCATACCCTTTAATACCCTATTTCAATTCATGATATCACCTACTAGACTGTAAATTAAGAGGCCAGGGACTATGGCTGTCTTGATCACCATTGTATTCCCAGCACCTTGCAAAATGCCTGGCACACGGTAGATACTCAGTAATATTGTTGAGTAAATGGACGAATCCATCTATTATTCCAAACCAGAAACCTTCAAATCACCCTTGGTGCCTCTCTCGCCTCACTCCCTGGACCCAGTCTGCCTCCCAGACCTGTGGGGTTTATTGCATAAAAGGCTTTCACATTTGGCCCTCCTCTCCATCCCACTGCCACGGCTTTAATTCAGCCCTTATCCTCTATCTCTTGGATTATTGCAGGAGCCTCCTTATTGCTGGCTTCTTTCCCAGTTTATCATCATCTGACCTCCAGGGTGATTTTCCTAAAGCTTGAATCTAATCAGATTATCCTCAAGCTCCCCTTTACTTAAACAGAGTTTGCAACCTGGCAGCCTTAAACTGAATCCAGCCTGTGGAGTCAATATAGTGTTTTGAAAAATTGAGAGTCACTATATTTCATGGATTCTAAGATGCACCTTTTTTGTTTCTTCACATCTTAGCATCTCTGAATTTGGGATTTGTCTTAAAATTGATGGAGTATCATAGTTTGGTAACATTTTTCATTCTTACTGGTTTATAAAATGAGGCATAATCAATGGCATCTTAAATTTGGTAAAATGTATTCATTGCTGACATTTAAAAATAGGGAGATTTTACATAAAAATATGTTCAGCTTCTCTTGAAAAATTATATCTGGCCACACTGGGCCAGGATTTC
Source organism: Tolypeutes matacus (assembly GCA_026826555.1). Taxonomy (NCBI): domain Eukaryota; kingdom Metazoa; phylum Chordata; class Mammalia; order Cingulata; family Chlamyphoridae; genus Tolypeutes; species Tolypeutes matacus. The sequence goes on from JAKSZT010023082.1 coordinate 2,830,960, forward strand.
TGGATGGCAGTCCTAGTAAGTAGCAGCTGCCTCATTTAGACAAAAGCTCTCTAGAGTGCCCCATAGTTTCCACTCAGGCTGCTTTATTCATTTATATTATCTGCCCCAGCTCATATAAGCATTTTAAATGGCAACCCCTGGTTAACATGTTAAAATCCAAACCCTCTGTTATGATTTATAAGGACTATCACAATTCACACCAACCTACCTCCCCAGGTTCATGTCCCCATCTTCCACTCCATATAGCTTCTCTCCCCCAGTCTCAGGAAACATGACTCCAATATCATATGTTCTCTCAGGCTTTCCCCATATTCCCTAGAATGCCTTTCCCCACCTTTTATGCCCTATGAAACATTCTCTGACTTTCCCAGGCAGAGCTCATTTCCTTCTGGGCTCCAGTCTCTACACATACACTCACTGTACTGAAATTATTTGTGGCCATGCCTATGTCCCTCATTACACTGTGAACCTTGTAGGGGAATGAATGATACATCATTTATTCATCTTTGTATCCTGCTTCCTAGCTGGTATATGCTCAATAAATGTCTGTTAAGTAAAGAATGGATAGGGTGTGTTTCTGACCAGGATCTCTGTTGTTTTGTTTTGTTTTGTTTTTGCCCATGGATAGAGAGTAAGAAAGCTAAGAGAAAGGCAAGTTTTTTCTTTAGTGCTCTTAGTTTCCAGCAAGAGATAATGCTTCTGGCTATAATTTTGGAAAGCCCTTGGCAGTCAAGGACAGATATAGGGACTTTAACATCTACAGGCCCAAAAGCACTGAGCCAGACTCAGCTTTGTGAAGCTTTCTCTTTCTTTAAGTTTGTAAATTAGCATACAGTAAGATCAACTTCTGTTTTGGTTGGCGTACAGTTCTGTGAAGTTTAACACATGAATAGACTCATGTAACTGCCACCACAATCAGGATACAGAATATAATCCCAGAAAACACCCCCCATAATCCCCTGGCAACCGCTGATCTGTTCTCCAATGCTATAGTTTTGTCTTTTTGAGAATATCATATAAAAGTATAGTAACCTTTTTAGCCTGACTTCTTTCACTCAGCATAATGCCTTTGAGATTCATCCAAGTTGTGAGTATCAACAGTTTTTTCCTTTCTATTGTTGAATAGTATTCCATTATATGGATGTACCACACTTTGTTTATCCATTCACCCACTAAAGGAGATTTGGACTGTTTTCAGTATGTGATGATTATGAACCTGGGTACAGGTTTTTGTGTGAATATAGGTTTTCATTCTTCTAAAGTAAAAACCCGGGAGTAGGGTTGCTGTATCATATGGTAAGTGTTATGTTCAATTTTGAAGAAACTGCCAAACTAGTTTTCAGAGTAGCTGTACCATTTCACATTCCACATCCTTGCCAGCACTGGGTAGTGTTAGTATTTTTAAAAACAATTTTAAGCCATTCTAATAGGTATATAATGGTATCTCATTCTGATTTTTTTTTTTTTTTTTTGAGGTACCAGGGCCCAGGGATTGAACCTGGGAACCTGGGACCTCCTATGTGGGAAGCTGGAGCTCAACCACTGAGCCACATGGGCTCCCCAAATTGTTTTTTTTTCATCTGTTTGTTTGTTGTTTATTTTTGTCTTTTAGGAGGCACCGGGAACTGAACCCAGGACCTCCCATGTGGGAAGAAGGTGTTTAATTGCTTGAGCCACATCCACTCCCTCTCATTCTGATTTTAATTTCAATTTCGGCTTCCTTGAATCCAGTCTGGGGGAACTGAAGGGGAAAGAAAAATGGCAAACTCACTGCCAGTTCAGTGGTACTTTGAACTCTGATCATCTTCCTCAATCCACCTTCTGCTATTTCCTTTTTAGAATCCTTGTATTAGTTAGCTATTGCTGTGTAACAGATTATCACAACACTCAGAGGCTTAACACAACATACATTTATTATCTCACAGTTTCTGTGGGTCAGGAATCTGGGCACGGCTTAACTGAGTCCTCTGTTTCAGAATCTCTTGCAAGCTGCTGCAATCAAGGTATCAGCTGTGCTCTGCAGGTCATCTTAAGGCTGGGCTGGGGAAGGAGCCACTTCCAAGTTCATGTGGTTGTTGGCAGAAATCAGTTCCTCGTGGTCTGTTGGACTGAGGGCCTCAGTTCCTTACTAGCTTTTGGCCAGAAACTTCCCTCATTTCTTTGCCATGTGGGCCTCTCTGCCACGGGAGCTGACTTCATCAAAAGCATTCAAGTCAAGAAGACAGTAGAGTCTGTTAGCAAGCCAGAAATCACAGAAGTGACACCCCAACACCTTTGCTGTATTCTGTTGATTTAGAAGCAAGTCACAAAGACTAGCTCTTACTGAAGGGGAGGGGATTCCACAAGGGTGTGAAAACCGGAAGGCAGGATCATTGGGGGCCATCTTGGAGTCTGCCTGCCACATTCCTCAGATAGCTAGCTGCCCTATGTGTTCCGTCCAGGCTTTATAGCTTCATTCAGTGAGAGAGACGGTGGAGTGGGCAGAGCGTGCCTACTACACCTTACCCAGAACCAGAACCCTCTGTGAAACTTTTTCATTTGATTTACGAATATTCAGGGTTAATTTAAGGAGAATTTTTTTAAAAACTCAAGCCATCTAGGACCAATTTAGGGTTAGATTAAGCTGTGGTCAAAATTAAACTTCTGATATCTACTCATCTTCCATTTATTAAATCACAACCATGGAAAGCTCAACTTTTATATCCAAGATGGAGCCTTTTCAAAGCTGAACTTATAAGCTTAAACATATGAAAGCTTTTTCAGCCTGTCATGGTGACTGCTGACCAGGGGACCCTGACAGACACATCTGGCCAACACTGGCCTTTGTGATTTTCTTCTACTTGACAGTGACTCATAATCCATCTTTGATTTCTTTCAACAACTTTCGAATAACTTGCCAAATCTGGCCTCCCCTTTCTCCTACTTAATGTGATTTCCCAATACCCAGAAGTCACCGCTGGAAGTATGCTTGATCCCTTTTCTTTACTTAAATAGAAAATTTCTTCATATTCTTTTCCTCTTTTCAGCAAGGAGTATGTCCTTTAAATAAGGGCTCTTCAAATTTTTTTTATCCATGAACCCCATGCAGTAAAAAATTTTTGAGAATGAAACCTCAAGACAGGTAAATTTATTTATTTACAACCAATAGTACTGGACTTATATATTTTGTACATTATCGAATAGGCATGAAAATAGAAAATTTTTTAAAGAATAAGAAAATGCAAGTTCTAATATTTTGCTTTCTTTCTACTCTCCAACACATCTTGTGTATCTGCTGAGGGGCAGGAACCCAATTTGGAGACTACTGGTCAACATTGGTGCTAAGAAGCTGTCATTGAGGTGTGATTGCTTACCATTGGCTCCAACACTGGAAGAATAGCAGAGATTGCCAGAGCCAGGAGGCCAGCTCTGTCCTAGCTTCCCCACTTTGGTGCTATCAGGCATTGAAGTACCAGGGACTACGAGTGGATGGAGACAAATAATACCACCAGACAGTTCTAAATACATCCTTGTTTTCTCAGTTACTCACAAATCTAGCTGCTTTGCCTAGATTCTAGCATACTCCCCAGTATGTGTCCAGACAACTAATACGAACTGCCAGTTAGAATTACTTTTCCTTGTCAGAAATTGTGGCCAGCTCCAGGAAGCTTGTGAAATAAGAGAGGTTTGCCTGCAATGCCTAATCTCTTCCTTGTGAGGTAACTAGCCTGCTCCCTTCCTCTCTTTCCATAGTTTCCCACTACCATAGCCTAAACAATTGTCTTAGTTTGAGTTCCCTCAGAAGCAGACCCTGACACAAGCATGTAAGAGCAAGAAGTTTATTTGGAAGGTGAAGTCAGACCCAGTAGGGGAGTGGGGAAGTGAGAAAGGAAGGGGAGGCAGCCAATAAATAGAGTAAATCTAGCCGGAATAGGCCGAGAGGGCAGCCATTTTGCAATTGTTAACAGGCGCTTTTCTCTACCTTCTTATAAGTCGAATTACAGCTAACTAGGAAAGTGATTAATTCTGATTTTTCTTTCAGCTCTCCCACTTCCCATCCTCGCCAAGTATTGTAAAATATGCCTATCTGTGAGAACACCCTCTTCCCTCCCCTACCTCTTTTCTTCCAGCTAACTCCTGCTCAATCTTCAGGTCTCAGCTTGGACATCACTTCTTCTAGGAAGCCTTCTCTGATCCCTCCTCCCTTCTGGCATGCAGACTCTTGTCTCAGTGCCCCCATAGTAACCCAGCAGAGATTTTATCATACTGTATAGCTTTCATTTATTCATGTAATAAATGTGTCTTGAGTGCCTCCTACGTGCCTGGCACTGTTATAGTGTTACTGAGCAAAAGTGGGGTTCTTGCCCCATGCGCTTCAAGTGATCAGTTCCTGAGACATGGGGGTTTCAAAGAGAGAAAGACTTCATTGCCGGATCATCGTAAGGAGATGGCCTAATGGCCTAAAAATCTGTGTCCTCGGATTTGAGGAGTTTAGGGTTTTTATAGATGAGCAGAGGAGGGTGGAGTGGTTACCATCACAATAGCAAGTGTACACAAGGGTGAGCCTAGTTTGGAATAACCATAAACAAGGGTGAGATCAGCCTAGAGAATTTCAATAATTTTAGGTATTAGCTTTTGGCTATTCTATAATATACTAGAAAAAAGTAAGAAAAAGCATCTATATAATAATTCAGTAATTATAATCATTTGTTAATTCTTAACTCTTAGTTATAGTAGGTATCTGGGAGCTTATATTCCACTAGGGGAGACAGAAAATAAACAGACAATTAAATGAGTAAATATCAAGTGATAAGTGATAAGTGGTGATAAGTGGTGATAAGTGCTATGAAGAAATCAAAAGCAGGACCAAGGGAGACAGAGAGTGATGGAAATGCTGTTGAGATGGGGGCGGTCAAGGAGGACATCTCCAATGAGATGGCATTTTGAGCAGAGACCTAAGGGAAGTGATGGGGAGTGGGCCAGATGTCTAGCTGGGGGAAGAGTGCTCCAGGCAGATGAGACTGGGAAGTGCAAAGGCCCTGAGGTTGGCATGTACTTGGCATATTTTAATGTCTGTTTACCTGTGTGTTTGCCCACTTGGCCATGTCTATCTTATTCACCATTTCTGTCCCTGTCCCTCAGCACAGTCCCTGCCTCATAGGAGGTACTCAATAAATATTTGTTGAATTGAATGGAAGAGCACAAGGCATCAGGCTAAGGATGATTTGATATTGCCAAGGTCTATTCTGGGGGGCAAATTGAACTCTCAGCTTTCCTGTTTTTATGTGATGTTGTACCCACTGAGATTTTAATTGGCCTGCCTTGACTATGAGGGGTATAAATCTGTTAATGATTGTGTTTAGAACTTAACATGTCTTTGCTCTTTATTATTATTATTTTTTTCAGGCTGAGGAAACAAAATCCCTGCTCAGCTGGAGGAAAGCCAGAGAGCATCTGAGAAGAAGCAAGTACCTTAATTTTATAAACTCCCAAGGTGCTGACTGGGGCAGTATAGTATAATGATTATAAGGAGGGGTTCTAGAGTCATAGTCCCTGAGTTCAAAGCCCAGCTGTACCTCTCATTCACTGTTTGACTTTGGGCCATAGTTTCTCTGTGCTATAGTTTGCAAATGGGGGTTATAATAGTATATACCTCATAGGATGTGTGGATCAAAGAAAATTAACACACATAGAAATTAACAAGTACCTAAAACAGAGTAAGTACTCAATAAACGTTATTATTGTTTTGGTTCTTTATTCATATATGTCAGTGCTGGTTCATTTAACAGTTGGAGGCTGGCTTTAGGACTCCTTGTGGTGCTAAAAGTGAAATTTCAGTGTTCTTTGCATAATGGAAAAATCTAGTGAAGTTATTGACTTTAAGCAAATTCTAAATTTTAAGCAAATCACCGAAAGGGCATAGCCAATCCAATTCCTGGTTCAGAGGCTGGCCATTAAAACAACCACCTAAAGCCCAAGGTCCTTTTTTGCTTACATTTCTTTGTGTGATTATACAAATATTTATTGAGAACCTCTTATGTATTAGATGCTGGGGGTGCCAAGTGGGATGAAACGGGTCCTTTCCCTTCAGGATTTCACACATAAAAGGATAAATTGCACTGCATTTGGGGAAGCACTATTATTGGACATACACATGGCTTTGAGAGCCCAGAAGGCAGGGTGACTAACTCCTTTTGGTGATAAAGGAAAGGCTTCACAGAGGAGGTGACATTTGATCAACTGCATCTAAAAATAGCTATGGTTTAATCGCTGCGGATTGCATTGGCATTTGGCTGGGAAACCCTACCATATAGCTACATTGTCCCCTCTTTTGTGGGGGGAGCCTGGGTAATTATGCTATCATTTATAATGTGTGTGGCAGCCTCATCAGGGGCTAGTCCTGGAGTCCCAGCTATGGAAACCTGTACAGGTTATATTGCCTCATAATGAGGCCCTCTGATAATATTTGAGATGCTAATAGGAGTACAGAAGCCCAAAGCTGCCTTTCCAGATATTTTAAAAGTGACTCCATTAGATTAACTAGAAAGCTAGGTAACCATTTTACTCCATCTCCTGTGGCTTTCAATTGCCTAAAGAAATAGGGCTAAAGAGCAGCTTGGGCGGGGTTATGAAATGATCGGGGCTGGCGGCGTTTAAATCCTGGCTTGTGATGCTGAAGGACGGTAAACGCTAAAACACATACGGCGTGGAGCCAGCAGGGCCGATTTGGGAGGAAAATTGCTGTCAGTGCAGTTGCGGTCAGCATGAATGAGACTGGGGACAAGTCCACCTCAGGACTGCCTCAAAACCCAGCAGAACTGTGGCTGTGGGCATCTACCACTAATGCATCTTCCTCCTCATCCATCAGCAGAACTGCAGAGCAACTTTCCTTTTCCTTTCAGCTGATGAAGTGAAGGGGAATCTCCCTTTCCCAGCTAGCTTCTCCAACAAGCAGCTAATTGAGTAACTGGTGGGCTAAACGTGTCATATGAATTAGCTTGCAGCACAGCACCAGACCGCTGCTCCCCTTAAACCCCAGGACTTTAAAGTCCTAAGGCAGAACATTTAGTTTTCCCACTTCCTTCTCTTAATTGTACCCAGCTTGTTGTAATGATTTCTAAAAATCATCCTTGGCTGACCTAAAGATTCAGCAACGGGGTGCTTTTCTGTCCTCCTCCACCCCCCACCCCCCTTTTTTTACCCAAATTATTGTTTATACTTTGAACGGATGCATGCAAACAGCGGCCCAGCCCTGCCTCTACAGAGCCTGGTCCTCTTGGAAGCAGTCATGTGACCACTGATTTAGCAGCCCAGAACTTGAGCGCATCCCTTTATCTCTAGGCCAGGAGCTGAGCAGGGCAGGGTTGGGGCAGACAGCTGCACCTTACAGGCCAGCTCAGCCTCGCCCTGATCTGTAGCTCTGGGCTCGCTTTCCAGGCTGAAAGGCAAAGCAGCCATTTCCTTGTAGGAGTTATTTCTTTATTTTCGTGTGCATTTATTCACTTATTTATTTAAGCAAGAGCTTTCCCTGCAGAGAGCTACAGGGCTGTAAGATGTGCAGGTGTGAGAGTGTGTGTGTGTGTGTGTGTGTTTGTAGGGGTGGGGGTCTCCAGAGAGAGCTGGAATGTACAATTTCTGAATGTACTCTTTTCTTTCAGACCTCTACATCCCTCCCAGAGAAGTTTTTTTTCTCGTTTCTGTTTCTCTTGAAATACCTGGGGTGAGGAAAACCTCTGCATTGACCAAGCAGAAGAAACAGGTAATAATGTTTGTTTGTTCTTAGGCACTTTTTAGCAAACAGAATTCTACATTATACGCATATATTGTGCAGTAACAGAACAGGGCATGTGCACTCTAATTTAGAGTATAATTTATTGCTTTGAAATTTCTTGGAATGATTTTTCTTAAAGATGCTGATTGCAAACCATAATCATAGTTTTAAAAAGGGGGACTTTATAATCTGAAGGGTTGTGGCCAATTTCAAATGAACTTAACGATGATGTTTAGAAAGAACCTGCAGTCATGTGGTACTTATGTAGAAAATGAGGAAAGAGGTACTGATTTAGATGGTCCTTTGAAAAACTTTTCTAGGCCCCTCATGGGGCTCTCTCCAAACCCTACTATCTAACTTTATATTCAGAAATCTTTCTTTACCCCCCTTGGATTTGCCTGGTCTTAGAGGACCACAGCATTTCTGTCTATAGGAAATGGAAACACAATTCCTTGCAATGTTCACGACTTCGCTGTAGTGATTTAGTACATACACAAATTGACCAAATTGGATCCTGAAACCAAAGCATAGGATATTTAGGCAGACAGATATTTTTGTTCTTTAATGATTAAACAGAGTGGGTCTTTGGTTCTGCTGCTAATCAGCTGTGTCACTGTGTCACTGAGATGGCATTTAATAACTCAGCCTTCCTTTATTACTATGTAGGGAGGGGGGAGGTTTGATAAAACCTTAAAGGTTTGCTGTGAAGATTAACTGAAATAATAGAAATATAAAGCACCTACTGTGCTGCGTAAATAGTAACCCCTTAATAAATAGTAGTGACTTTAGCTATTATTATTATTATTGGCATAGAATTTTTTTTTTGGAGGTACAGGGGATCAAACCTGGAACCTTGTACACGGGAAGCAGGCGCTCAACCACGTGAGCTACATCTGCTCCCCTAGAATTCTTTCAGATCTTAGAACTCTCAGGGGGAAGAGCCCAGTTCTTGGTGGATGGACTCTTCAATTATCCCAGAGCCAGTAGACACCCAAAGGGTTCAGTATCTGGGAGGCCCCAGACAATGCATTCTGAAGGAGGAGAATTGACCAAACACTATTTCATTTCAACACTCCTCTCACCCATGCACGGCTAACTCATCAACTATAAAAAGAGTTGCTCTTGGTTCAGTCCAAGATTTTCAACCACTGAGCTCTTCATTCAGTCCTCAGTATGAGTCTGTAAGGTGTATGTTATTATCCCTATTTTCTTCATCAGGAAACTGAGGTACAGAAGAATTAGTCTGGCTGAGCAGAATTCAAACTCTGGTCTGTTTGACTTTTAAATCCCAGGCTCCACTGGACCAGCATTAGACAGCTAGGAGCAATAGGTGGTCTTGAGATGCTTTACCTCAAAAGGGTCCCCAGCTTAGCTATTTGGGAAGCAGTGGACACTATAGCTCTTTCCTAGAGATTCACAATGCACATTAACCTGTTGAAGACTCTGAGAAGTCTTGCAGTAAAGAAAGCTGTTTAACCCCACCTCCTCTGAACTTATTTGATGGCGGGACCTTTTTTGCCCTACACCTAGAACCATAAACCACATAAAACTACTCTTCCACAAATACAGTTTGGAAAACCTGGCTCCAGGCCAAGCTGACTCCAGATTGCAATCATTTCTGATATCACAACAGATTACCCTCAGACATCCTTTGGTCCTCCCTTATCTTACCCTTTCATCTGATGGGACCCAGGAAAACTACTGGCTCAGACGTACAGACCTTCCCTTATTCATTTGCGACTCCAAACACAAGCAGCTGCTACAGCATTCTCCTGGAAAGGTAGTGGTGGCAGGATTCTCTAATGTGGTCGTCCAGGAACTCCTCTATCCCACTCTACGCCCATTAGTTCAATTTAGGGCACAGACATAAGTCTATAAAACTCACTTTTCAAGATGAATCTTAAATACTGAAGAGAATGCAGCAAGGTGAACCCGAACAGCTATCTGTCCTCCATGCTCATGACTACACAGTCCAAGGGGGAAGAATTAGACCTGCCTACCTATCTAACCCCCGTTTGGGGAGGGAGATGTGGGTGCCATTTGAATGACTATGGGTTTCAGATTTGTGTTCCTCAGGGTCAGAACTAGTGTAGGAATTTCTTACTGAGTTACTAGCATGGGAAATCATGCAAACACCACACCTAGAATGCCAAGGTCAGAGTAGCTGAGCTAAGGTGTGGGAATTGTATAGAGATGTCGTTTGCAATAAAATAAAGTTAAGAACGAGTAAGAATAACTTGAAGAGGCTGGCTAGCACTTGCAGGGTGCTTGGTGGTAGTAAAGGGGTTGGCTCAAAGGGCCATCTTTTGTTCTTTCCTTGTAATTTCAGCTTTGGCAATAAAAAGTGGTTAGGATTAAAAGAACTGAACAACAGCAAAGAGTTCTACCCCCCAGTTCTCCCCCCTAACACCCTCACCCCCGACCCCGAAACACACACACACACACACACACACGGTTAAAATCTTTTAGCAGAAACCTTTCATTTTGCAGATTGTAAGTGAGTGCCAGTGATGAGTCAGTATTTTATGTTTACATTTAAAAGCCATTCTTGGTATACATCAGTAGGGACAGCAGTGCTAGGCAAGTTTCAAGTAGTTTTTTCCCCCAAGATACTCCACCCTGGCTTCTGTTATTGGTTCTTGTCAGGGTATCCTTGGGTCTTTGTGAACCATGCATAAGCACCACACCCCTTTCCTACCCTGGGGAATCACTTTTTCAGAGACTTCTGTAGTGCACCAAGTGCTTTTCTAATGCTGACAGAGGGAAGGAAATGGAAGAAGCTTGGATTTTACCAAATAATGGAAAATCCCCAGGTCATCTTTATTATTGCAGCCCTGGGCGTCCTCAGAGGCACATAGACTGCTTACAATTTTGCTTCCCTCTCTGTCCTGAAGTGGGTGAGCACAGTCTAGGTTAGGCAGTATGTGAGAGTGGAAAGGGGCACCTGGCCTTAACCAGCTCATGTTTCAGTGAACATTAAAATGAGCCGACTTTTTTTTTTTTTTTTTTAGTATTACATGAGGGAGGAAAAAAGTTTAAAAATAATTTGCTTAATAGTTATTTAATACTGTAAAAATTCTAATAGCAAATTACTTTTTCTCAAAAATGGCCAAAGAATTCTAGAACAATTATTTTTTCCAATCATGATTTTGAAATTTTCTTTGAAAATGGATGTATGAGCAATATGTATTTTCTGGCTTTTTTTTTTTTTTTTAAATAAACAAAGAGCATATGTGTGTGTAAAATGATGGACTAATAATAACCTTTAGCCATTAATTTTTAAAGGACTTGCTTAGAAATATTCATTCCTTTATTCATTTATTCATTCAGGAAATATTTATTAAACACCTGCTATGTGAGAGGTACTATGTTAGGTGCCAGAGATTCAAGAGGTCTTTATAAAGAAAGTTATCCATGGAGCTCTCAGCCTAGCAGAAATATACTCAGGCCTGATGCTTTTTTATTCCTAATAAATCTTTTATATGGAATTTTGTTTTTTGTGTTATGAATCAACAGTAGTGGCTGAGAAACAAATGCCTTTGGAGAGACGTTGCTTTATTTTTTCTGGAAAACTGAGATTGGAATATATCACTTCATAGTGTTGAATCAATGTTTGTTGCCTACTCAATGCTCAGCTTTTGCGTATTCATAAAAAGGGGTAGAAAAAATAGCGTAAGGATGGACACGAAGCCCAAAGGAGATATGGATATTGTTGGAGAGCAGGGTTTCTCAAACTGAGATGCACAGACTGCCTGCCTGTGTCAAAGTCCCCTGGAGGGTCCACTTAAATGCAGATTCCCAGGCCCCCAGCCCTTCTGAATCTAAGTCATTGGAGGTAAAGCCTGGGAGTCTGCATTTTTTAACAAGCTTCCTTGCAAAGTCTTGTGAATACTCAAGTCTGAGAGCACTCATCTGGGCACTTGGAGAATTTCACCAGGACCAGATGGGTTCCTTCAAAGGGTGATGAATAAAACCAGCAGATGTGTTCTCATAGGCACTGCAGATAACCTTTGAGAAAATTTTTGTGTATAAGAGAGAAGGCAGGAGATGAGTAAACAGTGCCCCGATTTCAAAAATGAGAAGATGCCAGAAGTTACAGATGTGTAAGCTTAACATGACTTCTGGAAAACTTTTCTTTCAAACAGAGTCAAAACATTTAGAGGAAAATGTGATGATTGCCAGATGTCATCATGAGTTCACTAAAGCATTGTCTAAATCAGAGACTTTTAAACTTTGTGGCATATTAGAATCATCTTAGGTGCTTTAAAAAAATCCTGAGGCTCAAGTCCCACCCAGTACCAGTTACATAAGAATCTCTGGGGGTGGGGCTCAAGCATCAGTAATTTTTTTTTTAATCCTCAGAGATTCTGATTTAATGGGGTGCAGCCTGGGCATCAGGAATTTTTTTTTTTTTTTTTGCATCAGGAATTTTAAAAGCTCTCTGATGATTCTAATATGCAACAAAGTTTGACAACCACTGGTCTATATGACATTAGACAAGTCACTTCCTTGCACTCTGTGTAAATACTAGGTAATTTTAAAGGTTTCTCTTACCTTTAAACATCTGTGATTCTGTTATTAAAAACCATGCCAAACTGATTTCCCCTTTTTTTTTTTTTTTTTTTTTTTTTACCGGGAGCTCCCAGGGATCGAACCCGGGTCCCTCCAAATGGGAGATGGATGCCCAACCATTTGAGCCACATCTGTCCCCCATGATTTCCTCTTTTTCTCTCTTTCTTTCTCTTTTCTTTCTCTCTCTCTTTCTTTCCCTTTCTTTCTTTCTTTCCCTTTCTTTTTCTTTCTTCCTTTCTTTCTTTCTTTCTTTCTTTCTTTCTTTCTTTCTTTCTTTCTTTCTTTCTTTCTTTCTTTCTTTCTTTCTTTTCTTTCTTTCTTTTCTTTCTTTCTTTCTTTCTTCTTTCTTTCTTTCTCTTGGATTGGAATGTCAAGGTATCAAGATATTTATCTTAGTTTCACTAAAATATTTAGTGAAATTTCCCAGGACATCCTTGTAGATAAATAAGATGATATTTATGATGGGTGAATTTGTCACCTAACTGAACAAATTTGCTTAGAGAGTGTGAATGTAATGGATTTGTAATGACCCTGGAGAATTGTCTTGGGTGGAATGCCACAAGGCTTGTACTGTCTTTGCACCTGACCTTGTTAACCTTTTTTATCCGTGATATAGATAAGGAAGACATGAAAGCAATGCCTATCAAATTTAGAAATAAGTCAAAGTTTTTTGAGGGAGTTTAATTAATTCAATACAGGCAAGAATCAGCCCCAGCTCTGATCAGAAAATTTCATCATTAAGGTTATTATTGCTTTAAAAATATTTCAGGGGAGTGGATGTGGCTCAGTGGTTGAGTACCTGCTTCCCATGTACAAGGTCCTGGGTTCATTCCCTGGTACCTCCTAAAAAAAGAAAATTTCATAATTCAATTGCTCATTTTAGTTATTCCCTTCTTTGAGTTGAAAATTGGAGCCTTTAAGTGTAGTACTAATGGCAAAATAGACATGTCAGGTAGGGTCCAAAGTCAGTTGTTCTCTGACTTTGTCCCTATCAAGAAATGCAAATATGAAACGTAACAATTTGTTAGAGCAGGCTGGTTTGGAGCATCACAAAATAAAGGAGACATCACCCCCCAAAAATGATGAGACGATATTACAGAAAGACATTTTGTTAAAAACTCCCATCAAGTGATTGTGGAAGATACAGATCCAGCAATTTCAGCTAACTCATCAGAAACACCTGGAGAGCTTCTTTCAAAAGCGCTCTCACACAGACTATGGTTCCTAAATTTGGAGTGAGGTCTTGAGTCTCCTTTTTTTTTAAACGAGTGCCCCCAACCGATTCTGAGAAATACTGTTGAAGAAGTCACTTTGATTTGAATTATGGCATAGTTGTTTAAATATATCATTTGTTCCATAGTAGGTCTCTAATTGGAGTTTTTAAAAGTCCAGATAGATTTAATGACTTTGAGCTTAAAATCAAACAGTTAAATTGTGTCAGATCCTCCATACCCTATTTCCTATATCTTAATTTAAAAATTGTATATTCTTCCACTTCAGATTTTCTTTTTTTTTTTTTTTTACCGGGAGGTCCAGGGGATCGAACCCAGGTCCCTCCATATGGGAGACGGACGCCCAACCATTTGAGCCACATCCGTCCCCCTTCTTTTCATTTTTTTTTTTTTTCTTTTTTAAGGATTTATTTATTTATTTACTTTTATCCATTTTTACACCCCCCCCCCCGTTTTTGCTGTTTCTGTGTCCATTCGCTGGGCAACTCTGTGTTCATTTTCTGCCCTCTCTTCTCATCCTTCTCCTCCTGTCTTCACTGGGATTCAATCCTCGGAATCTCTGATGTAGGAGAGAGGCATCCTGCCCGCGCCACCTTAGTTGCTGGTTTTTCGGTGCGTATCATCTTCCCTCTCCCTTGTGTCACTCTCCTATTATGTCATCATCTTGCTGTGTGGCTCGCGGGAACTGGTGGTGTGCCCGCGCACAGGGCCTGGCGGCCCACGCACCTTCTATATATTTTTTAAGTTTTTATCAGGAGGTCCCGGGGAACGAACCCAGGTCCCTCCATATGGGAGATGGACGCCAACCAGATATAGCCCCCTGCTATATCTCTTAAGGTTGACCAGAGATACCTAGAGTTACAGTCTTTTCCCATACAGGATGGTCATATAATAAATCAGGCTTAGTTTATCACCAGCATACTAAAAACCAGACCTAGGGAGGAAAACGAGGTCTGGGGACATATGCATGGTTTCTTTTTTTTTTTTTTTTTAAAGATTTTTATTTATTTATTCATTTATCCCCCCCTTGCTGCTTGTGCTCGCTGGGTCAGCTAACCACGCCGTGCGGGCGGGCTCTGCCCTCACCAGGAGGCCCCGGGAACCGAACCCGGGGCCTCCCATATGGCAAACGGGAGCCCCACTGATTGAGCCACAGCCGCCTCCCACATGGTTTCTAATATAGCGAATGTTTAGCCCACCCTGATTCTCACAGAATCAGGACAGTGAGAATATTCGCACCTTCTTTTCATTTTTAATGCTTTAGTTGTACAGGGCTTGATCTGACCTAGGCCTGGGGGAAATGTAATTTATGTGTAGCAGAAAAGCACTCTATAGCTGCTCTGTTGCTGCTGTTGCTGCTGCTGTGTTTTGGAAAACAGACCAGAATTAGATTATGTATGATCACTTTCCACATCACATGATGAGCAGCAATTCACAAGAAGCATCAGATGAGTCCTGCCGAGCAGCCCCTTAGATACCATGTTGTTCACTGGCGGTTTTCTTCCCTCATGTGTCTCCCTCATTAGTATCTATGACTGAAGTGGATCAACTAGGAGTGGCTCCTTGCAGCATAAAGTGAGGTACTTTGCACACTCGTCTTGAAATCAGAAGTTGAATTCATGAACACACACGATTTAGACAACATGGGCTGTGGCAGTTCATCTTCAAAGAAAGGAAGGAAATCTGAGAAAGGTGAGTGCTGGCAATGTGCCCTGTCTTGGCGAATGAAAAGGGGCTAGTGAGCCAGATTTACCCTCTCCCCCTTTCTTATTTACGCACACTGTTTTTTGTACAAGGCATCATCACTTGAATTGAAGGTTAAGTATCAGGGTAGTGTGGTAAACTACCTTCAGGAAGATGTAGCTTTGAATTTATGATGCACCACAAAGTATTACATAAGAGATATTTTATGTTTGATTTATCTTCAGTTGAAAATGTACCAGTATAAAATCTCAATTTGAAATTCAGTGGCAAGAAACAAGGAAGACTCTGTAAATTTATATCTGTTTATTCAATATTCTTATAATAGCTATATCCATACCTATGTGACATTTAGTAGCATCATTGAATTTTTCTTAGATTTTATAACTCAATGATCAAATTATGATTTATATCCATTCAACACAACTTTATGAGATTTGCCTCATGTTTTTATAATAGTCTAGGTAGAATTTGAGGACTGCTACATCTGTTTCCAAAAAAGTATATTGTTTCTAAGTAGATGATCTCCTCTACCACCCCCATATAATTAGAGGCTTAGATATTAACTTTGTTTACTTTGTGCTGAGATTCTTTCTCATAGTTACAGGAGTCTAGTTGAAACTCATTTGAGTGTTTAAGGGAACCTTGCCTCCACAAGGAAATTAAAATAAAAACAAATAAACTGGGGCAATTATATGAATAATTTGCTCTTAAACTCCATTCCTTTATTTAGGTTATAGATAATTTTCTCAATTACTATTCTACATTTTGGTTTTGGAGATTTACTCAGGCTTAAGGTGGAGAGGTTAGGATGCAGAGTATTCTGTATTAATTAGTGTGGGATGTTTCCCTTTGGGAATCAAATGTTGTTCTTCCCAGCTGACTTGTGCTGGCGAGTTCGCAAGCTGTTCGCTGAGAGTAGGATGGGACTTGGAAGATGCACTAACTCTTTCAAGTCTTTAAGTGTGTCCTCTTTCAAGCACTCTTTCAAAATCTTTCAAAAACTCCAACGGAACTAGTGCCACAGTGGTAATTTACTAGCAGAGAGACAAGAGGGTAAGGTTACCCACAGTTCTTCAAATTTAGCCACATTTCTTAGGTTAAAAAAAAAAAAAAAAAAAAAAGCCAAGCCTAACTTGTGAAAGTAAGTTCTCTTTTTTTTAAAAATACTTTTCAGCTTTTAAAATGTTGCTTGTAAATTACAGTATTAGCTTAGATTTATAGATCCCTTTTTAAAATCACAGCTTTACTGAGATATAATTCACATCCATTCAATTCACCTTTTTAAAATGTACAATTCAGTGGTTTTTAGTATATTCACAGACTTGTGCAGCCAGCACTGTAATCAATTTTAGAACATTTTCATCCCCCCCCCAAAAGAAAAAAAAACATTAGCAGTCAGTCCCCACACTGCCCCCCTGGCTGCAGCTCTAGGCAATCGTGAATCTACTTCCTGTCTTTTTAGGTTTGTTTATTCTAGACATTTCATACATGTGGAATTATACATGTGGTCTTTTGTGACTGGCTTCTTTCACTTAGCATAATGTTTCCAAGAACAGCCATGTCATAGCATGTATCAGTACTTCATTCCTTTTTATTGCCGAGTAATAGTCCATTGTATGGATATACCACAATTGGCTTATCCATTCCTCAGTTAATAGACATTTGGGTTGTTTCCACCGTTTGGCTATTATGAATAATGCTGCTATGAACATTTCTGTACAAGTTTTTGTATAAACATAAGTTTTCTGTTTTCTTGGGTGTATATCTAGGCGTGGGATTTCTGAGTCATATGGTTAATGTTTAACATTTTGAGGAACTTCCAAACTGTTTTCCCAAGTGGCTGCACCATTTTTTTTAAAAGATTTTTTTATTTTTATTTACTTATTCCCCCCTTGCTGCTTGTGCTTGCTGTGTCCATTTGCTTATGGCATTTTTCTGGGTCTGCTTGTCTCCCTTTGTTGAGTCATCTTGCTGCGTCGGCTCACTGCGCCGCATGGGCTGGCTTGCCTTTACCAGGAGGCCCTGGGAATGGAACCTGGGGCCTCCCATATGGTAAACGGGAGCACAACCAATTGAGCCACAGCCGCTTCCCTTTTTTTTTTTTAATTTTATTTATTATTTATTCACCCTCCCTTTGCTGCTTGTCTTCCTTTGTTGCACCAGCTCACCATGTGGCATGGCCCTGAGCTTACTGCACAGCAGGAGGCCCTGGGGATCAAACTCGGGGCCTCCCATATAGTAAACGGGAGCCCAACCAATTGAGCCACAGCCACTTCCCACTGCACCATTTTATATGCCCACCAGCAGGTATGAGGATCCCAATTTCTTCACATCCCCACCAATACCTGTTATTTTTCTGTCTTTTTAATTATAGCCATCCTCATGGGCATGAGGTGGAATCTCATTGTAGTTTTTATTTGTATTTCCCTAATAACAAATTAGATTATAATTAATAAAAGCACATCTTTTGGGAAACGGATGTGGCTCAAGAGGTTCGG
>JAKSZT010023082.1:2848815-3020178 GCA_026826555.1 Tolypeutes matacus
TAAAAAAAAAAATAAATAAAATAAAAACAAAACAAAACAAAAAAAAACACATTTTTTTTTGTGTGTTGTTTTTTTTTTTTTTTTTTTTTTTGCCATTTGTATATCTTCTTTGAAGCAATTTCTATTCAAATTCTTTGCCCACTTATAAATTGAGTTATTTATTTTTATTATGTTGTAAGTTATTCATATATTCTAGATATGAGTTGCTCATCAGATATATGATTTGCAAATATTTTCTTCCATTCAGTGGGTTGTCTTTTCGCTTTCTAGATGCACAAAGGAGTTTAATTTTGATGAAAACTGATTAATCTATTTTTTCTTTGGTGGCTTGTGCTTTTGGTGTCATATCTTGAGAAACCACATGCCAAATCCAAGGTCATGAACACGTACCCCTATGTTTTCTTCTAATAGTTTTATAGTTTTAGCTCTTATATTTGTGTCATTGATCCAATTTGAGTTAAATTTTGTATATGGTATGAGGTAGGGGTCCAAATTCATTTATCCATTCAGATATCCATTTATCCCAGCACCATTTGTTGAAGGGACTATTCTTTCCCCATTGAATGGTCTTGGCATTCTTTTCGAAAATCAGTTGACAATAAATGTGAACATTTGTTTCTGGACTCAATTTTATTCCATGGTCTATATGTCTATCTTTATGCTAGTACTATACTGTCTTGATTACTGTAGCTATTGTAGAAAGTTTTGAAATAGGGAAGTGCGAGTTCTCTAACTTTGTTTTTCTTCTTAAAGATTGTTTTGGCTAATCTTGGTCCCTAGACTTTCCATGTGAAATTTAGGATCTACTTAAATTCTGTAAAGAAGCCAGTGGAATGTTGATAGGAGGATTGTATTGAACTAGAAAAAATTTTTAATAAACAACATAGGACTGCACAACACAAACAGTGAACCTCAAGGTCCATACCATGACTATAGTTAATAGTACAATTATAATAATATTCTTTCATCACTTGCAATAAATGTACCACACTAATGCAAGGTGTTAATAATGGGGCGGGGAGGGGTGGTGTAAAAGGGAATGTTGCATTTTCTGCATAGTTTTTCTGTAAACTACAACTTCTCTAATAAAAAAAAAAAAAAAGAAAGCACCGGTAAAGGTAATTATGTAGTTGTAAAAGACAGGATAAATGCATATCTCTTCTTTCTTCTCTAAACTTATTTAAAAAGCAATTATATAAAACAATATGTATATAACTGTATTGTTGAGCCTCTAATATATTACAAATGTAATATATTTGACAATAATAGCACAAAGGAGGTGAGTGTGACCAAAGCGTTTTGGAGTAAGGAAATGGCACCAAATGGTAACTTGAATCCACAGAACAAATGAAGAGAACCAGAATATGTTCTAATAGTTTAATTACATTATCAGATTCATCAGGTCTATAGGTACAATATTCCGTTTTTATTATAGCACATGTCCCTCTTTGTGAAGCTGTCAAGATATCTAAAGCCATTCGGTTCTGTAGCACTGCTTTACACAGTACTGCTTTACAGAGTCATTTCAGTAATTTCAATTTAACATCAATCGAGTAATATTATCTAACATATAGTCTATATTCAAAATTTTCCAGTCATCCAAAATTGCTCTTTATTATTGTTTTTTCCTTCCCTTTCATAAAAAGCCTTTTCTTGACCTCTTGCCCTTCCAATTACTCCCTTATCTCTCTCCACCCCATCAGAGCTTGCTCCTGAAAGAGGCATTAATACAGCTGTCTCCTACCTCCTCATTTCCTGTCCCATCCCACTCAAAATGATTTTGACAGGTTCTTGAATGACCTTGAAGTCCAACGGAGCATTTTCAGTACTTATTTTTCTTGGCTTCCTGGTGACACATGGCACTCCTGCATGCTCCCTTCTTAAAATAATCACTGCCCTTGCCTTCAGTGCCAGCATATTCTCCTGGTTTTCCTACTATGTCCCTGTTTGAACTGTTTATGAGGGCTTCACTTTCTCCCAACTTTTAAATGTTGGGGTTCTTCAAGGGTACTCTCGGCTCTCTTATTTTATCACTCTGATGCTCAACCTGGGTGACATCATCTACTCTCATGGCTTTAATTATCATCAATGTCAAGACCGCCAAATCTTTATTTTCAGCCCACATCAAATATTATAATCCCTGGTTTGTTGGCATCAACTGGAAATCATTTTCAACAGTAATTTCCTTTGTGAAAGGAGACCACTTTCTTCATCTAAAATTATGTTCGCTTTCAGTAAGTGTTCTTCATTAATTATTCACTTTTGGATATGATAATGTGTTGGCCTTGAGGTTTGTATAGAATAGGTACTGCAAATGCATTTATTGCCTGCATGAAACAGGCAATAACAAACAACCATTTTATTCTTTATACCAACTAAGTACAACTTCCTCTTTTTCTTTATTTGTTGTTCTGATTAACCCACCTCTGGTTTCAGAAATTTCAATTATTTTGAGAGTCTGACTTGAAGACATCTAGATATCCACTCTAGAATGTGGATGGGTTGGTGGGTGGGAGAGTGAGTAAAATAAAGTCATAGGTATGACCTCTAATTCTTGCCTTTCTTCCTTCTTTTTTCACTGGAAGGCCATAGGGCTCTGGGAAGGATAAAATTGTGATCTCTTGTTATTTGGGGAAGATGATGGTTTGGTTTAAAATGTCTGTCATTGTTTGAAGACTGAGCCTTGTGCTTTACTCTTGTTTCCCTCTTGTTGAAGAAAAATGCCTTTGCAGGCACACGGGCTCTGAGCTGCGCCCTTGCTCTGCAGAGCTGCCAGGAGCAGGACTCAGCAGGTCCTGGCCTTGTTTGCTGCCCAAGAAGCTGGCTTTGTGGCAGCTCATGTCCACTGGGCTTGTGCTCTGAGCTGCTTTTCCAGTGAAGTTGGAGGTCTCACTGGGCTAGCCACACACTCTAGCAGATGGCAGATATAGTACATCTGTAAATTAGAATAACAGCAATAAAATCTGTGGTCCCAGGCCAGAGGTGAGCCATACCTATTCTCATCATGCTTTGAACAGCTGAGGTAATAGATGCCTTTTCCTCCCTGCTTAAAGCATTTTGCCACTAGACATTTGCTTTCCAGTTCATTTGAATTCATTCTAATAAGCCCTATCACACCTGTGCCTCTTTCTCTTCCTGACTTGGTTGTCAGATATCTTAAAGATACATCAACTATTTACTTATCCTGGTGCCTCTTCGGGAGGCCTCTGCCAGCAGAGTCTTTAAATGCTATATCATTCTAAATATGGAACTTCTTGTTTAAAAAACTGTCTGTCAAACTCCAGTTTAAAAAACAAAATAAAACAAAGAATCATTTTTAAAAAACCCAAAACTTCCACCCGTCAGCCTGAAAAGAAATGCAAGACAAAAAATCTTGGTTAAATAGTAATTTCACTCATTCACTCAACGAATATTTATCATACAACCGCTATGTTCCAGAGACTATTCTAGTCCCAGAGGATATAGCAGCTAACCCAATGGACAAAGTTTCTCTCAGCCCTTATGGAGATTACACTCTAGTGGGAAGAAACAGTAGCAAATAAGTAAAATATATACTGTATCAGATAGTGATAAGTACAGTGGAGAAAAATAAAATAAGGAAGGAGTGAGGCAGTGGGGGGAGGGGTGCCCCTTTTAAAATGGTGGTCAGGAAAGGCCTCACTGAGAAGGTGACATTTGGTTGGCATGGCTCTTCTTACTCCAGGCTCTTGGGTTTTGAGATGGTATCCTGTTTGTCCACAGTAGTTGGTGGAATTTGTAATGAATATTTTGTAATTAGGGAGTCCTTGAGGCATTAGGAGTTGATAGCCTGGAGAGAGCCAATTTCTACCTGTTATTCCCAACTCACTTTTTAAAAAAGAGCATCTACCATTTATTGAGTACTTCCTATATGCCAGGCAATGTGCTAAGCATTTCATATTAATCAATTAATACATTAATACTTATATAAATATATTACTAATACATTATTATGTGTTATAACAGTAGCTCAAGAAGATATTCATTCATTCATTCAACAAATATCTGTTGCCAGGCCTTGCCCAAGATGCTGGGGATGTAGCAGTGAACAAAATAGATAAAGTTCCTATTCTCAAGTAGCTTGGCTAATGGGGGAAGACAGACAATAAACATAAACATCTGACTATATAGAATATTAAGTGGTAAAAAAGTGCTATGGAGAACAATAGAACAGGTATAGAGGAAGGGAAGGTGAAGTGGGGGAAGCTGTGGGAGGGAGGTGCTATTCTATATACTGCCTCACTTTTTATGGCTGATTCCAAGTGCCACGTTGGGCTGTATAGCATAATGGTTATGAGCCCAGTTTCTGGAATTGCATAGATCAGGATTTGCCTCTACATTCTCCCACTGAGCCTCAGTTTCCTTATATATAAAATAAGGATAATAGCACTTCATAGGATTGTTGGGGGGATTAAATATCAAATCAAATCAAATGAGATGATCTACATAAAGCACCAACCACAGTGCCTGGCACAAAGCAAAAGCTCTGAACTTATTTGCTTTATTCACTGACCCTCTACATGCATATTTAATTTCTTGCAACGTACCACAATAACTATAACCACCAGAGAAAAGAATCCATTAAAGAGTAAATAAACAAAAAAACAGCTTGGCATCAGAGAAACAACCTATACCATTGCTTCTGTCAAGAAAATTAGAAGGCCCTTGGGACACATATGACAATAGAATATATTTTTGTTTCTTTTCTGCATGGAATTAATGTGAGAGGGAAGACAAGCCCTGTTACATGATGAAGCAGCAGCACCAGAAGCAGATCTAAACTATCTAACAAATTCAGAAGTGGACAACACAGATCTTCAACTCTATGGGCAGGGTTGGGGGTTATGGAGGTAGTGAACCCCTTTGGGTAGGGTCTCCCAGCTCTGGGTTCTACCCCTTGTCATTTTGGAGGTTTCTGCTCCAGAGGAGTGTCCTCAGCTGGCTGGTGTTGCCCCAGGGTGGGGGGGACTCTGAGGAATCAGGTGATGCTTTGGAGGTATTATGCTGGTATGCCTAGTACTGCCTCACCAGTCTCCTCTCTTGAAGAGGTTGCTGAGGGAACTGTGTGCCCAAGGAACAACAGCAGGATGTGAATCAATGTCCACTTTATCAACCACTGCACAAGTATTCAGAACCCCACTGGAGAACTCCAGTAAGGGCCTGAGCTGGAGCACCCAGCAAATGGGATGCTTGAAGCCTAAGCAGGCCCTGCTTTTCTCACTCCCATGGGACTAGCTGATCAGGCAGGGTCTAGTAAGGAGGCATAAACCACAAGAGCTATTTGAACAGAGAGAACTTAATATAAAGAATTGCCAATTAGGTATCAAGTTGCTAACTAGGTAACTGAAAGAGAACTCCTAGCTATTGCAGAGGGAGCAACTGCAGGAAGCAGTTACCACCCGTAGGGCTGAGAAAACAAAGGGAAAGATTAGAATTTTTTGAATTTAGAAACTTAGAGGAGGGGTCCTGCAGAACTGATACTCAGACCTTTGATGAGGAGCACTGTCAGTCAGCTGGTTCTAGTGTGTCTGAGATGCTGCCAGGAGGCTGGTTCTACAAATGCTGGATAAACTGCAAACTGGATCCAAGTGCTGCTACAAGGGAAAACTGCTGCTGCTGGGGTGGAGAACAGTTGCTGGATTACACTAGCAGGAACTGGAAGTGAGGTAGGAGAATAGATTACCTGGGGCTTGTCAAGAATTACTTATCTAGAAATCTGGGGCAGGTGGAGAGTCAGAGACCCCTAAGGTGTGGAAAGACCAGCAGCCAACAGATTAGGAGATTTCGGGAGAAAGACACCTGCTTGCAAGAGATAGAAGCCTAAGGTTATGCAAACAACTGCTCAATTTATCTAGTAACCCGCCCCTTGCCCAAGGATTTATGAGATGTCAGCTAACAACCCCTCAAGGTAGCTCTCCAAGTCAGCATATGCCCCTCCCACTTGCTCTGGCTTTCCATTCTTTAACACTGTTCAATAAACCATCTCGTTGCCTATTCAATCCTTGAATTCTTTCCTGAGATCGAACAAGAACCCTCTCCGTCAACAGAAGCAGACAGGGAGGAGCTTGTCCCTTGTCCCTCCTCCAGCCTCACCATACCCCCTCTGCTGCCCCTATTGACAGAGCCCCATGAGGAGCAGCTGGCAAAGCAGAAATGGGATCTGCACTGAGCTGACTAGAGAAGGGTGGGATTAGAGTTGAGAGTTTAATGAGTGGCCTTCATGCTCAGGTGTAGAGGCTCCAGTACGGGAGTGCCAGCATTGACAGCCAGGGGGGCCGGGGGCGGTGCAGAAGGGGGGCATGCTTCAGCTTACTGACTTTGGGGTGGAAGGAGAAGAGTGTAAGAGAAGGAAGTGAGCATAACTGTATATACCTTCTAAGGCAAGGAGTCCACATCTACTGGTAAAATATAGGCTGATGAAGGTTTTGTGTGCCTATCAAACAAAAGAGCAACTCCTCCTTGGGGAGAGGGGCCTGAGGTCTCCTCTATTCCATGTGGGGAAGGAGTAGCAGGAATCGAATATGTAAAGTGTCAAGCATAGTGCTAGGTACATAATAGGCATTCAATAAATGGTGGCTATTATTAATCAAAGGAAGGAAAGGTACAACTAGAGTAGGGAATGAAGAAACTGGCTGTGGTGGAGAGAGCCCAGAGTTTGGATGCAGAACACCTGAGTCCACACTAGATAAGTGACTTTGAGCTAGTTACTTGCCTGTGATTAGAAAGAGCCCCTGAGGTGAGGGTTGGTTCATCATAAAGAATAGGCCTTTCTGGTGGGCCTGGGCCTTCCGTTATCAGTATGAGAACACTTTGGGTTTCAGCCATGCTACTCCCAAGTATTTGCTTTTCAGTATTGAATGAGTTGCTCGATTTCTTCTCACTGTAGTTTTCCCCTATAAAGATCATGATACTTGACTTTATGTCTATTTCTTGGGGTCTCTGGGACCCAAGAGCCTTGGGGAAGCTCAAAAATAAACCCTCAGGTTTCTAGGTCCTGGTGTACACTCAGTGTATTACAGCAGAACTAAGCCAAAGGGTACTGGGACTGGAGGTTGGATTCCTGCTTTCAGAACTCTATTCTTATTATAGTCACTCTTAATTTTTATGCACTAACTGAGAAAAGTGATAGCATGAATAAAAGGTGCCAGCTGGTTTTGATTGCGCTTGACTTTAAAACTTCAGGAAAGCATAAGAGACTATATTTTAAGTCTCATCATCTCTCACCTGATCTCTTTCTTCAATGCTATGAAACTGCAGGATGGTTCAAAGGTTGGCAGTAACAGAAGGGAGGCAAGATGCTTGGATAATCCACAAACAAGACAATAATTATCATTATAGTTGTCATTTATTTAGCATGTGCCTTATACCAGGTGTTGGGCTGAACTCTTCCTGTAGCATCTCATTTCATCCTCAAAGTAACTCTATGAGGAAAGGAGGTATGTTTATCTGTCTGTCTTTCAGCAATTGAATCTCAGATGCCGTCGTAGAGTAAACTGTGCTTCTCAATTCATTGTACATTGTCATCATTAGTCTGTGCAAGAGCCAATCTTATGTTAATTAATTTGTTTATTACCTTTCATCTGTGTATCCCATGTTCATTCTCCTCCCCTTATAAATAACCAATCTTTTGTGCTTTATGCGTATCTTTTCCTTTGTATGTATTCTTCTGAAATGTATATTGTGATTTTGTGTATGCATATTTTTCATTTATATAAAATGGCATTGTTTTTCTAACTGTTCTAGCTGAAGCCCTGTGTTTGTAAGATTCATCCATGTTGCTGTGGGTTTATTTAATCTATTGCTTCCAGTTGTGGCATAATACTCCATGGTGTGCACCCACCACAGTTATACATTCTCTTTCCCAGCAATGGACACCCAGGCTGTGGGGTGTCAAACTGCCTGCTGCCACAAATAAAGATGCGATTGGACTTGATGGTATTCTGTTGTACACATATGGTGATTCTAGCAATGGAAGAAATTATAACAGTGAGGTGGAGCCAGTGGCCACTGGACACTTGCGGGGCAGGGAGGGGATGTGCAGTTGAAATACAGGGGCTTTTTCGGGACTTGGAGGTTGTCCTGAGTGCCGTTGTGGCAATGGATGTAGGCCATTTTAAAACAGCACACACCACTCAGAACTGTGTGGGAGAGAGTGTGGTCTACGATGTGAACTGTGGTCTATGGTTGATGGCAAGGCCCCAGGAGGTGTAAGTCCATTGAGGGTGGTGGGCCACACTTGTGGGAGATGTTTGTGTGGGATGTGGTGGGAGGTGTGGGAGGTGGGCAACATGGGAATCCCAGTGGGTTCCGTGTAATATTTTAGGTAATCTAAGCACCTCTTAAAATATATTTATATATATATAAATAACATTTTTGAAAGCAAATGCACATATATGCATATATATTATCATTTTACAAATAGTGGTATGTATTGTGAAAATTTTGATTTTTACCCACAATAAAAAATAAATAAATTAAAAAAAAAAAAAAAGATGCGATTGTATCTCCATCTCCATAATGTCTCCTTCGCTGACTGTGTGAGACTTGCTTTGAGGTCTATATTGAAGAATGGAATTGCTACTTCATAGAATATATATACATAGATTTAATTTGCTAAAGTAGTGCCAGAGATAGGTACTATGTTATCCCCATTTTACAGATGGGAAAACTGAGGCTTTGAGAGTTTTAATAACTTTCCCAAAGTTACACAGATAGAAATTAGCAGAGCTGGGATTCAAATTCAGGCAGTCTTGCTCTAAAACTTGTACTCCTAATGGCGAAGCCATCGTTATTCTCTGAATAGTTGAGAATTGAGGACATTTTAATAAAAACATAAAGGTAAGCCTCATCGTTTTTAGTTTTTATATTCTTAGAGCCTAGGAATCCAGGTGGACTGATTTTTTTTCTGAAGTACCTATATCCCATAGCCGTATAGTAACTGTTTTTCTCTGACTTTCACATTCCATGGATTGGTAGCCATAAAAGCTGCATTGATCATCCAGAACTGGTACCGAGGTTACAGCGCTCGGATGAAGGTCAGACAACGCTATGCCCTGACCATTTTCCAGTCCATCGAATATGCAGATGAACAAGGCCAAATGGAGGTCTGTTTTGCAAGCTTATCTCTTCCTTTGGTAAAACGCTTCCCTTTACCCTACTGTTACCCCTTGTTATTACAAGAATGAAAGTTTGGGTGTTTGGGTCCATTTTAAGCCAAGGAACCTTGGTGAAAGGCTTTAAAGGTGGTGTAGTGACATTGTTTTGGCACTAGCTGTTGGGAATATGATTTGGGAGGAGGATAGTGTTTCTCAGTTTTTAAGTTCTTTTCAAGGCAACTGCCAGATGTTTTGATAATTAATTAAAAATGGTCTTATTCTATTTTGGGGTATGTGCCTCAGTAGAAAGTAAAGTTGTTACTTTATGATGGAAAAATACTTTAAGGAGTTAAAAAATGAACAGATTTCCTGGGAACAATCCTATGAAAGTTCTAGAAGAAAATGTAAGTGGGTGAGGAAGGCCTTTTTAAAACTTGCAAAAAGGAGATATACATCCATCCAGCTTTAATGCTCATTGATGTAAAATAGTACTTTTCAATAAGAAAAAGATCTTGAAAAGGTCACCACTATGGTTGTTAATGAAAAAAAATCAACTTTTAGAACAATATGTAGAATTATATCCCATATATTTGAAAGAAAATGAAATATGTGGCAAATTCTAAGAAAAGACACACAGCAGATTGTTTATAGTGGTTATTTCTGGAGACAATTGTGTGGTTTTGGTGGACAGGTGGGGTATTAAGAGGGATTTCTCATTTTCATTCTGTATTGTTTGTAGTTTCCAGTAATCATATATTTATGTGTCAAATTCTAATCTTTTAAAAAATAATTAAGGACATTTTAAGAAAAATTCAAGAAATTGTTGGATTTATTCTTGGCAGCTATATAAATGATATGGGATGGTTCAATCAGATACTCCCTTTGCCCGGATTAGGAGCTCAAGACCTTAACTCTCCTTTTAAGCACTGTAGACTATAGAGATGAATATAAAGGTAGAGTCAGCCCCCAAATTGATATGCTTTATGTTCTTACATTCCAGAATTAGCACATTCTTTTCTACTGAATCTTTTTTATAACAGCTTTATTGAGATATAATTAACACACCACCCAATTCACCTATTTAAAGTACTTTCAGTGTATTTCAGAGCTTTGTAACTATCACCACAATCAATTCTAGAAAATGTTTTAACCCCCCAAATCCCCTTACTCATTAATAGTCAATCACTCCCCCATTCCCAGCTTCTCCAGCCCTAGACAACCACTAATCTACTTTCTGTCTCTATGGACTTGCCTCTTTTGGACATTTCATATAAATGGAATCATACAGTATGTGTGGTCTTTTGTGACAGGCTTCTTTCATTCAGCATAATGTTTTCAAGGTTCATCCATGTTGTGGCATGTATCTGTACTTCATTCCTTCCCCACCCCATCTCACCCACCAGATGGCTCCCTCATCTGTTTGCTCATTGCTTTTGCTTGCTGTCTGCTCGTTGTTGGTTTTTTTGCTCGTTGTCTGCTCTTTGTTTTTTGCTCGTTGTCTGCTCTTTGTCTATTTGTTTTTTTTCTTTAGGAGGCACCGGAACCGAACCTGGGACTTCCTATGTGGGAGGTGGTTGCTTAACTGCTTGAGCCACATCTGCTCCCTGCTCATTTGTTTTTGCTAATTGTTTTTTCTCATTGTCTGCTCATTGTTTTTGCTCAATGTCTGCTCATTGTTTGTCTTCTTTAGGAGGCACCAGGAACTGAACCTGGGACCTCTCGTGTGGGAGGCAGGGGTTCAACTGCTTGAGCCACACCCACTCCCCATACTTCATTCCTTTTTTATGGCTGAATAATATTCCATTGAATGGATAGACCACATTTTGTTTATATATTCATCAGTTGATAGACTATTTGGGTTGTTTCTTTTTGGCTATTTTGAATAATGTTGCCAAAAATTCATCTACAAGCTTCTGTGTGGACATATGTTTTCAGTTCTCTTGGGTGTATATACCTAGGAGTGAAATTGCTTTTCATATGGTAACTCTAGATTTAACTTTTTGAGGAACCACCAAACTGTTTTCCAAGCACCTGCACCACTTTATATTCCCACCAGCAGTGTATGAGGAGTCCAATTTCTCCACATCCTTACCAACACTTGTTATTATCTGTCTTTTTAAATATAGCTATCCTAATGGGTGTGAAGCAGTATCTCACTGTGGTTTCTATTGACTCTTGATTGATAAACACATAACAGCATTAAAATCATACATTTTTATACTTGTATGGAAAATCCCTCTCCCCTCAATTCCCAGACCTACTCCCAGATTGATAAAGTGCTTTAATATTCACTCTTCATGGGAGACTGGGCTGGAAGAGGAAGCTATTTGTGCTTTATAAATGAGGCAGCATCTAGGTGATGATTAGAATGCTGGTAGATTCCACCTTTCCTTTATTTCCTAAGTATATTTGACATTTAAGAGTAACTGTTTACTCAGTCTCACCACGAAAAATAAAAGGTCATAATGAACAAAATTTAGTAGTTGTCTTAGGTTGGGTTTCCTAGAAGCAGGGTCTGAGACAGAGATTCTGGTGCAAGTTATTTATCGAGGAAGTATTCTCAGGAAAAACTATAAGGGGAAGAAGCTGACCTTTCAGAGAAGCCTGACCTCAGCTTGATCCCATTAGGAGCTCTGAAATGTAAAATGCATCACAGTTTGTCCCAGCCAGAGGCAATGGGGAGGCTGGGCTGTTATATTGTTGCTTTAGTCAGTCATTGTCTATGGGCAGCTCCCCAGGAAGGGGGATACATAATATCTCATGCAACTCTAGGTACAGTGTCTCCCATCTGCCAAGGACAATCCTCTGGATGAGGGGATAGGCGGGAGGTGAGTGTGCCAGACTAGTAAAGGGGACTCTGGTGGGGCACCGGTAGCATTTGCCAACAGTAGCTGTTTGTGGTTCATTAATTGATTCGTGTATTTTTATTTTGTTCAGCTATCCAACTTTTTTTCCTTCATGTTGGAAAATTACACAGCTGTACGTGAGGAAGATCCTGGTAAGTCCAAAAGTTTAGTCTTTTGAAAAGTAGCCATTAAATGTTGACTTGTCCTCATCAAGAGATGTAAATTCTGAAGATGGAAGAACACCAAGAACTTTAAAAGGTAGCCATGCGTTTTGTCTGTGTGTTGCCAAACAACTGGTGAAATCAGTTCAACTGGATTTTTCCCCCTCTCTGAATGGTGTGGACTAAACTGGCCATTTAATATTTTCACTTTAAAGAAAAACGCATTAGATTTCATTCAAAGTTCATTTGTTGAATACCTTCTCTGAATCACAATCTGTTGATGTACAATAGTAGCTTAGTAAAGAGTAGCTTACTTTTTATTCACAAAAACTTGTTTGTGGAAACAAAAAACAAAACAACAACAAAAATTTACATGTATCCATTACATTTAATTGAGAAATGTATATATTTATTCATCTGTGTTTACTTTTTAGTTTTTAATTGTTTATGTTTTCAATTATTAAATGTACAAAATAAAGTTAAAACAAAACAAAACAAAAAAAAAAACTTGTTTGTGGAGAGCTCAAAATGCCTTGACTATTTCATGCAGCAGATCTGGGTTGGAGTGGGGAATGATGAATTAAACATAGTTGGCCTCATCATGTCTGTGTTTTCTGCATACACACACACATAAACACATATTCATACACACACACGTATTTTGCCTTCTGAAGAAAAGACAGGCTATATAGGTGTGGTTCAAGAATGACTTTAAATTTATAATTATTCACAAGGCATGTATTTCTCCAGCAAATTAAGATCTGCCTGTTTTAATCTCTGAGGTTGCTCTAATTAAGTTGTGTATAGCATCTAAGAGTATCTTTTAAATAATCTGATAAACACTCTTCACAGTGGTGAGAGAATGATGTTTTAATGGCATGATTTGAGCTAAGTGCATATGTATGAAACTAATTAAAACATTTAATGATCTGTAGAAGCTTTCTGAATGGTGGAATAGCCAAACCTGAGGAGTGGGGAGTGGGTGGAAGTGGGTACTCTGCCATTTTCTTTCCTTTGAATAATTGCAATCTGAAGACAGTTGTTTGTGCTTCATGTTCTTTGGCAGAAATATTTTTGTGAGGAAATATAATAATGATGAAATGGAACAGCATTCTTTCTGCTAATGCCCCGATATTTCAATCCAGGCTGTGCATCAAAATCACTTATGGAGTTTGATAGCCACATATGGCTGGGTTCCAGTCCAGTGCTATCTACTCAGACTCTGTATTTTTAAAAATCTGAATTTTAAAAAATTCTACAGGTGATTTAAAAATATAAGAAAATGCTTATCAAAGAAGGGAACAATGGTTTAATCTTATATAAACTGTTTCATGAAGTACAACATACAGAAAAACACATAAATCATAAGTGTATGGCTCAATAAATTTTCTCAAAGTAAACATACCCACAGAACCTGCACCCAGAACAAGAAATAAGATGTTATCAGAGCCACATAAGCCCCCTTCTTACCCCCTTTCAGTCACTACCCAGTACCCGCCTCAGTAATTACTGCTGAATTCTACCACCTAGATTAGTTTTGCTTGTTTTTGAACTTATTTATATAAGTTATTTATATAAATGGAAACATAGAGTGTATACTCTTTTGAGTATACACTCTTTTGAGTCTGGCTTCTTTTGCTCAACATTATATTTGTAAGAGTCATCCATGTTGGTGCAGTTTAGTCATTCTTATTCATTTTATGATTATACCATGATTTATTCTATTGTTTATGGATATTGGAGTTGTTTACAGTTTTGGCAATTTAAATAGTGCTGCAAAAATTTAATGGCCTAAAAAAACACAACCATTTTAATGCGTGTGATTCTTTGGCTCAGGAATTTGAACAGGACTCATTAGGGATGGCTCGTCTCTGCCCCAAGTGGTGTCAGTTGGGCTTATTCATTTAGTTGGGCTAGACAGGAAGGTCCAAATGGTTTTACTCCCATGTCAGGGACTTTAGTGTTTTCTATTAACTCGGATACCTCAGTTCTTCTCATGTCACTTCTCTGTCCAGAAGGAATTTCTGGACTTCTTTATGTGGTGGGTGGATCTCAAGAGGGTAAAAGCAGAAACTGAAAGCCTCTTAAGACCTATGCTCTGGAACTCACACAGAATCATTTCTGCCATACTCTATTGGTCAAGTCACAAGGTCAGCCACAGATTCAAAGGGGCTAAGAAAGATCCATGTCGACACAGGGGGCCATGATTCATTGGGGGCCATTAATATAAAGATGTACCATAGCCCAGCAGTAGAATTTCTATGTTATAGAGTCTGCATATGTTCAGCTTTATTAGACTGACAGTTTTACAAAATGGTTGTACCAAATGATACTCCCCCTGGTGTATGAGTTCCAATTGTTCCATATCTTTACCAACACTTGGAATTGTCTGCCTTTTTCAGGTTAGCCATTCTTACAGGTATAAAGTAACATCACATTTTTTTCTTAATTTGCATTTCCTTAATGAGCAATGGCATTGCTCACCTTTTGATAAGTTTATTGGCCATGCGAATATCTCATTTGGTACAGTGTCTGTTCAGGTCTTTTCCCCATTTTTCTGTTAGGTTATCTGCTTTTTTCTTATCAATTTCTAGGCGTTCTCTAAGTATTCTAAACATGAGCCTGTTAGATAAATGTGTTTCAAATATCTTCTCCCAGTCTTTGCCCCACCCCATCTTTAAATGGTGTCTTTTGATGAACACAACATCTTAATTTTAATGTAGTACAGTTTTTTCCTTTATGGCTAGAGCTTTCTATATCTTGTTTAAGAAATCTTTACCTGATATGAGAAAATGCACATATATCTTCTCATCTGGGCAAAAAATAAATACAGAAAGGATAAACCAGAAATTAATGACATTGTTTACCTACAGGGGATGGGTGGGAACAAGGCAAATAGAATGGGAGAATGAGGATTGGGTGGAAGGGATGAAGAAGGGGGACACTTCTCTGAGTATACTTTTTTGAATAGTTCTGATTCTTAGAACCATGATAATGTTTCACATCCCTAAAAAATCATTAATTAAAAACAGGAGGTGTGTGTATGTATAATTCCAAAATGAAATACAAACTGTGACAAATGAACCTAATTATATTACAAATGAATAACATAACCATCCGAAGGAGGTGGGGTAAGAGACAAACACACTTAAGTAACATTGGGAAATAGTATTTTGACCATAATGTGTCATAATTTCAGTTTTATTTATCCGGCATGGGGTTTGCTAAGGTTCTTGGATATCTAAGTTGATGCTTTTCATCAAGTTTGGAACTTTTTCATCCATTAATTATTTCAAATATCTTTCTCTTCAAGTCTAAACTTTTTCTTTCTTGAATTCTTTCACTGCTTTTAAACTTAGAAAGCCCTGAAATATGTTAAATGTGGTTCACTATGCCTATATCTCTAGATTTTTTTGTGGTTTGACTTTTTATAATGTTACCATTTTGTAAATTTTTGCATTCTATATATTAAATTGAAAAAAGGAATTCTTAAGGCATAGTGATTGAGAATAATGAAAAAACACAATTGCAAAGTAAATTTCCAAGTAGTTGACCTATTTCTGGGCTGATTATTCTCTTGTACTTTACATCTCTCTATTATAGAGCCCTAGAATCATACTGAGTTAATTATTACAGTGTAGCTGGAAAAAAGATTTATGGATTATTGCTTTAGGTTGATTTGTGATGGCCAGGGAGTCTTCCTCTTTGGAGGGGAGGATTCCAGCTCCACCTAGGCCTATTTAACTAAAGTACTGTGATCCATATGCAGGATAGTTTTAAGGGACCAGAAAGTTTGTTTACCATTTCCAGATATCAGTGCCAGATTAAGGGTTTTCACTCTGAGACACAGAGTATCTTGGGACGCTTTGGTCCAGAAGGGAGAGACACCTGGAAACAGTTCTTCTTGTCTTTGCAATCTCACCACATCTTTTGTGAAAATCAATTATGCCAGTTTATCTCCCTGCCCTACTCCTTTAGGAGCTCAAAACCTAGTTCATAGGACTTGATGGGGAGTAGAGACTCCATACATGTAGTCACCAATCTGCATTTCTTTCTTTCTTTTTTTTTTTAAATTTTAAAAAATTTTTGAAAAATACTTAGATAACATAAATGTTACACAAAAAATATAGGGATTCCCATATGCCCCACTCCCCACACCTCCCACACCCTCCCACATAAACATCCTTCATTAGTGTGGCACATTCATTGCAATTGATAAGTGCATCCTGGGGCTTTGCCATTAAGCATGGACCATAGTTCACACTGTAGTCTACACTCTTTCCCACATGGTTCTGCATGTTATGTGATGATATAAAATGGCCTATATCTGTCGTTGCAACGTCACTCAGGATGATTCCCAAGTCCCAGTATTACAACTGTTTTTCCCTCTCCCTGCCCCCAGAGCCTCCAGTGGCCACTGGCTCCATATCAATGTTGTAATTTCATCCATTGCTAGAATCACAATATATCTATAGTAGAATACCAGTAAGTCCACTCTAGTCCATAGCTCTTCCCCCAATCCTGAGGATTCTGGGATGGTGACATCCACTCTACCTCCAATTGAGAGGAGGCTTATACCCAATGGGGAAGATGGATGGGACTATCCTGCCTGCAGCTACAGTCTCTCTATGTTCCCTGGGACAGCCATTGTCCATCATCATCTCCCCGCCAGTTGTCCTGGGTGAGTCCAATGACATCTATGGTATTTAATGCACATTGGTTTATAAATATTATATGTTCTTAATTATATATTTTTATCAGACATGTCCTTCTTGATCCTGTTTAGGGGTTTGAGCCTTAACTTTCTCCTTACCACTTATTAACTTGAGTCTCTTGACATATACCTACAAACTCCAGCACCAAGTATAGGTTTAAATAGAAGGGACAGATGAGCCATGTGCAGGGAAGACATAATTGAGTCCAACTCTGTCACTCTCAGGAGCACAAACTCCAAAGTAGGGCCCACTGGCAAGGCACCAAACTCCAGAGCTATCTGCCTTGACCATAGGACCTGGGTGTCTCCAGAGCCCTCAGAAGCCCCACTATTTGGGGTAGTATCCACTTTGGAAGTCTATGAGATCCTGCTGAGATGTGTGTAAGCATTACCTCTGGGATGACCTACCAACTCACTTTGAAGTCTCTTAGCCATATAAACTCATTTGTTTTTACCTTTTCCTCCTTTTATTCGAGGTCTTTTTCCAGTTGCATTGCTAGTTGGTGCTTGGTAGTAATCCCTCAGTGCCAGGGAGGCTCATCCCCGGGAGTCATGTCCCATGCTGTGGGGAAGGTAATGCATTCATATGCTGAGTTTGGCTTAGAGAGAGGCCACATTTGAGCAACAAGTAGGCTCTTAGGAGGCAACCCTTAGATACCCCATAACAATAGGCTAAGTTTCAATTTCAAGAGCAAAGGCTCATAAACCTAGTCATCAATATCAAGGGCCCATCAACGGATCATCCTCCTTCGCCAGTCACTGCTCCTGCACTTGGGAGACTGTTGCTGCTCCCTTAGAGAATGTGGCAGAGCTCTCCAGGATGGGAATTCAGTATTCTCTTGGTTACTGTGTGAGTCTCCACCCACTGTGACAATGCCCTGTGAACATTTGAACATTTTTATATACCTTATATGTATGCTCCAGTGAACTTCCTCCCATGCATCCCTATCACTGACAGCCCACATCAACGATCCTTCCCTACCCCATTTGTGACCCTTCTGTGATCCAAAGCTTCTTCAAAAATGAAGCCATTACAATAGCCAAATACAATTAATAGGAAAATGAAACAATAATGATAAGTTTAAATATAAGAAATAAAATAAATAAAAAATTAAAAAAAACTAAAAGTACAATAAAATCAAAAGATTGGGATATTAAAAAATGAAAAATATAAAAAAAATATTTTTTTTGACATTTTGCCTTTCATCACTGTACTATCTGGTGTCCTGTCTGTACTGTGGCACCTTCCCCCACTCATTCCCTAGTGTCTCACTATTTTTCATTTTGTTTTCAAAGAAGTTTTAGGTCACAGCAAAATCACTCACAGAATACAGGAGACTCTCATATACCCAACATCCTCCCCCTTTCCTCGCCCCCCCCCCCATATTAGTACCTTTTTATATGTGGATGGTACCTTTGTTATAACTGATATACAAATAGTGAAACATAGCTACTAAACATGTCAGTGGTTTACATTATGGTTTACATTTTAGACCATACAGTTTTATAAATTTTGATGATATTCACCATGGCCTGTGTCCATCACAGAACACTTCCACTGCCCACTAAAAACCCCCTGTTTGATCTCTTCTATTCCTCCCTCCCCCTCCCCTTGCAGCCCATGGCGACCCCCTGGCTTTGCTCCTTGGATGACAAGCAACAAGACTGAGGTCTTGACACACTGGTTTGTCCTCCCCTATTAGGAACCGCCCATGCTCTGAAGAGACTCCCACATGTCTATTTGTGAACAAATTGGTCCTCCCGAGGATGGGAGTCCAACTCCTTCCCGCTCATTATGTGGGTCTCCACCCACTGATACAACACATTATGACCACCCACTGATACAACACATTATGACAGAATGATCACTCATACACTCCCTAGAAGCCTGCTCCAGGTGCGCCCTGTCCTGAATGCCCCCCATCCAACACCCTAAACCAGTAACCCTTCCTTCTCATATTGCCATAAGAGCATCCCCAACTATGTACTTTTAACCACATACCCGCAAATCCCCAGTGTTCACCTGGTGCCTCTCCCAACCCTCCCCCCAGTACCCTGGACTTAATATCAGCCTTCTCCCATAGGTAGAAAACCAAAGCTGCCATAGATAGCAGTAGGTTTAAACAGATGGTGGTAGAAGTGGGGAGTGGTCTAGAGTATGTGGAACTGTTGTTTTGACTATTCTTTCTGCCTCCCAGATAATCTAAAATGTCCTGTCAGAAGCAGGTATTTTATATTTTTTGTTGATATGGTGAATAGGCCATTTTTCTATTATGTCTTCCCATGGATTATTTCTGGTATTTAGCAAAGCTTTTGATTTATGTCTATTTATCCTGTACTGGGGGGCGGATGTGGCTCAAATGGTTGGGCGTCTGTCTGCCATATGGAGGGACCTGGGTTCGATCCCCGGGACCTCCCAGTAAAATTAAAAAAAAAAAAAAATTTATCCTGTATTGTATTGCTACTGAATAATAATATTAATAAAAATCATTATTATTATTGCTGATATTTGTCAAATGTTTACCATGTGCCATGTATTTATGTACTTTAAATATGTCATTTCATTTAGTCTTCAATGCAAACTAATGGAGATTGATATTATTATCTCCATTTTGTAGGTGAGAATACTGAGGCTTAAAGGATAGCCTCCCAAGGGTATTCATCTCATCACTGGTGAAGCTGTGATTCAAACCTGGTGTGGTTAATCTCCATATTGTATTTAATTCTCTTATCAATTCTGGGAGTTTTTCTATTGATTTTTCTTGAGTGTAGATATTTAATCACATTGGCCATAAGTTACTTTATTTGTATATCTTTCTATCCAGTAGTTACTGCTCTTATTTCAGCTTCGTGTCTTATTGCATTGGCCAGAGATGCCAGAACAAACAATCTTAAAATGCAACAGTGAAAGTGGACATTCTTGTTTTGTTTATGATTTAATGGAAAATCCATTAGTATTGATTTAAAATATTTTTATGCTAAGGAAGTAACCTTCCATTTCTCATTCTCTGAGTTTTTAAAAAATCAGGAACAGGTGTTGAATTTTATGAAATGTCATTTTGGCATCTATTGAGTTTATTATGTGGATACCAATGGTTTAGATCCAGCTTCATAATTGAGAGATGAAATAATTATATATATGTGGTTCATTTGGTGCTTTTCTTTTTCAGGCAATATCTGGAGCTTTTCAGCGTGACATGTGGGTGGTAGAGGCAGAAAATGTTTTTTAAAAAATTATGGGCTTAAAAATTTTCACTGTCCAGATTTTGAGTCAGTACTGGGTAAAAGAAAAGGTTGTGTGTAGGGGGTATTTTTGAAGTACTTTCTTTAGAACAACTTGTAAAGGTATCATTTCATTATATTTCAAGATTTTGTTATATTTAATTAGTTTAGATTCATGTTGACAGAATTGTAAATCAAATGGGTAAGGATAAATTCTAATTACATGTTGCACAAAGCTTCATATATTGTTTGGCATTCATTAAATTCTGATTAGTTATAATAGGTATAGCCCACAAGGACAGTGCATGCAATAGAAATGTTAAAGCTTTTCGCTGTTTCCATATATGACACACATTAGCTACTGTAAGGGGATCTATGTTATTCTTTTTTATGTGGCTAAAAACTAACAGAAGGATTATGATTTGATGTTGACTGTATTTCATACTGAGTAGTTTTAACTAAGAATTGGTTTAGGGAAACAGTGCTTTTTTGTACATTTATCACTGAACTTTTAAGGAATGAGGGCCATCAAATCTATGAAAAGGAGGGCCAGATTTTTTTCTTTTGAAGAAAAAAAAACCCAGTATTTTAATTTAATTCTTAAACAACCAGGCTGAGTTTTAATAACTGGAAGTGATGGAATTAGTTTGATATGTCAGTTGGCCATGGGATGGGAAAGTCAACAGAGCATGGGGAAAGGCAGAGATAGGGAAAATAAAATAACATGATTTCTTGTTTATGCCTCACAGAGTTAGGATTGCTCAGTAAATCAGTTATAAGTATATACATAATATTATATATATAATATAACAATTATAATTTAATATGTAGTAAAAGTATAGTGGTTAAGAGTTTGGGCTCTGGAGCTAGCTTGTCTGGGGTTTAGTTCCCTCTCTCCTACTTACATGTTGTGCCCCATTTTTCTCATCTGTAAAATGAGGATAATAATATTTACCTCATAGAGTAGTTGTGATCCTTACCTGAATATATATGTAAAGAGCTTAGAACAGTGCCTGGTTCATAATAAGCATTCAGTCAGTGGGAGAACTCATCTTCCTCATTATCAGCGTGATGCCATGGTAAAGGTGTGAGTTGGGGATCAACCTGGGCGAGAGTCACTGGATTTTGAAGGATGAGAAGAAATCATCCAAAGAGGAGAAAGGGTAGTCTAGGGAGAGGGAACAGTGGGAACAATAAAGAGAGAAATGTGAAAATACAAGTCTGGGGTGGAGGAGGGAACCTTCTTCTACAGAGTGAGGCAGATATGAAGTCCATGGCTGATATTTTATTTTATTTTATTTTATTTTATTTTATTTATTTATTTATTTTTACCGGGAGGTCCCGGGGATCGAACCCGGGTCCCTCCATATGGGAGACGGACGCCCAACCAGTTGAGCCACATCCGACCCCCACATGGCTGATATTTTAGATCAGAAGGGTCTTTGGTTATGTTTCATTGAATTGCAGAGCCTGTAGAGTGGGTCAAGCTGAAGGTATAGGCAAGAGAGAAGGTGACTAATGAGGTTGCCAGGCCCCTGAGAACATGGAAGGGCAGCAGGGTAGGGCATCCCCATATGTATAGCTACATCCTTACCTTCTTGTCCTCTCTCCTTCCAGTATCTAAGTTTCCAAGTCAGGTTGCTTCAAAAACTTTGCTCCCTCTACTATACTATTTTGCTTTTCTTATGGACACTATGATCATGATTTAAATCCCTCCCCATCTGAAAAACAAAATCCACTAGTTCTAACCACATGTGTTCCATATTCACCTTATTTCTTCATGTTTATAACAGAAAATCATCTTGTTTAAAACCCTGTGAGATGATGTAGTGAAACTTCTGTGTTTTGTTTTTAAGAGGAGCCTGATATTTCAGTATGTAATGTTAGGAAGCAGAAAGTTTTCCTTCGGAGCAAGATGCATCTCCAAGATTGACTTTACCAAGTAAAACTGAGTGGCACAATCATTAAGATAGTTAAGTATTTAGGCTTCACTGCCTACATAATGAATCTGAGATAACATTTATTGAGATGCTCTGCATTTCTAGTTTTCAAACAGAAATTGGAATAAAGTTATTCTCAAATTTCAAACCAAGTCCAGATGAGAAAAATAACCTCTGCTGGATGACATTGAAGGCAGACATTATTACTCCTAAATTCAACTTTTTATCAACAAAACATCATCAACCACCACCAAAAAATATTGTAAAACACACTAATATAGAAAACATTTTTAAATTGCCAAATATTGTGACTTTAGAACTTTTTTTTTCAAGTTTAGTTCTAAACTGTAATCTCTCAGTGTAACTGGATCATGAAAGAGAAAAGTATTTTCTCCATATCTACTAACATCATATCTTCCAAAAATGCCCACTCTAAACATTCAAAAAGATAGAAACTGTTTGCAGAGAACTTCTAATTAATGGCCTTAGTAGCAATCCATTGTTAATAAGTTGAAGAGTATGTCATCATCCCCTTTTTTGGTTTCCATTACCACAATAATGCTGTGTATCAAACAACCACAATATGTCAGTGGTATATTGTATTAGTCAGGGTTCTCCAGAGAAACAGAACTAATAGGATATATATATATATATATTTATATAAAATTTATTACTGTAAGGAATTGGCCCATGCAATTGTGTGAGCTGGCAACTCTGAATTCCTTATAGTAGATCAGAAGCTGGAAATTCAGGAGGAGGGATGTTGAAATCTTTAATCCAAGTCTGTAGGGGAGGCTAGAGAAGAGAGGGGATGTAGTCTATAGGCAGAATTCCTTCTGATTCTTGAAACCCTCAGTTCTCCCTTTTTAAGGCCTCCAACTCTTTGGATAAGGCCCACCCACTCTGGTGAAGGTACTCTCCTTTACTTGAAGAAACTGATTGTAGTAGATAATCTCATCTATAAAATACCTCCACAATAACAATTGGGCCAGTGTTTGACCAAACAATTGGGCACCATAACCTAGCCAAGTTGGCATATAAAATTAAGCATCACACATATAACAATAAACATTTATTTTTGCTCACAAATCTATAGATTAGCTGGGCACTTCTGCTGTTCTTGGTGGACTTGGTTGGGCAGCCTTTTTCATCTTGGCTGGAGCTCATTCATGTATCTAGAGGTCTGTTGGCTGCTGGCTAATGTAGGATGGCCTTGGCTAGGAACACCCAACTCTGCTCCATGTGGTCTCTGATCTTTCAGTAGGCTAGCCTGAGCTTCATGATAGTGACCTGATTCTGAGAGAGACCATGGACGCATACAAGGTATTGGTTTGGAACTGGTACATTTCACTTCCACCACATTCTTTAGGCCAATGAAAGTCAAAGCCCAGGCTGGATTCAAGAACTGGGGAAATAGCTTCTTGATGAGATTAGCTGTAATATCACATTAAAAATGGCATAGATAGAAGTTAGAATGGAGAATTGGAGTCAGTTTTGCAATCAATTTACCATATCCCATGTTTTAGTTTCCTAGCTACTAAAACAAATATCATACAATGGCTTGGGCTTGAACAGTGGGAATTTATTGGCTCATGGAGAAGTACAAAATTGAGGCATTATCAAGGCAATGCTTTCTCCCCGAATACTGTGGTATTCTGGGGCTGGCTGCTGGTGATCCTTGATCCTTGGCTTTTCTATCACATGGCAATGTATAAGGTAACATCTTCTCTTTTCTTTTCCAGATTCCATTGCTTCTGGCTGCTCCCCGTAGCTTCTTTCTCTCCATGTCTGATTTCCTTTGCTTATAAGGACTTCACCCATATTGGATTAAGGCCCACCCTCATTCAGTTTGGGCACACCTTCACTAATAGCATCTTCAAAGGTCCTATTTACAGATAGGTTCACACCCACAGGACCAGAGATTGGGACCTGGAGATGCCTTTTGTGGGGAACGTGATTCAATCTCCAACATCTCTTTTCATATTTCTCCACTTGAAGTGGCTGAATTTCTATTCTAGGGCTATTTCATGGACAACCTAGCAAGAAGGAGCCCTGGGTCCTAGTGCCTACTGAAATTGGCAAGGCAGGCAATCTGTTATAGAGAAATGTCTCTCTGAGAGAGAGGCCTTTTGACTATTTTCTACCTATGGTTTGTCAGCTGACTTTATCATGCTTTCGTACCGAGAAAAAAAGAAGATCAAGACAGAAAATTTGTTTTTATGTGAATAGAGAAATCAATGATAGCTAAGTAGAATCCTCCGGTATGTTTAACAGGGGAAAAATGAAATGACTGTTGCAGTTTGATTTTCTGTAGATCCTGAATAGCAGCAGATGTTTCAATCAAATAATACATTGTTATATTTTTGGCCCTATTTTTAAAAATCTGAGCTAGAAGAGCGGGCAAAGAATTTAGAGTTAGAGCTTCAGAGCATTAAAATATGTTGATTGGTGGGTTTTCCTGTCCTTTTCCCTCTCCTCCCCACTGATTATGGACTCACAGCTTTGGTAAAATATAGACCCAGGAATGGTTGATGGTGATCCACATGAATGTGCCTACTGGTCTCAGAATCCTTCATTCCTCATTTTATATGTGGGGTATCTTGATATTCATAATATTTAGCATACTACCTTACGTGGATTAGGTATTCAAGAAGATATTTATTAAATTTAATATGGGAATGTTGATTTCACCCTTTCTGTCTTTCTCTTTTCAGAATTAGTATCTCGACTTTTTCATAGTGCCCTCCAACACAACAAAGATAGAGAGGACTATGTGAGCCTGATAGATGTCCCAGACTCCTACGATGGTCCTCGGTTGCAATTTCCTCTCACTTTTACTGATATTGACTTACTTATTGAGGCCTTCAAGCAACAACAGGCAAGTGGAAGCACATACTGCCCTGATTCTTGTACATAGCAGGTACTCAATAACTATCTGTTGAATGAATGAATGAAAACACCACAGGAAATGCATTCCCTTGGGAAAAACTTTCACATTAAGAGAGAACTACACTCTGCTTTGCTTAACCCATTAAATAAAAGTCTCCTCAGGTGCACAACAACCTCCTTTCTATTTATAGGCTCATAATCTTCCCTTTTTATTTATTTTTTGAGATATAATTCACATACCATAAAATTCACCATTTTAAAGGATGCAAGTCAGTCATTTTTAGTATATTCACAAGTTTGTGCAGCCATCACCACTATCTAATTCCAAAACATTTTCATCACTTCAAAAACAAAACCCATAACTATTAGCAATCACTCCCCATTTGCCCCCTTCCCCCAGACTCTGTCTCTATGGATTTGCCTATTCTGAGCATTTTGTATAAATGGAATCATACAATATGTGGCTTTTTGTATCTGAGTTCTTTCACTTGGCTTAAGTTTTTAAGGTAAATCCATCTTGTAGCATGTTTCAGTACATCATTCTTTTTATGGCTGAGTAATACTCCGTTGTATGGATATACCACATTTTGTTTATCCTTTCATTTGTTGATGGACATTTGGATTGTTTCCACCTTTTGAATATTATGAACAATGCTGATATGAACATTTGTATACAAGGTTTTATATGAAGATATGTTTTCATTTCTCATGGGTATGTACCTAGGAGTAGAATTGCTGGGTCATTTGACAACTCTGTGTTTAACCCTTTCCAAACTGTTTTCACAGCCACTGCACCATTTTACATTCCTACTAACAATGTATAAGGGTTCCAATTTCTCCACATTTCACATTTTCACCAACACATGTTATTTTTCTTT
This sequence comes from Tolypeutes matacus, assembly GCA_026826555.1. NCBI lineage: Eukaryota > Metazoa > Chordata > Mammalia > Cingulata > Chlamyphoridae > Tolypeutes > Tolypeutes matacus. The sequence goes on from JAKSZT010023082.1 coordinate 2,874,579, forward strand.
TTTCTCTGATTATAGAGACATTCTAGTAGATGTAAAGTGGTATTTCATTGGCGTTTTGATTTGCCTTTCTCCAATGACTAGTGATGTTGAACATCTTTTCATGTGCTTATTGGCCATTTATATATCTTATTCGGAGAAATGTCTGGTCAAGCTCTTTGCTCATTTTCTAGTTGGATTGTCTTTTTGTTGAGATTTAAGAGTTCTTTTTATATTCTAGCTTTTAGACCCTTATCAGATATATTATTTGAAAATACTTTCTCCTATTCTGTAGGTTGTCTTTTCACTTTCTTGATAATGTCTTTTGAGACTCAAAAGTTTTTAAGTTTGATGAAGTCCAATTTATCTATTTATTGTTTGGTTACTTGTATGTTTGGTGTCATATCTAAGAACCCATTGTCAAATCCAAAGTCATAAAGATTTACCCCTATGTTTTCTTCTAAGAGTTTTATAGTTTTAGTTCTTATATTTAGGTCATTGATCCATTTTGAATTAATTTTTATATATGATGTGAGGTAGGGATCCAATGTCATTCTTTTGTTTGTGTAGATATCCAGTTGTCCCAACACCATTTGCTGAAGAGACTATACTTTCCCCATTAAATGGTCTTGGCACTATTGTCAAAAATCAATTCCCCATTGATGTACAGGTTTATTTCTGGACTCTCAATTTTATTCCCTTGGTTTATATGTCTATTCTTATGCTAGTATCACACTCTTTTGATTACTATAGCTTTGTAGTAAGTTCTGAAATTGAGAAGTATGACTCCTCCAACTTTGTTCCTCTTTTTCAATATCGTTTTGGCTATCTGGTCCCCTTTGCAATTCCATATGAATTTGAGGATTATCATTTTCATTTCTACCAAAAATGCTGTTGGAATTTGCATAAGGATTGCATTGAATCATAGTTCACTTTGGGTAATATTGCTATTTTGACAATATTGTCTTTCAATTCCTGAACATGGGATACCATTCTAGTTATATGGATCTTCTTTAATTTCTTTCAAGCATTTTTTTGTAGTTTTCAGGGTACAAGTCTTTCACCCTGTATTAGTCAGCCAAAGGGGTGCTAATGTGAAATACCAAAACTGGGTTGGTTTTTATAAAGGGTATTTATTTGGGGTAGAAGTCCACAGATACCAGGCCATAAAGCGTTAAGTTTCTTCTCTCACCACAGTCCATTGCCACGTGTTAGAGCAAGACAGCTGCTGGCATTTGCCAGGGTTCGGGCTTCTTGGGTTCCTCTCTTCCCTGGGCTCCTGTTTCTCTCCAGGCTTAGCTCCTATTTCCTCCACAAGGTCAGCTGTAGACGATCAGGCGAACGGCTTGCTTCTCTTCTCCTGGGGCCTTCTTTCCAACATCAAGACTGCTTCTACTCTGTTCTTTGCCTTGCCTTTTATATTCGATTCCCCACCCACCAAGGGGTGGGGCTCAATGCCCTACTGGCGTGGTCCAGTTAACACCCCAATCATAACTTAATCATGCCCAGATTAACAGATCACTTTACAAGCATGATCCAATTATATTTTTGGAATCATAATTACATCAAACTGCCAAACTGCCACATTCCACCCTCTGAATTCCAAAAATACATTACAATATTTTAAAAAAACTTAAATCAGTAACAATCCAAGTACAAAATTATATCAAAATCATTTTAAAGAAATACAGTTTGTCTTCAGGCAAAATCCCGTCTGCAGTAGACCTCTGAAACTTATAAAACCATTTAACTGCTTCTAATACACAAATGGAAAGACAAAGGATAAACATTTTCATTATCATAAGGAGAAATTGGGATGTTAAACATGAGTCATGGATCCTCTACAGTTCAGTAAACCTGCAGGGCATTCTCCATTCGATTTCAAAGTCTGAGAGTCATTCTTAAGAAGATGGTTTCTTCTCTTTGGGGCCACCGTGGGAACCCACCCTTTCCACAGGCTTGTCCAATGGCCATTTTCTTGGTTCCACACTCATCAAGCATCTGGGTGTTGACCAAGCTCCAGACCTCACCCTCCAAGAGTGTTGGGGTGATTGCCACACCTTACCCAATCTTTGGGTTAGAGTCTTAGCCCCCCTAGTACAGTGAGGTGAAGACAACATTCCCCCTAACCTTTGGCATACAGGTTCAGCCCTCTCAGAGTAACGAGTTGACCACCTGGCCTTTCCTAACCTTTGGCATACAGGTTCAACCCTCACAGAGCAATGGGTTGACCACCTGGCCTTCTCTAATCCATGGGGGATAGGTACACCTCTCTCAGACCTATGGGGTGTTGACCTTAACTGCCCTAATCTTTGAGGAATGTGCTCCACCCTCCCTGCACCCTGGGGTGGCAAAACTCTCCCAGAACATTGGGTGGGGACATCCACCCTCTTCAATTGCTGGGGAAAACTCACCCTCTCTGTATATATGGGTGGGACTCCTCTCTTGGCCCAAGAAGATGTCTTAATCCAGGTCTCTGCTTCCACGGTTTTCTTCTTAAAGCTGTTTCTCCTTCAGTCTCTCCTTTCCATGTCCTCTTTTGTCGAAGCTGATAGTGGTTTTGTTCATGCAGCATTCTCAAAAACGTTGTTGGTTTAGCATGCAAGAAGCAGGGGTCCAAGCTATCAGACAGTAAGACTTTCCACAAGTGTTTCTGAGATAACTGCATCTTCAATTCTAATTTACAAATTCCAAGTTTAGTAAAGTCTTTAAATGGGGCATTTTCATCTGGGAATTTGATTTCCAGAAAGTTGGAAGTTCTGGAATCAGTTTCTGTTTTCTTTGTGCCCAAAAGTTCAGTCCTTAGTGTATTTCACTCATCTAGTATTTTGTTATAAGCTACAAGGAGAAGCCAAGCCACGTTCTCTGAGTTTATCTTGGAAAGTTCTTCAGCTAAATGCTCCGGTTCGCCATTTTCAAATTCTGTCTTCCATATAACACCAGGAGTTAATCTTGCTAAGTTCTCTGCAACTTTAAAACATGAATTGCCTTTCCTCAGGTTTCCAATAATAGTTTGATCATTTACTTCTAAGGCATCATAGAAAGTCTCTTTAGCGTCCATATTACTATCAACAGTCTCTTCAAAGTGATCTAGGCCTTTTCCTTCAAGCATTTCACAATTCCTCCAAAAATTACCCCTTACCCATTTATAAAACTGTTCTAACATTTTGGTATATACAAAAGCACTTCCCCACTCCTCAGTACCAAATTCTGTATTAGTCAGCCAAAGGGGTGCTAATGTGAAATACCAAAAATGGGTTGGTCTTTATAAAGGGTATTTATTTGGAGTAGAAGTCCACAGATACCAGGCCATAAAGCGTTAAGTTTCTTCTCTCACCACAGTCCATTGCCACGTGTTAGAGCAAGATAGCTGCTGGTGTTTGCCAGGGTTCAGGCTTCTGGGGTCCCTCTCTTCCCGGGGCTGCGTTTCTCTCCGGGCTTAGCTCCTATTTACTCCACAAGGTCAGCTGTAGACAATCAGGCGAACGGCTTGCTTCTCTTCTCCTGCGGCCTTCTTTCCAACATCAAAACTGCTTCTCAAAAGACTGCTTCTACTCTGTTCTTTGCCTTGCCTTTTATATTCGATTCCCCACCCACCAAGGGGTGGGGCTCAATGCCCTACTGGCGTGGTCCAGTTAACGCCCCAATCATAACTTAATCATGCCCAGATTAACAGATCAGTTACCTTTTTCTTGATTCAGCATTTGCTTGGTTGCTGTAAACCTTTGACTATTTTCCAAAGTTGTGACAAAGTTTATTATGATAGTTTTTGCTTGAATTTTTTATGTTTCTGTTAAGGAACAGGCACTTGGAGCTGACTCTGTCATTTTCACTGACATCACCTCAAAACTTTCATTGTTAGATTAGAACTCTAGGATATGACTCTTAAGCATATCCTAGGAGTCATCTGGAAGTAGGCTGGCTCTTTTGAAGCCCAGCTTTGAATCATCTAATTCCTGAAATTGAATTTAGATGATCCTAGATAGCTAGTGCCCCTAGCCACCTGCCAAAAGCAAACTTAAATCCTCTCTGGAAGAAAGTAGGCCTAGAATTATTTCTCTAATTTTTCATATACAATGTCCAGAACTCAATACAACTATTAACCAGGCACATGAGACTATAAGACACATGAAAGAAAACTCAGACAAGTAACAACAATGGAAGTAGACCTGCAGGTGTTCAGTTAATAATGTAATTAGACTCAGGCTTTAAAATAAATATGCTCAATGTGTTCAAGGAGATAAAAGATAAGACATAAATCCAAGGAGCCATAATAGAAAAGATTGATAATTTTGACTTTATAAAAGTGAAAAGACTATGTTAAGGGAAGAATACAAGTTCAATGCAATATATAGTGTGTTCTTATCTGTAAGAAAAATTAAGGAATATATATATATATATATATACATTTAGTTTTTAAATTGATATAAAATTCACATAACATAAAATTCATCATTTTAGCCATTTTAAAGTGTACAATTCAGTGGTTTTTAATATATTCAAAAAGTACAGCCATTATGACTATCTAATTTCAGAAGATTTTCATCACCCCAAAAAGTAACCTCATACCCATTAAGCAGTCATGCCCCATCACCCCTCCCCCAAGCCCCTGGCAACCACTAATCTACTTTCTGTTTCTATGGATTTACCTAATCTAGATATTTCATATAAATGGAATCATACAATATGTGACTTTTTGTGTCTGGCTTCTTTCACTTGGCTTAACGTTTTCAAGGTTCATCCATGTCATATCATGTGTTAGTATTTCATCCCTTTCTATGGTGTTTTGTTTAAGGGATTATATATTTATACATGTGTTTGCATATTCCAATGTAGGTATATTAGCTTTTACATGCTTATAAATGCATAGAATTTTAAAAAATATATAAACAGGACACTCTTAATAATGGCTGTTTCCAGAGATGGGGATTGGGGGACTAATGTCTGGGGATGAGGGAATTATTTTTTATGCACCTTTTTACTGTTTAAATTTCTATTTCAACTAAGCAAACAAGTCAAGTTATTCCATTTAAAAACGAGTCAAGCTTTTAAAGAAAGAAATATTCTTTAAAAGTGATATTTTCCTCCTTTTATTGTCCTTTAAAAGAATGTAAATATTTTATTTAAGTTGTTATGTAATCTGAATGATAAATATAGAAAACAACATCTGAGTTAATCATTTTGAGGATTTAGTATATCAGTTGTAAACACAATTATAATGCTATTTGAAGACAGACTTATAAGTACTAATGTTAACAAGTGGTTTTAGTTGATCTAAAAAGGACTCAGAAAAAACTATTTTAGTAATGAGAATTTTCTGTTGTTGCAGTATATTTTCAGTGAATATTTGTCAATTAAAATATTTTAAAGACAAAATTGCCACTTTAGACAGCAATTACTCTGATTAGTGGTACAAATGGATCCAAAAAGCTACAATGGCAAATTAAGGTAACACTGAAGCCAGCATTGGGAATCAGTATATTAAATGTGCAAATTGAAATATGCCATTAAACAAAAGTGTTTTTGCCCATTCTTTTAAAATGTGTCTAAAGGAAAATTCACACCCAAGTTTTGACTCAGGTTGTGGATTGAAAGGATTTAGAGTGCTTTAGTCGTAAAAATACTTAGCAGTCCATTACATCTTAGACAGTCAGGAATATAGATCTTTCCCCAATAATCAACATCCAGAGGCCCTTCTCTTTCTTCCTAATTCTCACATTGCTTCAAATCTTATTTCCTATCTTTTTAAAAAAAGTTATTATTTAGTCATGAAAATTCTTAAAGCTTACATCATTGGTTTTTGGCATCTAGGATAGAAAATAATTTTATTATTTTAATAGCATTGAAAATGGAAATTTTAGAACACCATGAGACAAGGATTGGTCCAAAGGGTTCCATATACCCTTAATTCCATATCCAAAGCAGTATCTTATCAATATGTAGATAGGACACCTCTCTTAGTCTTCAATAGTCTTCAATAGTCTAAACCAGTGTTGTCCGATAGAAATATAATGTGAGCAACATATGCAATTTAAATTTTCCTAGTAGTCACATGAAACAAGTAAAAAGAAACAGTTGGAAATTTTTTTTTTTTTTTTTATTTTTTTTATTTATTCATTTATCCCCCCCTTGCTGCTTGTGCTCGCCGGGTCAGCCAACCACGCCGTGCGGGTGGGCCCGCCCTCACCAGGAGGCCCCGGGAACCGAACCCGGGGCCTCCCATATGGTAAACGGGAGCCCTACTGATTGAGCCACAGCCACTTCCCAAACAGTTGGAATTAATCATAATTATATATTAACCCATTTTATTAAAAAATATTATCATTTCAATATGTAATAATATTAAGAATTATTAATGAAACATTTTACATTTTTTTCATACTAAGCCTTTGAAATCCAGTGTGCACTTCTAGCACATCTCAATTTGGACTAGCCCCATTTCAAGTGCTCAGTAGCTACCATATTGGACAACACAGGTCTAAACAGTCCTGACCACTAAAGTGGTATAAGCATCTGTTAAATTTGTGTAGTAGTTATGTATCTACTATATTATTTTTTGGATTATGTATTTGGAATATTTTATAATTTAAAAAGAGGGAACATGTTACAACATCAGATGAACTTGAAAGCATTATGCTGAGTGAAATAAGCAAAGCATATAAGGACGAATACTATATGACTTCACTTATAGATGAAATATCTAGAAATAGCAAATTTGTAGAGACAGAAAATAGATTAGAGGTTACCAGGGTGTACTGGGATGGGGGAAGGGAAAGTTGTTGCTTGGTGGGTACAGAGGATTTGTAAATTTTGAAATAAAAAAAATTTAAGAAAAAAACAGTGCTGCAGGATAACATTTATGCCCTAATTGGAGACAGCGGGAAAGTACAGCGAATTTAAGGTTTAGCAGTAAATTTTTATGAATCCAAATGTTAGCATATGTTTTTTTTTTTTTTTAAGACTTATTTTCTTTCTTTAGTTCCCCCCCTTGTTGTTTGGACTCGCTGTCTGCTCTCTGTCCATTTGCTGTGTGTTCTTTGTGTCTGCTCATCTTCTCATCTTCTCTTTAGGAGGCACTGGGAACTGAACTTGGGATCTCCCATATGGGAGAGAGGTGTTCAATCACTTGAGCCACCTCAGCTCCCTGCTTTGTTGTGTCTCTCATTGTCTTTCTTATTTGTGTCTCCTTGTTGCATCATCTTGTTGTGTCAACTCACTGCGCCAGCTCGCTGTCTTGCTTGTCCTCTCCAGGAAGCACTGGGAACCGAACCCATGTGGTAGGCGGGAGCCCAATCACCTGAGCCACATCCGCTTCCCAGCATATGTTTTTTAAAATAAATTTTTCAGGTTTTAGGAAGGTTGTCATACTTTGACATTAAAGACTGTAAATGATACTTTAGGTCATTTTCTAGGTCTATATTGACACAATTTTTCCTTAAGTGAATTCCATTTATTACAGCAATTACATTTAATAAACATTTATTGTGTGAGTATTACCTGAAAAGCACATGGCTGGATAAATACTGAGGGGATATGGAAAGAAATAAAACATCATGCTTAAAAGAAACAAAAGCAATGATTGCTATGAAGGAAGTTTACAATGGGAACCCAAAGGAAGGAGTCATTAAACTCTACTGGGAGAAGAAAAGATCAGGAAAGACTTTCAGGAAGAGGTGACATTTGAACTGAGTTTATTTTGTTTTGTTTTAATATATTTTTTATTTAAAAAAAAAAAAAGATATTTAGATTACATAAATGTTATCTCCCTATACCCGCTCCCTATACCTCCCACATTTTCCCACATTAACAACATCTTTCATTAGTGTGGTACATTCATTACAGTTGATGAAAACATTTTGGAGCATTGCCACTAAGCATGGATTATAGTTTACACTGTAGTTTACACTCTCTCCTGCACAATTTCATAGATTATGCCAAGATATGTAATGGCCTATATCTGTCGTTATAATGTCATTCAGTACAATTCCCAAGTCCCCCAAATGCCCCCATCTTATACCTGTTTTTCCTTCTCCCTGCCCTCAGAACCTCCAGTGACCATTGCCTCCACATCACATTGCTTGAATCACAATAAGTCTATAGTCGAATACTAGTAAGTCTACTTTAGTCCATAGTTCATTCCCCAATCCTGAGGATTCTGGGATGGTGATGCCCACTCCACCTCTAATTGAGAGGGGGTTTCGGTCCCATTGGGCAGATGGATGGGACTCTCTTGCTTGCAGTTGTACAATCTCTCGGTTCCTTGGGATGGTCAGTGTCCATCATCATTTCCTTGTTAGTTGTCCTGGGTGATTCCAATGAACTGGAGAGTAGGTGCTGCAACTCTGTTGAGATTCAGGGCCCAGCTGGCACATGGATAGTCCAAAGATTTTAGTCTTTTGTACACACATCTATCAACCCTAGTACTAATTATAGGTTCAAATAGAAGGGGCAGAAGAGCCATGTTTAGGAAAACCACAACTGAGTCCAACTCTATCACATGGGGGGACATAAATTCCAAAGCAGGGCCCACTGGCAAGGCATCAAACTCCTGAGCTATCTGCCCTGACTATAGTGTCTGGATATCTCCAGAGCCCTCATGAGCCCCACTATTTGAGGTGGTATTTACTTTGGCAGTCAATGAGATCCTGCTGAGACATGCATAACTGTAACCTCTGGAATGACCTCCCGACTTACTTTGAAGTCTCTTAGCCTTATAAACTCATTGTCTTTACCTTTTCCCCCTTTTGGTCAAGGTCTTCTTCCAGTTGCATTGCTAGTTGGTGCTTGCTAGTAATCCCTTGGTGCCAGGGAGGCTCATCCCCAGGATTCATGTCCCAAGCATTTATATGCTGAGTTTGGCTTAGAGAGAGGCCACATTTGAGCAACAAGGAGGGTCTCAGGAGGTAACTCTTAGGCACCCTATAATACTAGGCTAAGTTTCAATTTCAGGAGTAAAGGTTCATAAGAACAGTCATCAATATCAAGGGCCCATCAATGGACCATCCTCCTTCACAAGTCATTGCCCCTGTACTCAGGGGATTCTTGCTGTTCCGTTAGAGCATGTAGATCTCACAGTTATGAAAGACATAATGTCAAACATTTTTTAAAAAATATTTTTTCATTATTTTTTATTATTCCAAATCTTTTTAAATTTTTTAAATTTAAAAGAAATTTTATATTTTATTTCTTATTTTTAAAACTATCATTATTCATTTTCTTATTAATTGTATTTGGCTATTTTGTTGTCTTCATTTTTGAAGAAGTTTTGAATCACAGAAGGGTTACAACTATGACAGGGGAGGATCATTTGTGCGGGGTGTCATTGATAGGGGATACATGGGAGGAGGTTCACCTGGGCATACATATAAGGCATATAAATGTGTTCAGTTGTTCATGGGGCATTGTCATGGTGGGTGGAGATTCACACAAAAACCGAAAGAATATTGAATTGAGTTTTGAAGAAAGAGTAGGAATTTTCCAGAACGTAGTACACGATCTTACACAGAGTGCTTGTTTGATAATTTTTTAAAATTAACTAATAAAGATATTAACTGAATTTACAGATGAAATAATGTCTGTGATTTGCTCTATAATAATCCATTGTGGATTGAGGTACGTATGAAACAAGATTCCCTACATGTTGGCAATTGTTGAAGCTAGTGATGGATTCATGGCATTCATTATACTATTCTCTCTATTTTCATATATGTTTGAAAATGTCCATAATAAATTGAAGGAGAGACAGAGAGAACACACACTGGCTTAAACAAAGGAAATAAAACATCCTGGGGGAGAAAACAGAGTGATTTATGATCTCCACACTGTAACTGGAGGAGAACAATGGGATGAATAGTCATAAATAGATAATCCAAATAATCCAAATATTTTATTTGGATTTGGAATATGTTTTATACTTAAACTTTTATATAAATGTGTTTACTGTTCTGTAACTTCTCAAGTCTGTACATCAAATCTTGGAGTCACACCTGGGATGCCTGACTCAGGAGATTCTTGGAAACTTGTCTGACTGCCTTGTGAGATCTCCAAGCCCAGTAACACTGAGTTTTCATCTCAGGTGGCAGAACATCCCAAACAAATGCAAAACAGTGCCTTTAAACAGACTCTCTCTACTTCTCTTTCTATTTCTTTGTCTGCTTTCCCTACTTCTCTTTTCTCCTTTTTGGCTGCAGATTTTCTTAGGGCAAGGGAGTCCTCCCAACTTCCCCGCCCCCTTCTCTGGGCAACCAGGACCAAGAATAATCAAAGATGTTCTGCAAATAGATGATGTCCCAGGAATCATTCATTCATTCATTCATTCATTCACTTATTCAATTTACAAATATCTATTGAGGACCTGTTATATGCCAGACACTGTGCTTGAATAATCTATTTTAGAATAATTTAGAGATTATCTTGAAATGCAACTATCTGTAATGTGCTCATGTACTCCACCTTCAGTTTTCTACAGTCATATCTTTCTTCCTAGTTCTATTTCTTCTGTTTCACCCTCACAGATACTTCATGCTCATTATGTCTTAGAGGTGCTATTTGAAACCAAGAAAGTCCTGAAGCAAATGCCGAATTTTACTCACATAAGAACTACTCCCTCCAAAGAGATAACAATCTGTGGTAAGTTTCAGAGCAGAGTTGCCGAATTAATACGTAGGAGCTTCTTTGTCTTACATCATTTGCCTAACTTAAAATCGTAAATTGGACTGTGGTAAGGAAAAGTGTTGAGATAGAGTTATCTATCATGATAATACTGTTCCCCATCTTGTCTTTGTTTTGCATACCAGCTGGCAGGAATTAATTATGTGAGAAATTAGAGAATTCATAGCTTTTTCTAAAGGCAGACAGCATTTTAATATGGAAAAGCACCCATAGGTAGAATAAGCATTCTTTGTCCTCCCTCCAGTGCTCATTATTTCTGCTCCATGATGCTCTTTCAAGGTGAGCCCCTGCATGCCACTTTGCTGGGAAAAGAAATGCCTTAGGGTGGAGATTAAACTCTTCTCTGCCCTTGGCTGCTGTTTTAGATTTTTCCAGCTGGTCTCTGCAGCTTTTAAAAGAGTGGGAATGTCCCAGAAATCTGTTCCTTGTTCTTCTGAATAACAAGATTTGAGATTTTGTTATCATATAGGCCAGCCTGGCAGGATATTGCTTCAAGAAACAGTACACATTGAAATTCATCACAGTTGGTGCTCAGCATGCTTGCAACTGTCTGAGAATGGGTTGCGTGGAAGGAACAGCAATTCCCTTAACTTCTAATTAAGCCTTTAGATTACAGAACACTGATTGTTATTTTCCAAATCAGTTTCTTAGCCTGTGTTTCTCTTACGCTGGCAGGTACATGTACATTTGACAATCTAATTAAACCATTTCCATTTCTAGCATCTGATGGTGGAGACCAAGACTTGATATAGTAGTACATGCTTCATGACGTGCCCTGACTCAGGCTTTCAAAGAAAGACTTTAATGGTTCAATTCCAACCTGATCAGACCCCCACATCTCTGCCCAGCAGATGATGCATCTCAGTAGTGGGGCTTTTTATTCAAGATACTCACTAGGTCTTACTTTGGGTAGAGATAAAGAACTTTGGATCATGAAGCTCAGGAAGCCCTGCCAACCTGTGAAGCCTGAGAAACCAGGGAGAGGTTTGCTATCAGAGTATATATAATAGGCCAAAACAGAGAGTGGGGTCTTCTACATGTTCCTACTGTATTTCCAGTTGCCACTGTAGACTTATCTTTGGGATAAAAGAATCTGATAGGCATGAGTTAATTAGAAGACATGGAAGTGCTTAGAATCACACAATGTAAGAATGTTTAAAAAATTTTTATAGAGACCATCTAGTTCTAATCTTTGCTCATATAGATGAAACTGGAAACGTGAATTGCCTTCCATGCATTTCTATGTAGTAACTTCGCCCCACTCCCACCCCACCCCAGGTCATCTTGCTACTTAGTGGCAAGGTCAGAATTAAAAATCAGGTCCTCTGCATCCCAGGTTATAGCCAGCCCCATATCTCCTATCCCAAATCCTATTATGCCCCTCTCTTACTGATGTTTCATTTTCCATTGTGAGATAAGAACTAGGGAATTAATTGGACAATTCCATTTATTTACATATCCCCCACATCGTGGACTTTTATTTCCAGACTTTTTCCTTGTAGCACTATTGATAGAAGGGAAAAGCCAAGGCCAATAAGTCCACTAAGCATAAGAATTATTATTTTCTGTCTTTAAAAGCTCCAGTGAACTTTTCCAAGGAAAATTTGGTTATCATTTAAATTAAAATTTCAATTTGGGGCCATTTTTTTTTTTCCAGAAAAAAAAAAACTTCTATTTAAGATAGTATTAGGAAAGAAGAGAAATTGTGTTGAAAATTTACCATTATTTTAATTTCAAGATACATGTTTTACATGCACATCTAAATATGCCACATAGTTCCCAGCATACATGAAATATAGGAATTTTTTTAGCCTATAGTTATGTTATAAATGATAATCAATTCCACACCCATGTTTTCATTTGCAGTGAAAATATCTCCTTGTGTGTCTTCCTATGTTACAATCAAATTTTTCTTTTGCTGTCCAATAGAAATTAAAAATATTTTATAGCCTCAACTCTTAATATGCTAAAATAAGTTCATTTTTTAGTACGTCAACTATAACAGTTCTGTATACCCAAATCTTTGAAAGACAAGTCACCCTGAAGAAAATTAAGAAAATGAAATAATTAAAAATATATATTATACTGATAAATTAAAAAAATCCTTCCATCTTTATTTTCTTAAATTTGGAGTGAGACCATATGAAAGCAATAGCATTAATATGCTCCAAATCTTAATATTATAGCCATATTTTATAAATAACTGCGAGTGATACAGGATTTTCATTTTGTTATTCTCATTATACTTGAAGTCTTCCATTGTGTACATTTGGTTAATCTTGGTTGTGGGATTTTAAGCAAACCAAGGAAAAGCATTTCTAAACTAAATTCTATTTGGTAATTAAGTTGAATAGAGAGAATAAAATTTATGAGCAGAACTTATGAGAGACAGGTATAGTATCTAGAAATAGTTATTCAGATAAGGCAATGGAATAATTCACATATTCATGCTAATTTTTGAATAAATGGTCTCATATATTCATATGGTTTCTCTTAGTTGGCTGAGTTTTATAAAACCATGCTTTATTTTTATCTCCTACAACTGTCACATTTAAAGAATGTCAACCATCTACTCACAATTTTTAAATTTCAGATGCTACTGCTGGAGTATATTCTTAAAGACATGGCTTTCAAAAGCTATGTGCTTAGCAATTAAACACATATTCAGTGAGTCCTACTATGTACCTGGTCCTTTGGTAGGCACTTGGGGACTTAATACTGACTAGGGTAGATTCTGTTGTTGCCCTCTTGAGATTAAAGGGAGTGAAGGCAGTTCAGAATAATCTTGGAGAGCTTGGGTTTTGAAAGGAGATAAAGTTGGGTTTGAATTCGAGCTTTGATTGTTGGTAGCTGGGTAACTGCTTAAGTTGCTTAACTACTCTCAGCCTCAGTTGTAAGATGAGAATGAGGAAAACAATGCCCATCTCATAGGGTGGTTGTAAGGATAGAATAAGGTGATGCATGTAAAATGCTTAGCTCAAGTGCCTGGCAGAGTAAGTTAAACACTGAGTAAATGGCAGAAATGGACAGGTAATCACAATACATGATGCTATTCCCCCTATAGGAGGGGAAGAAAAGATGCTGTGGAAACAAACTGTCTGTTGAATTAATAACACCATAGGGTAAAAACCCAGTGCCCCGAGAACAGTATTTCAGTTTTAAAATTCTTTAACAAAAAGAACATTGCATCTTTTTCCTACTGAATAGTGATTTTTCACTTGCCCTCCAGGTGATTTGCATGGGAAACTGGATGATCTTCTTTTGATCTTCTATAAGGTAAATTATTATTTTGCTAAATAATTCCGTTTTTGTTAGGGGAGGGAAGATAAGCAATATTGGTTTTACTGGGGATAGGTACAAATACAGATGTAATGTAACAGTTTAACAGTTTTATCCAAGAAGCCCGTAGATTTTCAGAGGCATAGCTTTTTTTTTTTTTTTCTTTGTTTTTACCGGGAGGTACCGGGGATCGAACCCCGGTCCCTCCATATGGTAGATGGACACCGAACCTCTTGAGCCACATCCGTTTCCCTCAGAGGCATAGCTTTTGATTTTTTTTGCACACATCTCATAAATTCTTTTTTAATTTGGGTCTTTGCTCAATATTATTGTTATCTGTATATAGATTAGGATTTGCACCTGATTGAGTTTATGGTCTTTATTATATCATAAATTTCTAGAAGGCACAGGGTGGGGAGCAAACTTTTTATCTTATTTGATTTTTATTTTGTTTAGAGGTGAACATGTCACATGCCACTCCTCTCTTCCAATGCACGCTAATTATGTCTGAAAGAAGTTTCTTATAGTAAGTTCCAAATTACTCTCTTTTTTATCCTGATTCGCCACCTCTTGGCTGGATTGCTCTTCCGGTGCTGTGACTACAGTTCATGTGTTGGGTTTCGGTTGTGAGAGCTAGCACAGAGGGCACCAGGCAGGTTGGTCGACATGGAGTTTCCCTGCATCTTGTTGACTGCATTCATTTCTCTCTTTGAGCAGCAGTTACAGTCTGAATGTTTGCTTCTGGGAAGACTGAGCTGACCCATGCCCTCACAGTGGTACCACTTTATGCTGGTCTTCTCCCTCTCTTTTTTTGATTAATGTGTTTCTTTCCCACCCATCGCTGTGTTCTTACAATTAGCATGTTGAATAATTGAGCAAAAACATAGGTGTCTCAGATGACTATTACCATGGCTAATCAGTTCCACTCTTTAAGATTGCAAGAGCTGATGAGTAATTTTTTTTAGCTGCAATATTATCTTGAGCTTCCACCCCATAAGAGGTTGTCTTGTGGGTAAAATAACATAAATATCCAAAAGCAGTTTTAAAGTAATAAAGTGTGATAGAAATGCAATGTTTTCATTTCATCCATTCAGAATAGAAGCTTAGAAGGAAATGGGTCAGATCAAACCAGAGGGGCATGGGTGGAGCTGGCACTTAGCAGTAGATTCAGTTGAGACTGCAGGTGGCCTCAGCAAGGATATAGAGCATGATAGCCAGAGAGTGGGGTCAGAGAAAGGAGGTGGCTGCCCAGATAGTAGGTTGGTGTCAGAAAGTCCAGCCAAAGGTTTGCCATTGGGGTGCTGAGAGTGCTGGTAAAAGAGCAGTTCCAGTGATCAGCCGCAGAATGCAAGCTGGTAGGGAAGGGAGAGAGGCCAGCATGGGCCAATCCACTGGGAGAAATGGGAGAACCGAAGGACTGGAATGCTTTTTGAGGTCAGAGAGCAGGCTGACTGGGGTGAGTGCCTTGGGCAGCAGAAAAGGTGGAAGTTATAGGAGGAGTAGTCCTAGGGGATGGGAGGGTCCAAGGTGAATCCAGATGTGGGTGACTGAAGTGGGTAAAAGAGAATATTGGTGATGACAAGGTCAAGAACATGCAGAGTAAGTATGTTAAATGGGTTGGCCATGTGGTCTGAGAGTTGAGGAGTAGGGGAAGGGAGGCTAGTCAGAGGTTATAAAAGCAGGAGAGGCTTTTACTTGAGGTCTGTTAATGGCTCTGAGGAGCAGGTGGACCTTCCCCTACTCCTGACCCTGAGTTATGTGTCCTGTGTGCAGGAATGAGTCCTTTCCTTTGAGAGGGCTGTGTGAGTCAGGAGTCAAGCAGTATCCTTAAGGCAGGCCCAGATTTGCAGAATGAGTTGAAGACAGAAGGGAATTTATTTGCCATGAAATGGGGATTCTACCAAATTGGAAAAATATGGGAGAGGTAGAATGGATTGGTGAGAGGAAGCCAAGGAGTTGTACGGATTAAGGAACGGGCTTTGTTTAACTCCGTGCCAAACACGGAGTCTATAGCTCCGTGCCAAATTTTCAGAAGTTCAGGCCTGCTATTGTTGTCAATTACGATCTGGGTAAAGAGAAGAGGGACAGGGATGTGTGGAGAATGAAATAAAATTTGTAATTATTTCTCTAGAGATTTTGGGAAATACATGAAAGGGAAAATAGTTGAGTAAATTTAATTGGAAAAAATGACTTTCAAGGAATTTGGAAAAGAAAATTTCTTGAGAGGTAGTTAAAGCTATTAAGTTGTGACCAGGCATAGGAGTCTGGAGTAGGCAGATGAGAAAAGAGAGTTCCAACATGTTTCTTTAATTCTTTTGGCAAAACTCTATGGGACACATAAAACTGGAAGGTGCTAATGTGAAGACTGAACAGGAGGAGGTGGGAGGTAAGAAGTACTATGAAAAGAATTAAAGGTGAAATTATAGCATTCAAATGAGAGCAAGAAAATATTTTGAGAGCGAACCAATGACAGTGTTCAGGAAGTAGAGATTGAGAGCCACAGCAGTGAAAGAGTAGGGCAGTATTATTTGGAATGAATTTGGGTGGAGGGAGGTGAAGGGGAATGCTTGGTAATTCAACAGCCATGAATTAAATTTTGGCAGGATTGAACAAGAAGGTAAAATGCATCTTGGAATGAACCAAGCATTGTCTTAGTTTTCTGGTTGTTATGGCAAATACCACCCAATGGGTTGGCCTAACAATGGGAATTTATTGGCTCATGGTTTCTGAGGCTGGAAGGCTGGCTTCCTCCCAGGGTCAGTAGCGTTCTAGTGAGCGGGCAATCCTTGGGGTTCTTTGGCTTTCCTGCCACAAGGCAATGTCCTCGCTTTTCTCTTCTGGGTTCCAGGTGACTTCCAGCTCCTCCCTGTGGCTTTCTCTTTTATAGGGCTTCAAAAAATAAGATTAAGACCCATCTTGATTCCGTGGGCCATACCTTAACTAAAAATAACATCTTCAAATGGTCCTATTTACAATGGGTTCCGACCCTCAGGAATGGGATTAAAATTAAGAACATGTTTTTTGTCTGGGGTACATAATTCAACCTACTACAACCGTGAATATAAACTACTTTGGAAAAATGTTTCTGTTTGAAGACAGATGACAGTGATACCCCACCTATTCAAGGGTCAAACTTCTGTCTACTTCACTGATCTGTAACATGTTCCCAAACCCAGAATTATATAGAAAAGATCTCTGAGCTCTTGAAATAGTTGCCATGGGTTCCAATGAACTTTACTCACAGAATAGGCCATAGGCACTTGCACAAAGACCAGTGAACATAGTGAACATAAATCAGTAAGACCTTATCTTATAAGTTTGCCTGTCTGGCTTCTCAGCCCACAGCAGATTAGGAAGTGGAGGGGAAGAAGCAAAAGTCAGACATAGTGTCAGCAATGAAAGGTAAAAGCTCTTCCTGACAGTGAGAGGAAATATAGAACTATGGAAATGAAATAGAAAATGAACTAGAAAGATTCTTTGACCTGGGCCTTTTGTAGTATGAGGAAAAGAGTGCTATATAGAAGTGCCTGAGGGGGTGTTTCCATTGATGAACCTGCATAGTCAAGAAAGTTATGTGGCGTATACTGTGTTAAGAAGTAAAAGAATCCAAGGGAACATTACAAAGACTCCTAGCCAAAATGGCTAAAGTATTTTTTTAAGCATATTTTAGCCTTTAAAGATGTAAGCTTCAGCGATCTAGAAAATTCATTTAAGCAATGCTTACAGTGTGAGTATCATTATTAGGTATTAGGTATGGGGGATGACAGAAAATGAAAAAAGTGAAAGATTGAGTGAGAGAAGAGTAATGGGCCAGGAAAATAGAGGAGAAGGAAGAAAGGAAGAACGTCTCAAAAATGAGGAGGAGAAAATGATGCTCGGGTGGGGAGTAGTGGATTTCTCTCTGTGGGAAATAGCAAAATTTCTGCCATAGTCTCTGCTTCTAACTGCAATGCTTCATACTCAATTAATGCATCAATTTATTGAATCTTGGTTACATGTAATGTCCCAATGTGAGGTACTTTCCTCTGATTCATTGATAGGAGCCCATGGGATTGAATGACTTCAGTGTAGTCCATGGGCCCCCAATCTTCCATTTAGAAGTAGCTAGTGACCATGCTTTAACTTCTTTTTATTTTATTTATTTATTTAATAAGGGAAACAGCACTTGAATTGTAGGGGCTAGTTTGGCAAACTACATCCCATTGTAGATTTTTGGAGGTATGAATGACCAGAGTTTGTATTATGCAGTGACTGACTGATTTCTTTCCATTAACCCAAAAGAAAATCCTCAGGCTTTGAATTAAGGCACAATTTTAATTCATTTTTCAATTAGTGTTTTGCTAGACAATTTCTTCCTTGTAAGTTCTTTAATATACTATAGGATACTTAGGCTGTAGGGTTGGGGTTGGTTTAAGACCAACCACAGATACAGCCTGAGAAGAAGGGTTATAATGTAAGGTTAGCAAGATGCCACACCATGTTATTCTTTTAATCCAAGTTGTTGATGTGGTTCAAGACTTTATTGTTGTAACTGATCATAAGCAAAGTGAATTTGTCTACTAATTTATTCACTCATTCATTCAATAAATTTATCTGGTCCCTGTAGTGTTCAAGGCACCATATAAAAACCGTGGGAAGATACAAAGTTGAATACAAAGTTCATTCATTTCATATATATATATATATAAACACCTTTATGAATGAGGTTCTCTGCTAAGGTTTGACAATAAGGTATGACTAAGACACATTTTATGGTCCCCAAAGACATCATAGTTTAGTGAGGAAGGTAGGCTAATAAAAAGGCAAGACAATTCATAGTGGGATGTGTTACAATTGAGATATGCATGGGGCTCCAAGATAGCACTTTGGATGTACACCTACCCTCTTGGAAGACTTCCTGGAGGAGGTGACATTTAAAACAGTCCTTTCAAAGAACTTTAGTAATTTATATAAGTACCTAAATCATGAAGGAAAGTTTTCAAAGATCAGAAAAAAAAATTTATTCTCACCATAGTTTGTGTGGTTAACTGTAATAAATAACGTTAATCCCACTTGGGATTCTTACCAATGATTGTTTTTAATTGTTTGAGATTTTGGTTTCATTAATAGTTGACTATCCTAAACAGTTTTATCATCTTAATACTAAGCTAGACATTTTCAGCTCACAATCCCATCTGAGTTGAAAAGGATTCTTTCCCTTGGGTAACACACTATTAACCACAACAGACCTTTGCTAAGACTGCATCTGAAATTTACATAGCTTCCAAAATAATTTTATCATCAAATGAAGCAATTTACATAGCATTAGGTGGTTCATGTTTTTAGATTTTATTTTCTGAAAAGGTTAATTTTAATCATAATCAGACACTTTCGCCTAATTAGAGTGACCAATTTGGAATACTTCATTCAGAGCCTTAGCCTTGCTAAAATTACAAGACATTTTTTCCTCATTGAATAGAAAGCTTGAAACTTTAAATCAGGTATTGGAAAATTAGTTTGTTAAATTGTTGCTGTGAGCGGAGATTCCCTGAAGCTGAACTAGAGCTGCGTGTGCACGGAGAGAACTGGGTGGGTATCACATTGCCGCTGTTCATTGGCAGCCAAGTGGCTTTGTTTCCCTTTTCTTTCTCTCTTCTCCACCATGCCCCCACCCCCACCCCTGCCCCACCCATAATTTTCCAATTGTGAAGGCCGTTAAACATTTTTCTTTATTCTCTATCAGTGCTTTACGCTGCCACAGTGGCCACTTCTTATTCTGGGATTAAGGCAGTATGTTACAGTCAGAAGAATAGACTTCTAAAATAGTGTTTGTAAAAAATAAAAATTTAAAATAATGTGGAGTTGAGGTCTGGAGGTTTGTTGTGTCTTGGGAAAATATCCAAATAAGGTGTGATAACTTCCAAATGTCTGTTAAAATGCTTCAGTAGGAAATAGGTGAGAATATAGAGAAATGTCTTGTTTTTGTCTCTGCTCAAGTTCATTGTGGCCTATCTTTCCCGCTGCAAGTCATCTTCTGAATACTGTTCAGAGCTGTAGTTACCCTGGGTTCTCGGTATTTGTCAACTTAAACTCCATGCCACAGATGGGTTGTTGTACAGCAGATTCAGAATGCACCAAAGAGTTTGGTTTTTTAGAACTGGCTGAAGGATAGCATCAGGTTTTGCTTCTTTGAAGGAAACCCAGAGAAATCCTAGTAGCCAGAAGCCCAAATATCCCAAGACCCCCGTGTCCTAGGAGACTTAGTTCTTCATTTTCTTGTCTGTTTTCTGGTTTCCTTATTATTCTAAAACTAAAACATATTTGAACTCAGACTGTATAAAATAATAGGATTAATACTGAACCAGCAGGACAGAACTTATACATGCAAATAAATCTTGCCTTCTTTGAAGTGGTTGCCTTGAGAAGCTCAATGATTACAGGAGCTCAGTAAACATTTAGGACTTTTTTAGAATAACTTTCAGAGATTGTAACATATTCTATTGAATGTGTTTCATTATCACAAGTCGTAATCTTTTGAAGGCATGTGTGGTTTTCTGAAAAGGTTAAACTCGTGTGTCAAGTATGCTGTATAAGGTGGATGGCCTAGCTATTACTATTTTTGGCTTAAAATTAGATTTAACTCAAGAAACTCATTATTCTTTGCTCACAGTAGAGGTGAAAGAATACAGAGGTAGCAAAGAATTCATCTACAAACAAAGTTTGGTTTAACTGGTGATAAGTTTTAATACAATAAAATCTGTCATCACAGTGAAAAACCTGTTTACCGTGCAAATATAATAAATATAATTTTAGAGGGTTGACCGTTTTTCTCTAGTTTTGGTACTAAGATTATGCTGGTTTCATGAAATGAACTGGAGAGATTTCCATCTTTTTTCTATGGTTTGGAATAATTTAAATCCTTGGTTCTTAAACTTGACTATACATTGAAATCACTCAAGGAACTGATGAAAGTACTGATATCTGGGTCCCAGTCCCAGAGATTCTGATGAGCATCTCAGGGTTTTTAAAAGTTCCCCAGGTGATTCTAATGCTCAGCCAAGGTTGGGAATCATTGATTTAAAAGACATTAAAACTATTTGCTCTTGAAAATTGAGATAGCTCCACTATAAAGCCACATGGGGCCAATGCCTTTTTAAATGGTAATCTTTAATCACCTTTCAAATTTTTTTGAGTAATTACACTAAGTTTTCTACTTCCTTTGAATCAGTTTTGGTAGTTTCTAATTTTCGAGGAAATCATCCATTTCTCTCAATTATAAAAATATATTGCCATGGATATTGATATTGTATTTGTTTTACACATACACACACATAATTCTTTTATTTACTTCTGTATATCTTTTTTTCTAATCTTTGATCATACATATTTTTTTCATTTTCTCTTTTTTTCACTTATCCTTAATCAGCCTCAGAATATGTTTATAAATTTTATTGGTTCTTTCAAAGAACCAACCTTTGGATTTATATGTCTCTTCTTTTTTGTTTGTTTGTTTTCTGTTTCATTAATTTCAGCTTTTATCTTGCTTCCTTAGGATGAATACAGCCTTTCATGTGTGTCTTCATTAATAATGAAAGCATTTAAAGCTATCCATCTTTTTTTTTTTTTTTTAAGATTTTATTTATTTTATATATTTATCCCCCCTCTTGCTGCTTGTGCTCGCTGTGTCCATCTGCTGTGCATTTTTCTGTGTCTGCTTGTCTCCCTCTGCCGGGTTGTCCTGCTGCGTCAGCTCACCAGGCCGCACCACGCGGGCTGGCTTGCCTTCACCAGGAGGCCCTGGGAATCGAACCCGGGGCCTCCCATATGGTAAACGGGAGCCCTATCTATTGAGCCACAGCTGCTTCCCTATCCATCTTTTCTAATTTTAGTTTTAGCTGAACCTCCTATTGAACTTGTAATTTTGGTTTTAATTTCCTTTTTGAGCAAATGGTTATTAAGATTTCAATTCTTAATTTTCAAGGATCTTAATCCAAAGCATTAGAATTTTTTCTAATAACATTTTTACAATTTCAAATTTTATTGGATTATGATATGAGAATGTGTCTTATGAAGTCTTTCCTATTTTGAATTTGTTAATTTTTTTTTGAAGAAAAGTGCATGATTAATTTTCATAAATCCTCCGTGGGCATATGAAAAATTATTTGTAGTATGCAAAGTTCATCATATATATCTATTAAATCAAGTTTGTTGGGTGTATATTCAATTTTCTATATATTTATTGTCTATCATGTCTGTCTAAATATGTGTATTAGTTATATATGGCTGTGTAACAAATTGTCCCAACACTTAGTGCCTTAAAACTATAAACCTTTAGTATCTCACAGTTTCTATCAGTCAGAAAATTGGGTATGCTTAGCTGAGTGGTTCTGGCTCAGCATCTCTCATGAGGTTGGAGTCAAGCTATAGGCTGGGGCTGCAGTCATCTGTAAGCTTGACTGGGGCTGGAGGAATCCATTTCCAAGATGGTGCACTCACATGGTTGTTGGCACAGCACTTCAGTTCCTTGCTGGATGTTGGCAGAACAGCAACATGGACCCCTCCACAGGCTGTCTGAGTGCTCTCGTGACATGGCAGCTAGCTTTTCCAAGAGTAAATGATCCAAGAGAGAGCAAGCGGGAAGCTGTAGTGCCTTATATGACAAGTCTCCAACATTGCACACCATCACGTCTGTGTGTGTGTGTGTGTGTGTGTTTTCTTTTCATTAGAAGCACATCATTAAGTCCAGCCCACATGCAGGGGAGGCAAATTAGACTCCATTCTTTAAAGAGAGTGTCACATAATTTATGGACATTATTTTATACTACCACAAATCTGAAAAATTCACGACACATATTTTTAAACAATTTCTTCTTGCATTTATAGTAATTAAACATATGAAGCAAAAACTCATTCTTTTGTTTATTGCATATAAATTCATGAATTGTATCTTCTTCATAAAGTGCCTTTTATTATTACATAATGTTGCTTTGTGATTCTATTTACACTTTTAATCTTCGATTCCATTTTGTCTCAGATTAATATTTTATTTTTGCTTTCTCTTTGTTGCATTTACCTTATTTTTCAACCTTCCCTTATCTGTTTTTTTTTATATGTATTTCTCACCAACAACATATGCCTGAGTTTTGTGTTTTAGCCCAGTCTAAAAATCTTGGTATTTTAATAGGAGAATTTAATCTATTTGCATTTTAGGATCGCAACAGTTACATTTGAAAATTTTCCTTCCATTCTCTTTTGTTTACTATTTATTTCACTTTGCTTCATCCTTTACCTTTTCTTTTGCTGTTTTGGTTATGATTTATTTATTTTTTTGTTTTATTTGGATTTTTTACTGTGCTTTTCCATTCACTAGTGGTTACCTTCCCATTCCTGACATTTCTAATAATATTTGTGTGCATGCATGTATTTCTCAAATAGCTACAAATTCTTCCACTATGATTCTCTCCCCCCGCCCCTGTAAGGTAAACAGAGCTATTTTTATACTTATCCAAACGAGATTTTTAGAGCATTTTATTTTTTTCCCTCACCTCCTGCAAATCCTAGCTCTTGCTGATGCCATATCTTTAGTTCTTGACCGTTATCAGGTTTTCCTTCATAGTAGATCTCTTTTATTTCTAGAATCCTTGTTTAGTGCTTATATACAAGTTCCACATTATCATTATCCATTAATATTTATCTATATAGTGCAATGTTCATTGCTCTCATCTGTATTATTTCCTCTTGGTTTTTCCCCAGCTCGAGGACTTTTTATTGTCACTATTGTTATTTGGTTAAGAGTATTTTCTTGAGTGTTTTCCTCTGTGGGGCATGTGGGTGTTATGTTCTCTGAGTGCAAGCTCCTGGAGTGCAGGAACTTTGTATTGTTTTTGTCTATGTTCCTAGCACCTAAAACTGTGCCTGGTACATAACAAGCAATCAAAAGTGTTTATTGTTTTTGTGGTAGTAGATGACTAAATATTTGCATATATCTTTTCTTTCACTCTGAAGAAAATTTACGGCTGTTGGTGGTATTTGAACACTTATACATCTACAGATATTTTTCTATCACCCTGAGAAGTTGATATCTTGGCCAATATAGAATTCTTAGTTCATGGTTGTTTTCTCTCTTTAATTTCTAGATTTTATTCCATCGTCTTCTACCTTCCACCATTGCAGATGAGAAGTCTGATGCCAGGCTGATTCTTTCCCTTTTGTAACTTGTTCTTTCTGTCTGGCTGCTTGTAAGAATTTGACCAGGTAATAGGGATTTGTTTCCTATCAATTGTGCATAGGAATCATGAGCTCTTCAAATTTCAGGCTGAAGTCTCTTTTTAATCATGGAAAATTTCTTCTCTTATTTGTGTAATTATTGCCTCTTCTCCATCTGTTCCTTTTTCCTGATTCTGGATTGCTTATTATTGGCATATTAGGTCTCTTGGCTCTGAGTTCTAGTATCTTACTCATTCCTCATGATTTCCATCTTTTTGGTTTTTGCTCTGTGTGAGAGATTTTTCTTTTGCTTGCTCTTTCAGGCCAATAATTTATTTCCCAACCATTTTTTTTCTTTTGGCTAGCTCTAATCTATTGTTATCTTAAATTTGAATAACATATTTTTATTCAAAAATATTTTTATTTTTATATATTTAATAAAATTTTACTGAAGTAAATTATTCATACACAAACAATAAGTATATAGTAAAAGTTGTGAACTTACAAAACAAACATGAATATCATCATACAGGGCTCCCATACAACACCCTACCACCAACACCTTGCATTGTTGTAAAATATTTGTTACAAACTATGAAAGAGTATAGTTAAAATATTACTACTGGGACGTGGATGTGGCTCAAGCGATTGAGCTCCCCCCTACCACATGGGAGGTCCCAGGTTCGGTTCCAGGTGCCTCCTAGAAAGAAGACGAGCACACAGTGAATAGACACAGCAAATGCAAACAACGTGGGGGTGGGGAGAAATAAATAAATAAAATAAATCTTTAAAAATATTTATATATATACATATTATTACTAATTATAGCCCATATGAATAGCATATTTTTAATGCCAAGCATTAACTTTTTGTTCAATTTATATTCCTCTGATTATTTTAAAAATAGCATTTTAAAAATAGTTTTCTGTCTCCTCCAGCACTCCCGTTTCATAAGGGGCCACATGTTTTAGTAGATCAGCTTGGTTTCTGGATCCCCTTAAGTACCAGATTATTTCCATTTTCTGCTTAACCTAGCAAAATAGCTAGGTTTAGCCTTCCCATATTTGGAGACACAACAGTTTCTACTCCTGAATCAAGAGTGTGAGAGGAAGTTCCTATGTACCTTGGTATTACTGCTCTTTCAGCTTGAAAGAAGTTCCCCTACAGTTCTTTCAGTAAGATCCAGCCCTCCCTCTGAACAAGGACCACACACATGCCCTGAGGCAGAGTGCCCCCTTAATGGGGGTGGGGGCAGGATCCACAGGTCCCTCAGGCCCATTTCCTCCATGTTCTCACCCCAGGGCTCTCTCCTGCTGCTCCTCCAGTTCCCTCAGGCCTGGCCATCCCAACAGAACCTATAGTCTCTGTCAACCTAGAAATAACAAATTAAGCTGCAAAGCTTTAAAGGTATTTATGTGGGGCGTTAGAGTTGCAATTGGAGGAGCACAGATTCAGGTAGTAACCCAAATCACGTCCCATCTTGGCATTTCCAGGCAAACATTTTTAAAGCTACAGAAGATTAGATAAGCTGTTTGTGGTTGTTGGATATTTGGGGTACTCTAATTTGTGTTTCTGGTTACATTGTTAACTGAGTTCTTTATCTTGTGGTTTGTTGATGGTGTCTGGATATCCTTAGGGTTTTGAGGAACATTGTTGCTTGAGGCTTTGCATACTTTGGCAGTTTGGTAATATCTGGCTGAGACCTGCATAAGAGTAACTTCCAGAATGACCTCGACTCCATTTTAAATCTCTTAGTCATAGAAACTCTATTTTATTTCTTTTAACATCTCCAACACCTCAAGCTTCTCCAGCCAGCTGAAGGCTGGTGAAAGAAAGAGTATTGGCGATGCATAATCTTTCCCCTTTTCCTTATGTTTTGATGAGAAATAGCCTTTATTTTTGCATTTGGCTTGTACTGTCTAAGCCCAGAGTAAATACAGTTACATGAATTAATATATAAGAAAATATAAAATCGTGGAATCTTAAAGTTAGTAATAACACGGAGGTCATAATAAAATGCATCTCTTATTAATTTGTATGGTGCTTTACAGTTTTCATAAAGTTTTACACATTAAGTTTCATTTACCTTCCAAAATAGCTATGTGTGTGGTAAGCATGGAAGTTGTTACCCGCGTTTTACAGATGAGGAAACTACGGCTTATAAAGGATAAATAACTTGCCCAAGGACACATGGCTAATAAGTGAAGCTGTACTAGAGAATAAGTCTTCTTACTTTAGCTCAGTACACTATACCACTGCCCTCTCCCCAATTTCCTTCAGAACAAGCTACATTGCGTAATAATTTCTGGAATCTGTAAGTTATATGTAACAGCCTGTATTATAGTTGTTCAACTCTTTCTATTATATTGATATGAAAAACCAAAAATGTATGTATATAAATACTAAGATATTGAGTGGAAAGTAATAAGATTTTCTCATGTAGTTTGAAAACTAACAAAAGAGGAATTTAAAAGTAGTTTGAGAAAGATTAATCTAGCTAGAATATGTGTATTATTTCCTAAAGGTAATTTTTTTGAAGGAAGACATACATTTGGATATATGAGCACTTAATTTTTCCTCTTTGTAAGGTTTTTTTTTTCAGTATTTGTATTTATCTTACTATGCAATAAAAAATGTACTAGGCCATTTCCCCATCAGGCATGACATTGATAAAAGGTATATTACATATGTTCGTTTTGCCTTTGCATTTTAGAATGTAAGAATAAATGAATTAATTACTGTTATAAAAGACCAGACCTTTGTCCTGATCCCAAATATTTTTCATACTAACACTGTGAAAGTCTTATTTCATACTCAGGAATGATATTCGAAAGATTCAACAACTAATACACAGTGAGTGATCAATCAGAATCCATGCTGGATGTAGACACCGGTGTGATGGCATCAGTGCATGCTGGTGCTCGGTCAGCCCTGCTCGTGGTCACATAGCGCCTTGATACTTTCTTGGGTTCATTTTTTGTTTTAAAATTTTTTATTGGAACAGTTGTAGGTTTACAGAACCATCATGCAGAAAGTATAGAATTCCGATATACCCCCCTCTCATACACACAGTTTCCCCTATTATGAACATTCTACATTAGTGTGGTGTTTCTGTTACAATTCATGAAACAATATTCTTATGATTGTGCTATTAACTTTAGCACACTGTTTACATTGTGTTATACAGTTCTATAAGTTTGTGTGTGTGTGTGGTTACTTATATACAACCTTAAATTTCCCTCTTTATCTCTTTTCTTTTGTTTTTTTTTTTTTTGTATCCAAAATGTTTATTGGGATGGTAACCCACTCGTCTTCCTTCAGGGTGCTTTTAGTGCAGCTTGCGTCTGAAGGAGCATCCTTCTGTAAGCCTTGCAACCTACCTCCAGTAGGTTGGCAGAGGACAGTGGAACAACCAACACACAAAACTCCTGTTTGTGCATGGCTAAAGACCGTGGTGATTTTA
Organism: Tolypeutes matacus; assembly: GCA_026826555.1. Taxonomy (NCBI): domain Eukaryota; kingdom Metazoa; phylum Chordata; class Mammalia; order Cingulata; family Chlamyphoridae; genus Tolypeutes; species Tolypeutes matacus. The sequence continues at coordinate 2,902,153 of JAKSZT010023082.1, forward strand.
TAGCATCCTGGGCATTTTACATCCATGAAGTAGGAATTGGGACTCTGCACCAGGAGCTGCTTCTTGTGTTTCCTCTTTTCCTCTTCTGGAGAGGGATGGGAGGAGATCAAAAATATGGAACGCTTCACGAATTTGCGTGTCATCCTTGCGCAGGGGGCCATGCTAATCTTCTCTGTATCGTTCCAATTTTAGTATATGTGCTGCCGAAGCGAGCACTATCTCTTTTCAAATATACAATTCAGTGGTGTTCATCGCATATACAACGTTGTGCCTCCATCCCCATGCCATTGCCAAAATTTTTCCATCACCCCAAACAGAACCTCCATACCAATGAAACCTTAATTCTGCATTCCTCTCCCTGTTTTGGCTCCTGGTAACCTGTAGTCTAGTTTCTGATTTCATGAATAGGCATATTTTGCTTATTTCATATAAGTGTGATGTTAGAGTATTTGTACCCTTGTGCCTGGCTTATTTCACTCAGCATGATGTCTTCCAGGTTCCTGGGGTTCTTATATATTCATTCTTTCATTTGATCTGGTGTGGGGGGGTATATAATGTCATTCCCTTTTTGTCAGTTAAGGGAATCACAGCTCAGAGAGGTTAAAAGTAGGGCCCCTGAGAATGAAAGACTTTTAGCTCTTAGTTCAGAGTTCTTCCTGGGGTAGAAGTTCCCCTTTTTTCTTCAGGGGAAAGTGAAGAGATGAGAGATGCTATTTTTGACAGGACAAAAAACAGCTACTTCCAGGGAGAACTCAAGGTAGGTGGCAGGTAGAATGAGCATCCCCTACTCCCACCCCCACTAGAATCTTCTTGTTTCTAGCTAATTCACAGGCTCAAGGGAAAGAGCAGCTTTTTTTCCCCCTATGGAAGCACTAACTCAATCTCTTCTCTCCATATTCTCAGGGATATTAAGAACAAAGCCTTACTTGAAAAGTACATTCTTTTAATTGCTTGTGTTTTTTTTCCCTCTCTCTCCTCCTTCCACAGAATGGTCTCCCCTCAGGGCACAATCCATATGTTTTTAATGGTGATTTTGTAGATCGAGGAAAAAATTCCATAGAGATCCTAATGATCCTGTTTGTGAGTCTTCTTGTCTACCCCAGTGACATGCACTTGAACAGAGGGAACCATGAAGATTTTCTGATGAATCTGAGGTAACTTAGGCCTTTAGATTTCCACTTTTGTTTCCTGCTCTGGAAAATGCTGCCACATTTAGTTCCTAGCTGAGAGTTAGAGGTGAGGGAAGAGGAGTGGGGATGAGGAGAATCTTAAGGAAGACCTCAATTCTTACCTCTATTTACAATCCCCAGTCTTCAACTGAGTGAGTATAAATTGCTCTGAAGCCCCTTTCCTGTCTTTTCTTCTAATTCTATTCTTTTCATTCTGTTCTTAATCTTTTGGCTTTCCTTAGATTTTATCTCAGAAACTAGTACTGTGGTATTCACTGATGTGTGTATTTTTTATGACATGGTAATTGCTTCTGGCATAGTCGTTCATAAACATATTTGAGAACAGCTGTAACATTGCATTTCAACTATCTGCCTCACTGAATATTTGAGGAATAAAGATTCATTAAATGGTTTAAGAATTTTTGCTGAAAGGCACAGTAAGTGACAAATGTTCCCTTTTGCTTTTTTTCTTTTTCTTATTTTATGAAAAACAGAAACTAGTTTGCTCTCGGGCAGTAGAAGGCATGGCATGCTTCATGCTTGTGGTACTGGGCTTTTGGGTGCCGTGGTTCAAGCTCAGCAACTGATTATTTTTCTTTTGTGTGCAGTTTTGGCACCTGTTATGAGTACAGAGTTTCAATTCCTGTTCTCAGGTGTGGAAGGAAATGCTGAGACTTTGAACGAAATTATCCCAGTACTATTATCAGAGGTCCATTGTATGTAACACAGCTCAAAACTTTTATTTGGGCATGCCATTTATTCTTTCATTTATTCAGTTAGCCGATCATATTTATCTAGTGCCTACAATGGTTAAGGAAAAAGACATGGCCCCAGCACTCATGGAGTTTACATCTAGCAGGGATGACACACGGTGAGCAGGCTTTTCAAATGTGATGAGTTTGTAAAGGCGGGACTCCACCTTGTCTGAGGGGTGATGGAAGTTTCTCCTATAGAAGTGTGGTGTTAGCCTGAGACCTGAAGGATGAATTAGGCAATCATGGGAGAGCTGGGGTGGCGGAGAAAAGGGGGTGGCAGGAATGGGAAAGAGTGTTCCATAGTGAGGAGGAGGCAACCTTATTCAGAGCCTGAGACAAGACTTTTTAGACTTGAAAGAAGTTCAGGAGGGCAGGAGCATAGAACGAGGGGCAGGATGGTACATGGTAGGACTGGAGAGATTTGAAGTGGTTGGATCATGCAAAGGAATTTGGACTTTTTTTTTAAAGGTGACAGAAAATCATTGATAATGTGTGTTTTAGAAAGCAGCAGTTTAAGAAGAAGGAGAGGGACAAGAGTGGATACAAGGAGACCAATTAGGAAATAGTTGAAGAGATAGATGATAGATTCTTACTTATACCAGGATGGTGGCATTGGAGATGCACAGAAATAGTTTGATTGAAGAGGAGTTATTGCAATGATGATTTAGGGCCTGATAACATGATATGGGGGATTTGGAAGAGGAGGGAATCAAGATGATCCCCAGGTTCCTGGTTCAAGTTTGGGTACAGCACCATCATTCACTAATATTGAGAACATGGAAAGAAGAACAGGTTGGGATGAGGGAGGATAAGTTTAGAGTAATCTGATTTGAGGTGTTGTTAAGTGGACAGTTTAAGGATATTTGTCCAGAGCTCAGAAACGACATGTGGCATGGAGTATCCTTCTGTGGTATTAACATATAGCTAGTAAATGAAGCTTGGGGTAGGGACGAGATTGCCGAGAAAGTGAAGGGAAAAGAGGGCAGAACCTGAAGAAACTCCAACATTTAAGGCTAGGGAGAGGAGTAAAACTTGCAAAGGAGATTCAGAGTAGCCAGAAAGGAAGGAGGAAAACCAGGATATTTGTAATGGAATCTAAGAGAAGGAAAATTTTCAAGAAGGACAGTGAGGTCAACTGTATTTATTTCATGCTTCAGAGAAGGCAAGAATGATGAGAACTGCAAGGTGTCCATTGGATTTAACAAAGCTGAGACCTTTGGTGAGTGCAGGACTGAATTCATCTCCAAAAACATGTCATATGGCAGAGGCCTGACATGACATGATTTGCTTGGAAAACTGGAGTAAGTTAGGTATTGCAGCTTCCCCATGTTGAGTATGAAGGGTACATACTATTGTCCTAAGTCAAGGAAAAGTAATTGAAAAAATTCCATCATTAAATCTCCCATAGCTAGTGCTATTCAGGTATTGAAATTCCCGAAGCTTTTTTTTTAGGTACTAAGGCCGGGGATTGAACCCAGGCCCTCATATGTGGAAAACCGGCACTCAACCACTGAGCCACATCAGCTCACCTGAGTTGTTTTTTTTTCATTTGTTTGCTTGGGTTTTTTTTGTTGTTGTTGTTGTTTGTTTGTTTGTTTGTTTGTTTTTAGGAGGCGCTGGGAACTGAACCCAGGACCTCCCATGTGGGAAGCAATTACTCAAACGCTTAAGCCACAACCACTTCCAGGACGCTTTCTATTAAAACCCTGAATACATGAACTATATCAGAGAGAGCATAAAGAGCCAACTTGCTACCTTCTAGGCTTTTCTTCATCTTTGTTCAGTCTTTTTTTTTTTAATCATTCATTCACAGTAAGATATAGGATATCTGAGAAATTTTACCTAAAGGAAAGACTTTCTCCCATGCAGCACCTCCAGCTGCCACAACACACTTATCTGAATATTTGCAGCATTTATACAGCCTGTGCCCACCACATACTTCTTAAATTGTTTTATGAAAATTTATCTTCTTTCCCCAGCTATACTATAACCAAGATGCTGGCATTGATTGCTTTTGTTCTTTCCCATCATGCCTAACACAGATTTGGGTAAAAATAGTCCAACTGGTCTAGTTTCTTAAATTCTTGATACTTGTAATAGTGAGATGTCAAGGACTCCCTTTTTTCCCACGATTCATGTAAGTAGGAGTTATTAACATTCAAATCCCATGATTTTTTTTCAGGTATGGCTTCACAAAAGAAGTTTTGAATAAATATAAGGTAAGACACACACACATACATGTATTTCATTCTCTTTGTTATTTTATACATAGAAGTAAAACAGTGTCAATAAAGACCAGATTGATGCTTCAAGGAGGGTGATGGGGGAGGGGGGTTAGTTAAGAATCCATGTAATGAAATAAAAGCACAGCAGGAAGCTCTGGCCAGGATAGAGTCTCATATTTTCTTTCTGGACTAAACCAATCTTTTTCCTTGTGACTTTTGTATAAGTTTCATCATAGACACAAAAGTACCATGTGGACACTGCCCCCATCCAAAAACACCTAGTGAAGTCAAAAGCAGGACAAGGAAGGCTTGGATGAGAGACTGGATGGCTAGATACCTGGGGTCCCTTGGCTTCACATCATTGCTTTTCTAGGTGCTGTTATTTCCTTATGTTTGGAAAGAAATTGTGGTATTAAAAGAAAAAAAGTAATTCATTCACCCACCCACTAATGAATCTAGTTCCAGTCTCTCAGCTTATATGGTTTCTGAAATTCGAAGACATCCTCAAGCCCTAACGTATTTCAGTACATGGTATGTATTCTTTCACAGGAAGAGTGAATTCTTAGCAAGAGGGTGTTTGCTCCGGCACCAAGATCATCCTGGCGGAATCAGGGGGCCAGAGCAAGTTAGCAGAGAGACAGAGGGCATAAACAATGAATGCATTCTTTTTCACTGAGAACTGTATCCTGTTTGCTAAGGAGATAGAATAATTAGAAGATTAAAGTCCACATAGCATGGGGCTTAAGAGCCTAGGCCCCTTCTGAGTAGAACAGAACTGAATTCAGGTCCCGGCTCCATATTTATACCTCATGTGACCTCATATGAGTTGCTTTACCTCCCTAAATCTCAATTTCCTTTCATTAAAACAGGGATAATAATAATGCATTTTTAAAAGGTTGTGAAAATTAACCCAATATACTGCCTGGTACATAGTATGCCCCAAATAAGTGGTAGCTATTATTATTATTATTATTATTATTATTATTATTATTATTATTATTTGAATGAAAAAGGAAAGTGTGAATGCATGTGAATAAATGCATATGAATGAAAATAATTGTACACATGGGTGTGAATACCACCACTAAAGAGGAATGCAAAAGAAGGCATGTGGCAAGTCCAAGAAAGACATTTGGAGTCAGAATATGTTCATGGTCTTCCATCCTCGTGACTCATCTCATTGCTACCATACCTGTATGGGAGGTCCAGGAAAAGAGAGCCTCTTTTCATTGGGACCTACCCAGAGTTGTATTATAACCCTGTAGTTCATAAGTATGTAATGAGCACTGCTTAGAGGTTTCTGCCCTTATAGAAAGTTAGTATCTAAATTTATCTTTTTTGGTCAATGAACAATTGGTATCTAAATTTGTCTTTTTTGGTCCAATTCCAATTTAGAGGCCACCTCCTCCATGATGTTTTCCTTGAACTCTTGGTAGGGCTTAATTTTCTCCTTCTCTATACTCCTGGAGCCCTAGTTTCAGATTTAGATTCAGATTCAGATTATAGCACTTATTTTAGCCATTTGTATACATTTCTTATCTTCCCTACTCAGTCGTGTGTTTCTTGAGGGCACAGACTATGTCTTCTCACTTAACATCAGTAAATGTTTGTCAGATCTAATGGTTGTCCTTGAAGTGACAAATAGCAGGAACCACCCAGGACCACAGCTGTGAATGGCCTGGTGTGTCCACTTCTACTGGTATTCTTCTCTGTTCTAAGGGATTAATGTTTGGCCCAGATTTGACATGGCAGTAGCCTGGCTCCAAGCTTCATCAACTAACTACCAAGGATTTTTCTGAAACAGATTGAGTGGTCTAATATTGCCATGAAACATAAACTTTGATTGAAATATATTCCTTTTTAAAGGTTCTAGTTGGTTAGTGATATTATGCTGATTTCCTTTGGGTGGCCTGAAAATGGTTGTATTTTGTCCATACATTGTAAATATTCAATAAACCGGAACCTATCGGAAAAACAAAGGGTACTCAAGCTCTTTCCTTACAGCTACATGGACGAAAAATCTTGCAACTCTTGGAAGAAGTCTATACCTGGCTCCCAATTGGTACAATAGTTGACAATGAAGTTCTGGTCATACATGGTGGGATATCAGAGTCCACAGATTTGAATGTACTCCACCATCTAGAGAGAAACAAAGTAAGAAGTAATGTTTGCATAAATCTTGTCTTAGAAATATGTAAGGCTATGTGTACTCCTTTTTGTTTATTATTCTGTATTTATTTGTGTTTTTGTAGTGGTTGTAACTGAAAAGATTAGTAAAAATTTTAAGAAAAATCTATGATTGCATGATAAAGAACCAAATAGGTAGCCTATAGCTGGAAAATATTTTTAAAATTCATGGTGGAAGGAGAAAAATGAGGAAACTTTGGCATTTCATATTGTTTTTTAAAGTGAAAAGTCTGGATTTTTTAAAGCAAAATCTCAGTTTATTTTTGAATTGATATAATTCCCCTTATACTTCAAATGGCTTAGTGTAGTTTTTTGAAATATTTTAAACCTAAACAATCGTATTAAAGACAACAGAAGTAGAGCAGGAACACATATAGACCGTTGGCAGGAAATGGACACACGGTGCCAGCACAGATCCCACACTTAGTGAAGGGCTTCCTCGGGTGGGCCTTGTAGAGGGAGGGGTGTGATCTTCCTCCTCTACCAGTGCCAAGAGGAAGCTCCCACCTGGCCGTGTATGTGTGTGTGTGTGTGGGGGGTACCCTACAGAGGCACCCCATGAGCATGAAGGCCAATAGCAGCTGTGGAGCCAGAGGATCAGCTATGGTCCTAGTGAGAAACCTGAACTCTGATGCCTCAGGATTGATAAACTTCCAACCCATCTGGGCAGCTGGGGTCTGGATCTGAAATTTAATTTGCTGTAGACACAAATGTGACACTTATTGCACCTTGAGGTTTTGGAGCCTTTATACCTTTTTACACATATGGATGATAATATTGTCCTTTTCATTTCAGCTTACCCCTCCTCTGAGAAGCCTTCCACAACCTCCAGACTACATCAGGTCCCCTTTTGTATACTCTCAAGCCCCTTGTGGGTATCCTTCATAACAGTTACAAAGATAGATAAATAAGGAATTGTGGTACTGTTTGTTTACTATTTTCTCCTGCTTCTCCAGTTCCCTGCTCTAGCCCCAACATTTAAGATATAGTAAATACTTAATCAATGTTTGCTGATTACCTGGGTAGGAACTTTTTTACGACCCCACTCCTGATTGTGTGGTGATTTTACATGTCTCCCTCCTCCCCGACCCAGTGATGACCACACTGCCTGGCTTCCACCTGTTCTCCTGGTGGAATTATTAATAGCACTCCCTTTCACTCTAAGAAGTACTGCAGATGCAATAAATTTTAAGGTCACCCTAAATTTAAGGCACCTTGCTCATGCTATCAAGCCAATAAGACCTTTTGATTAACACGACATAACCAGTGTTAACCTGAGAGGGTAAGATTCCAGCAAATAGCAAGGGAATATGATGCTTTTGTTAGTCAAATGTTGGCAGGCACATGGCGGGAATGCCACAGTCTACCACATGCCCTATGACAACAGCACTCATCAGCCGTGGCAGCTGCTACTAACTGATCAGATTGAAATTTACTTTCCTGCTTGATTTATTTTCCTGAGGTTTGCCTGAGCAGCCAGCCCTATCTAGGACTTTTTGAGATACTAAGACCATTTCTCTGGAATGCCAATTACTGTCTCTATAGAGAACCTAAGTAGAGAGCCCCCTTGGTGTGGTAAAGACCACAAGGCTCTGAAATCAGGCAGATGTAGCTAGGTTTACACCCTGCCTATGCTGCTTCCTGGCTGGGTGACTTTGGGCAAGATACTAGTTTTCTAAGCTTCAGTTTTCACACGTATAAATTGGAGATAAAAATACCTACCATATTGAATTGCTGGGAGAATATAATTACCTACATAACATAAACAGAATAGCCTAGAGTAAGCACGAAATATATACTTTCCTTCTCCCATTCTCTTTTCCTCTTTCCTGATACTCAGGTCTGAGGTTTGAATTTCAGTGACCAATACAGACCCTGGGGAGAAGTTTTGGGGCCAGGAATTTTTCCAGGATACCTCAAATTTTACCCCCTTCAGGGGTCACTGTGCCCTCTACTCATAAGACTGGTTTTAAAGATAGAAATTTTGACTTGTATATGTTTTGTATCTGCTATCCCTCCTTGAGTGAGGTTGAACTTGCAGCACATATTTGTTGAATTGAACCATAGTGAAAGCAGGCTCAAGCTTCTGTGACTCTCAGACAAGATGCAAAAGTAGATTTCCAAATTAAATTGTATAATCCCCACTTTCCTATCCCATAGGACCCTCCAACTGTAGGGGTGACCCATACTTCCTGGTTTACACCTGTTGTCATGGTGCAGTTGTTCATAGGGGAGGAGTAGAGTTGGGGAAACCTGATGTTAACCTCCATTTAGGTTCATTAAAGGCATTTTGTAAGGTGGAGCAGGTTGGGGACCAAAGCAGAGAGACAGAGAAGAAAGATTCTATAAGACTCTGGTTTACTGTTCTTCTAACTCCCTGGCATCAGTTGTGGGAAGGGATGGCTAGTAGGACTCCAGAAGTAAATGGTGGTGTGGCACCTTAGGGAGAGCTGAGGTAAAGTATTCTTATCCCAAGTAGCCTTGAAAACTACAGAGCCACACACGCTTAAGAGACCGTGTAATCTTGCCCAGTGAGCTTACCAGAGGTGAGTTGTGTGGACCTAAGTCCAGAGGATCTACCCAGAATGTTCTGCCCTGTCTAGGAGCTGGGGAGATTTTCTGGGGAGAGACGGAGATGTTACACTATGAACTCGCTAGTAATATCTGAGTTTTAATTTCCAACTGGCTCAATGAGACAGGACCTCAGAATACGATTTAATTTAATTTTTGAAAATTAAAGATAAGACTTCATACACACCCTGGTTTGTAGAAGAAACAGTGTCTATCACAGAGAATTATCCATCACTGAAGTATGGCCACCAATGTAACAGAAGCACTATTACAAATTCAGTTTTGTTTAAAGGTATGGTGCTACAAAGAAATGAGCATAAAATTACAGTGTCAGGTTGTGTAAGGGAATGCAGAAGGGATTATAGTAATTGACTTGCTATCAGAAGGACATTTTGTTTCCCAAAGAAATACAGCAGCTTTGTTGCTAGGATCAGAGAACACAATCAATTGCTGGCAGGGTCAGGTTGAGAACCACGTTGCATTTAGGTTAAAAAATTTTCAACCTCTAATCCCTTTTGAGAATTTTCTTGGACACAGATGTACTTTCTCCCATTTATCCAGGAAAACACAACAAAATGAAAAGCAGCCATCCTCTTAAAAGGTATTCCTGAACTCCTCAAAGCCTGTTGATTCTCTTAGCTCCCTGAATAGATAAAGGCTCAGAGGAAGACTAGTTTTGCCTGCCCTGGCATCTTCTCTTTCCTGTGATGATGCCTCGGAACATGTTTAGTGCCTACAGCTGTGGCCTCTGATGTCTCCTAGAAACTCAAATGGGAAACTTTTCCTGTTGGGTAACTTACAAACAGGATTTAACAGACTCACTTTACAGAGAGCAATGGGATCAATGAGATAAAGGAGGTGGGTGAGATGAAAAGGTCACCGTGTCTCTCATTAGGTTGAGGCACAATAAATATAGGCAGAATACCAACTGATCCTAACATTTCTGCATGCAACTCACTAAGCATAGTGTTTGGCTATGCATGAATTTGTTTTGTAGATGAAATCTGTGCTGATACCTCCAGGACCAGTAAATGGAGATCCTGTCTCTGACTTGAGGAAAGCTAAAGCAGGTGAAAGCATGACGTCTGGCAAATCAAATACATCCCTTTCTGAGCAGTTATCGAAACAGGAATGGGAACAGGTAGGTGATCAAAACTCTACAGAAACCCAGTGTTCAACAAAGTGGCAACACAGACATAGTGTAGATGTCGTTTTCCTTTACAATATACAGATAAAAATGACTTTACCTTTATAAGCAGATCACACCATTTCTATCTGAATTCATCACTATATTTGTAACAACTTTATTGATATATAATTCACATACCATATTATTCACCCATTTAAAGTGTACTATTCAATGGTTTTTGGTATATTCCCAGAGTTATATAACCATCGCCATAATCTAATTTTAGAACAGTTTCATCAACTCCAAAAGAAACTTCATACTCATTAGTAGTCACCCACCATTCCCTCCACCCCGCCCCTTCCCCTGCAGCCTTAGAAAACACAAATCTGCTTTCTGTTTCTTTAGATTTGCCTATTCTGGACATGTTCTATAAATGGACTCATTAATATGTAGTCTTTTGTGTCTGCCTTCTTTCACTCAACACAATTGTTTTGAGATTTATCCATGTTGTAGCATGTATCAGTACTTCATTCCTTCTTATTGCTGAATAATATTCCATTGTATGGATATACCACATATCTTGTTTATCCATTCATCAATTATTGGGCTTTTGGCTATTATGAATAATGCTGCTATAAATATTCATGTATAAGTTTTTGTGTTAACATGTGTTTTCACTTCTCTTGGGTATACACCTAAGAGTAGAATTGCTGTGCCATAAGTTAACTCTAAGTTTAACATTTTGAAGAACTTCCAAGTATTTTCCCAGGTGGTACATTCCCACCCTCTGTGTATGAGGGTTCCAATTTCTCCACATCCCCACCAACACTTGTTTTTTGTCTGTCCTTTTAATTATAGCTACCCTAGTGAGTGTGAGGTGGATCTCATTGTAGTTTTGATATATATTTCCCTAATAACTAATGATGTTGAGCATTTTTTCCTGTGATTATTGGCCATTTGCATATCTTCTTTGGGAAAAATGTCTGTTCGAGTCCTTTGTCCATTTTTTAATAGAAAGCTATGAGGCAATAAGCTCTGCAGATGTCTGGAGAAGACTGTTTTAGGCAGGGAGAATAACCAGTGCAAATACTCTAATAAGACCATGCCTTGTGTAGTTGAAGTGGAGTAAACGAGGGGAGAGAGTAATAGGGGTTAAGGTCAGAGGAATAAGTGGGGTTGAGGTGGGTGGGAAAGAGGTAGATCATGGAGGAACTTGCAGATCATTGTTAGCGTTTTGGCTTTTTATTATAAGGGAAATGGGAAGCCATTGCAGGATTCTGAGCAGAACAATGACAGGATCTGACTTAAATTTTAAGAGGATTACACTGGTGATTGTAGGGTGGCACGGGTGGAAACAGGGAGATCATTTAGGAGACTATTGCAATAACCCAGACAAGAGATTATGGGGACTTAGACCAGTATGTTAGAAGAATTGGGGTTGAGGAGTGGTTAGATTCTGTATAGATTTTTTAATGTAGAGCCTACAGAATTTCCTTAATTGGATGTGGGGTATGAAAGAGAAGACTGAAAGATGATTCCAGTGTTTTTGCTTTGTGCAATTGAAGGATGGAGTTGCTGTCATTTGATATGGTTTGGTGGTGGGAATATCAGAAGTTCATTGGGGGCGTGTTCAACTTGATATGTCTATTAAACATCCAAGTGGAAATATTGACTAGTAGTTGGACACTAGAGTTTGGAGGTGACCTCTTACTTTGATTCCATTGGTGTATATGTCTGTCCTTGTGCCAGTACCATGTTGTTGTGTTTTTTTTTTGTTTGTTTGTTTTTTTTTTAGTACCATGTTGTTTTGATCACTGTAGCTTTGAAGTAAGTTTTAAAATCGAGAAGTGTGTGTCCTCCAACTTTGTTATTCTTTTACAAGATGATTTTGGCTATTTGGGGTATCTGATCCTTCCATATAAATGTGATGATTGCTTTCCATTTCTGCAAAGAAGACTGTTGGAAATTTGATCCACCTCTCTCCCCAACCCCAAAGTCAACATTTTCAGCTAATATAGATATCCCTAGTGAAGTCCAAAAATGGAGAGAAGTGTTCTGGGTAATATTAAATCATTTCTTTTTTTTTTTAATCGACTTTATTTTTTCTTTTTGGTGTACGGTTCTATGAGTTCCCCCCCACACACACACTTGCTGTCTGTGTCCATTCGCTGGGTGATCTTCTGTGTCTGTTTCTTGCCTTCTCATTTTTCTCCCCCAGGCTTCACTGGGATTCAATCCTAGGGACCTCCAATGTGGGAAAGAGGCACCCTGTCACTTGTGCCACCTCAGTTCCTGGTTTCTGGCGTGTCTCGCCTTGGCTCTCCCCTGAGTCTCTTTTTTGTTGCGTTATCATCTGGCTGTGTAGCTCGATGGGCCTGACTCGCCAAGTGTCTGCGCGGGCCTGTGGCTGCCACACGGGCCTGGCTTGCCTGCTTGCCTTTTTTCTTTCTTTCTTTTTTTAAAAAGTTTTGCCAGGAGGTACCGGGGATTGAACCCGGGTCCTTCCATATGGTAGATGGATGCCCAACCACTTGAGCCACATCTACTTCCCTCATTTCTTGATTATGTTTCAAGATGACAAAAAGTTCAAAGAATTACTATTACCTAGCCAAAGGGAAGCCATGACAGTTAGTTCAGCATCTTCTTTTGCCAGGCACTTGTCAACCTCCTTTCACCCAGCTAGCCTCCTATGTAACCCTTACAACCTGGTGAGAAAATTGAGGCTCCAAAGAGTGAAATGACTTGTTTGAGGTTACTTGGCCAGTCAGTGAATGATAGAGCAGGATTTGATCCCACTTCTGACTCTAATGCATCTTGTGTAGGAACTGAGAAGTTAAACACTTCCTAATAAAACTCAACTCATGTTCCATCTTTACTTCTTTACTAAAGGTCAAATTATGTCCCCAAAACATGAATTCATGGTAAGAGCCAACTATGACTCAGTTTAAAATGCAAGTGTTATTTTGTCATAAACACCAGCAAAGTAAAAGGGTTCCATTCTATTTATTTATAGGAGCGAGAGGAGAATTATGGTCTGAGTCTTCTCTGGGTGGTTTGAATTTTCACTTCAATCAGCCATCAAAAACTCTGCAAGTTGGGGAGTGGATGTTGCTCAAGTGATTGAGCGCCTGCTTCCCATGTATGACATCTTGGGTTCGATCCCCAGTACCTCCTAAAAACAAACAAACAAATGAAAAAAACCAGCTCTCATTGGGAAGCAGATGTAGCTCAGTGGTTGAGCGCCTGCTTCCTATGTTCGAGGTCCTGGGTTCAATCCCTAGTACCTCCTAAAAAAAAAAAAAAACTCTGCACATCTCTGGTATGTGCCTAGTGGGGGAGGGGGCGCTCTGACCAGGTGCTTATCATTCAATAGTGGTTCTGCTATGAGGATTCTTCTTTCCATCACACTGTCTTTTCTGTCACTTATTTCTAGTTCCTCTGCAATACCAAACATATGAATGTATATACAGTCAGGTTTAGTGGGATAACCATTTCTGGCCCTCTTCTCAAGACCTGATTTGGACCCACTAGAAAAATTGTATAATTTACAGTGCATGCTTCTTCAGGTCCTCAAAGGAAATGTAGAAAATATAGATTCTTATAATCTTAGTCTCTTAGAACTTTGAGATACTTTACTGGTCATCTGCTCTAAACCTCTGATTTTAAAGATTTAGAAAGTTATACCCAGATAGTTTTCTCAAGGCTGTACAGCTTTATTGACAAAGTTAACTTTTTCTCACTACTGCTTAAGCTCTGATAGAAGTTTAAATAAAGAAACATTATACATAGATTGGAGCCACAAAGAGGGCACCTCTGATTTTCTATGAAAAATATTCTTAGAAACTTGGATCTCTAGTCCTGGCATTTGTGTAGCCTGCATTTGCCTCTTTTGGCCCCAAAAAGAAATGTGATGCTAATAACATACTTATGGATTTAGGAGAACACACTGTGGAAACCAATCTGGCTAAAAGCTACAGAATCTATTTCCTTTCTTTCTTTTTTTTTTTTTTTTTTTAGATAATATAATGTCTTAAGGGCAGCTGAATCTATTTCCAAAACTGAGAACGTACTTATCAAGGGGGAACAAAGGGGGAGAGATGCTTTAGGACAGGGGTTCTTAACCAGGGGGTCCGTGGTTCTTAACCAGGGGGTCCTTAACCTTAGGGGTAAGTGGAAAGATTTCAGGGGGTCCATGAGCTTGAATTGAAATAAAAAAAAAAACATGATTCTTGTGGGGACGTGTTGGTGCAAGTGTCATATATTTATTAAATAATACACAGTATAGTGTGGACTTAGTGAGGGGTCTGTGGTGTTCACCTGACTGGCAGAGGGGTCCATGGAACAAAAAAAGGTTAAGAACCTATGCTTTAGGAGGTATTTTTGGACGAACCGTTTTCTATATTTGTGATGGGGAAAAGCAAGGGCTTCCTCAGGCTGTGTGCTCAGCAGGATAAAAACTCAGGCCAAAGCAGCTGGGAGGCCCACCTTATCTCTCTAAACGTGTGTTCATTATGGGGAGTTACTTTCTCCTCTGAATGTGCAATGAAGCTGTTTTAGAGAAAAGACTGTAGATTCAACAATGGTGAAACAAGTATGATGGATTTTTAAGGACAAAAAAAATATAAGGACCATTTCTTCACAATTAAAATATTGCTAAGTTGGTTATTGTTATTGCCAAACTGGTTATTGGAGATGAGCAGAAAGGGATTGGGATGGCTATGGACATTAAAATTATTTTGGAAAGGATTCATGGAAAGATGAGTATGAGACAATTTTCAAGGAGGAATGAGAAAATTTGCTTCAGGATATTTCTGGCAAATAAGTTGGAATCTAGACTGACAGACTCTCACTTATAAATAGCAGCCTAATCTGGTTTGTTGTTCAAAGGTTGTTGATATTCTGTGGAGTGATCCCAGAGGCCAAAGAGGCTGTTTCCCGAACAAAAGTCGAGGAGGAGGCTGCTACTTTGGACCAGACATTACCTCCAAGATTCTTAGTAAATACCACTTGAAGATGCTCGTTAGGTCTCATGAGTGTAAGCCAGAGGGTTACGAGATCTGCCATGATGGGAAGGTAAGCTCACACTATCAGTGATGTTCTCACAGTCATCCTTCCCACCAGCATAGTTTTCTCTTCAGAGTGGTATGTTGACCCAGAAGCCCATGGGAAGGTGTCTTCCCTAGTACCAAAATGGAAGGCCATGCTTGAGTACACAGAAACAGGAGACTGGGGGTTCCCAGAGGTTATTTAAGGGGTCTCACTGCTCCTCACCCTCAGAAATCTTTGGCTTAATTGCCTAATCTCCCCTAATCCCAGAGATAGAAATTTCTGGCACACAGCACTAATCACACACACAGCAAGGCATCTTCCTTTATTAATTGTAAGGCAAATCTCTGGTATAGTGGGAAGAAGAATGTATTTACCCTCACAGAGAGCACAAAAGGTAGCAGTGAATCCAGTTTGTTTTCTTGCACCTTTTGTACTTTCCCCACAAAGGGCAGAGCCATGCAACCCCCTTCCCTTCAACTCGCTGAGTAGGTGATCTCCAGCAACTTGCTTGCTGTGGGCAGTTTAGCTGGGCCCAATAAAATGGAATGGGTTGTGCTCTGTCAGTGGTGTCTGATAAGGCTAGAAGAGGAACAGCCAAGGAACTGGCTTCTTGTACCATGTTGCCCTGGGATGCTCCTTTCTCTAAAGCAAACAGCAGTGAATAAAAATGAATATCAAATTGCATGGCATTTCCTTCGATGTCAACATTTTCACTTTTCTTAACTCTATTAATTCATTTTAGGCTCATACTAACATTGCGAGATGAGTGAGGCAAGTATTATATAAGTTTTCTTTGCAATAAGAAAACTGAGAGATAATAGCATTGGTTTGTCTGAAGTAACATACTCATTAGAGTGGAACTGGGCTTAAGCCAGGTTTCTTGTCACAGATAAGTATCGTCCTCCCATACTCCACCACAGCCCCAAGGCTGGTTTCTTTCAAAAATGGCAGCTGGGATTCCTTATTCTAGCCACTATTTCCCTGCCCTTAAAGCACTGGTTTTATGGGGTCTGGAACCCTCTAAATGACTCAGCTCCAAGGAAATGAAAAAGACAGTGATACTGGACAAGTATTATTTTGAATGCACAAATATTATGAAGAAAGGACAAAAAAGATTTATCCCCTTGGAAAATCAGAATTTGCAAAACCGAACATTAAGAAGGATTCCAAGGCATGGAACTAAAATTATACACAGGATTGCAATACACTGGGGATATTGGAGGAGTGATTAGAAGTGAGTACTCCGTTGGACACTGATTTTTAAAAAAAGTCTTGTTTTCCTCTAAGGGAATCACAGGAAATCACCTCATATTCAGTGGTTATGAAGTTTGTTTGATTTTTGCTGTTTAAGAATTATAGATATTTCTGTCTTTGTTAATGACCTTTTGAGAATTAAATTTACATGAGCCTCACCCTCTTTTTCTTTTATCAGGTTATTACTGTATTTTCTGCATCTAATTATTATGAAGAAGGCAGCAATCGAGGAGCTTACATCAAATTGGGTCCTGGTACAACCCCTCGATTTATCCAGTACCAAGTAACTGGGTTAATATGCCCAAGGCCTCTTTACCAAAGGTGTGTATATTCTGAGGAGAATTCTGAGCACTTGTATGTATTGTTGACCCAGTAAAACCCATCCTGAGTGACAAAGAGCAACCTCAGAGTGAAGACAACTACTTACTGGTTACTTTTTTTTTTTTTTTTTAAGATTTTATTTATTTATTCATTTATCCCCCCCTTGCTGCCTGTGCTCTCTGGGCCAGCTAACCACGCCGTGCGGGCGGGCTTGCCTTCACCAGGAGGCCCCGGGAACCGAACCCGGGGCCTCCCATATGGTAAACGGGAGCCCTACTGATTGAGCCACAGCCGCTTCCCCATTGGTTACTTATTTTTTTTTTTTTTTTTTTTTTTTACCGGGAGGTCCCGGGTATCGAACCCGGGTCCCTCCTTATGGGAGACGGACGCCCAACCATTTGAGCCACATCTGTCCCCCGGTTACTTATTGATATAAACAAAATGGACTTGACTCCAAACACCAAGCGGTGAATGTGCCAATATTTGAAACCCAAAGGAACAATTTTCAATTCATACATTTCTTTAGACGGGTAAAGCAGTCAGCACCCAGGGGCAGACTCTAATGAAATGTAGAGAGTCCCCATCCCACTCAGTCCCTTAACCTACAACCTTCTGTCTGACAAGGTCTTCCCCTTCTCTTTACCCAGAGGCCTATATGACTAAAATAGTTGAGTGTCTCCTTCCATGGCATTCATAGCTTATCTTCCTTTTTTTCCTTTAACATTGTCTTTTAAAACATTTTAAAATTATAAAATTAATATGTTTGTTAACAAGTGAAACAAAACAAAGATATAGAAAGAAAATGTTAATGATCTTCTCTCCTCTGACTACTCAATAATCCTTTTCTCTAGAGGTAACTAAAACTAACAGCCTAAGGTAGACCCTCTACCCTCTATCCTTGTTCTTACAAAAAATAGACAAGCATCCATTTAATTAAAAAAATTTTGAGCACCTTCTGTGTGTCATACACTATTCTAGGCAGAGGTGATATAGCAATAAACCAAATAGGCAAAAATCCTTTCCCTCATCAAACACGTATACCAACTGGAGGAGAAAACAGTAAATAACATACATACAGGTTTTTTTAAAAAGATAGAATCACACTGCACACTCTGTTCTGCAACTGACTTTTTTTCCTAAAGAGTATATCATGAACAGCTCTCCAATTTAGTACATATAGACCTCACTCATTTTTAAAGTAGGTGCATAATATTCTATAGTACACACATACCTAACAGTTATGGAGTAACTCAGTCTTATTAATTGATGGACATCTAGAATGATTCCAGGATTTTGCACTTCAAAACAAAATCTTGCTGTAACAATCATTCCTGTGTGTATGTATGTATATGTTAAGTTGTAGTGTTCCTATTTTTCATGTAAGATTGCAAAATGTGGGGTTCTCCATATGCTCATTAGTATCAGATATTTTTACTCTTTTAAATTTTTGCAAAGTGGTTTCGTGAAAATGGTAAATTTATTTTTAGCATTTTTTCAGACAGCTGAGGTTACCTATCTTATGTTTCTGGCCATTTTCTCTTTTTGAATTTCCTATTTATATTATTTCCCCAATTTATATCGGGTTGCTTGTCATTTTCTGATCAATTTTTAGGAGCTCTTTGCATATGAGGGATAAACAATCCTTATGGGCATTTTGCATAACTTTGTTGGTGTCTTGATTTTACTTTACTTTTATGAAATCACATTTATCTATAATTTCCCAGTAGCTTTTGGATGTTCACCCTTGCTTAGAAAATTGTGCCGACATCAAAGTTACATAAGTACTATTTGGATAGATACATAGATTTTTAATCCATCTCCAATTTACTTTAAAAGCTTTGTTGAGATCTAATTTATATACCATAAAGTTTATTCATTTAAAGTGTACAATTCAATAATATTTAGTATACTTACAGAGTTGTGCAGCCATCACCATAATATACATTTTGAACATTTTAATCATCCCGCAAAGAAAGCATCAGCAGTCACTCCACAGACACTTCCGTGTCTTTATATTAGCCTATTCTTGCCATTTCATGTAAGTGGGATCACACAATGTGTGGTCTTTTGTGACTGGTTTCTTTCACTCAGCACAATATTTTTGAAGTTTACCCATGTCATAGCATGTATCAATACTTCACTCCTTTTTATGGCTGAATAATATTCCTTTGTAAAGATATATCACATGTTATTTATCCATTCATCTATTGATGGACATTTGGGTTGGTTCCACTTTGGGGCTACTATCAATAATGCTGCTATGAACATTTGTGTACAGGTTTTTGTGCAGACACATGTTTTCATTTCTCTTGGTATATACCTAGGAGTGGAATTACTAGGTCATATGGTAACTATATGTTTAAGATTTTGAGGAATTTCAAAACTTTTCCCAAGTGGCTGCACCATTTTACATCCCCACCAGCAATGTATGAGGATTCCAATTTCTCTACAATCTTGCCAATACTTGTTGTCTGCCTAGTGAGTATGGACATACCTAGTGGGTATCATTTTGGTTTTGATTTGCATTTTCCTGGTAACTAATGATGTTGAGCATCTTTTAATACACTTATTGGCCATTTGTGTGTTCTTTGGAGAAATGGCTATTCAGATTCTTCACCCATTTTTAATCAAGTTATTAATGTTTTTGTTATTGAGCTGTAAGAGTTCTTTATATATTCTAGATACAAGTCTGTTATCAGATATATGATTTGCAAATATTCCCTCACATTCTGTGGGTTGTCTTTTCCTTTTCTGATGATATTATTTGCAGCACAAAAGTTTTTAATTTTGATGAAGTCCAATATGTCTGTGTTCCCCCTTTGGTTGCTTATGCTTTGGTGTTATATCTAAAAAGCCATTGCATAACCCAAAGTTATGATGATTTATTCCTATGTTTTCTTCTAAGAGTTTTATGGTTTTAGTGCCTACATTTAGGTCTATGTACAATTTTGATCAAGTTTTGTGTATGGTGTGAGTTAAGGATCCAACTTCATTCTTTTATATATTAATATCCAGTTGTCCCAGCACCATTTGTTGAAAACTATTCTGTCTCCATTGGATGGTCTTGGCACTCTTGTAAAAAATCAATTGATCATTAATGTAAGGGTTTATTTCTGGGCTTTCTATTATATTCCATTGATCTATATGTCTACGCTAATGCAAGTACCACATTGTCTCGATTACTGTAGCCTTGTAGAAAGTTTTGAAGCTGAGAAATGTGAGTCCAACTTTGTTCTTCTTTTTCAAGATTGTTTGGCTATTCTACCAACTTTGCGTTCCTGGAATAAATCCTACTTGGTCATGGTATATAATCCTTTTAATATGTTGCTGGATGCAGTTTGCCTGTATTTTGTTGAGGATTTTTACATATATATTATTAAGAGTTACTGGTCAATAGTTTCCTTTTCTTGTGATTTCTTTGTCTAGTTTTGGTATCAGAGTAATACTGACTTTAGAGAATAAGGTGAGCAGAATTCCCCCTTTCTGATTTTAGGAAGAGTTTGTAAAGAATTGGTATTCGTTCTTCTAAAATGTTTGGTGAAATTACCAGTGAAGCCATCTGGGCCTTGGCTTTTCTTTGTAGGAAGTTTTTGGATTAGTTATTCAATATATTTACTTGTTATATAGGTTTATAGCTTCAATAGTTTCTGTCTTCTAGGAATTTGTGCGTTTCATCTAGGTTATCTATTTTGTTGGTATATAATTGTCTGTATATTTTCTTATAATTCTTTTTATTTCTATAAGGTCAACAATGATCTTCCCTATTTTATTCCTGATTTTAATAATTTGAGTCTTCTTTCTTTTTCTCATGGTCAGTGTAACTAAAGATTTGTCAATTTTGTTGATCTTTTCAAAGAACCAACTTTTGGTTTTATTATTATTTTTTTTCTATTCTCTATGTTATTTTTTTCTGCTTTAATCTTTATAATTTCTTACCTTCACTTACTTTGGGTTTAGTTTGTGCATGCGTGAGCTCTCTCTCTGCTAGTTTTCTAAGGTAGAAAGTTATGTTACTGATTTGAGATTTTTCTTCTTTTTAATGTAGGCATTTACAGCTATAACTTTTACTCTTAAGAACTGCTTTTGTTGCATCTCCCAAATTTTGGCATGTTGTGTTTTCATTTTCATTCACTGCAAAGTATGTTCTAATTTCTTTTGTGATATCTTCTTCTGCCTATTTGTTATTTAGGAGTGTGTTGTTTATAAGTGTTTGTAAATTTCCCAAGCTTCTTTCTGTTATTAATTTCTAATTTATTCCTTTTGTTGTCAGAAAAAATATTGTGTATGATTTCAAAACTTTTATATTTATTTAGACTTGGTTTTATGGCTTTGCATAGGGTCTATTGGGGAGAATGTTCCATATGTGCTTGAGAAGAATGTATATTCTGCTGTTTGTTGGGAGGTTTTATATATATATCTGTTAAATGGAGTTGGTTTATACTGTTGTTCAAGTTTTCTACATCCTCATTAATTCTCCAACTAGTTGCTTTATCCATTATTGAAAATAGAGAATTGATGTCGCCAACTATTATTATTGTATCATCTATTTTTCCCTTCAGTTATGTCAGTTTTGCTTCATATATTTTTGGCTCTCTTGTTAGATTCATAAATAAATATATTTCTCTTTATCTTGAGCAACAGTTTTTGTCTCAAAGTCTATTTTATCTACTCTACTCCAGCTCTCTTATTATGGCTGTTTGCATGATATATCTTTTTTTTTAAACAATTTATTGAAAAATATCATTCATACACATGAACATACATAAACTATAAGTGTTCAGTAAACATCGTGATCTTACAAAACAAACATGCATAACATCATACAGGGCTCCCACACATCACCACCCAACAAACATCCTGTATTTTTGTGAAACATTTGTTAACAAATCATGAAAGAGCATCATCAAAGTATCACTGCTAACTATAGTCTGAATCTTCTTCCCCTATACATTTTTTTAAGGATTTATTTATTTACTTTTATCCATTTTTACACACCCCCCCCCGCCGTTTTCGCTGTTTCTGTGTCCATTCGCTGGGCAACTCTCTGTATCTGTTTCCTGCTCTCTCTTCTCATCCTTCTTCTCCTGTCTTCACTGGGATTCAATCCTCAGAACCTCCGATGTGGGAGAGAGGCATCCTACTACCGCCTGCACTACTTTAGTTCCTGGTTTTTCGCTGAGTCTCGTCTTGGCTCTCCCTTGTGTCACTCTCCTGTTACGTCGTCATCTTGCTGCGTGGCTTGCAGGACCTGGCAGCACACTCGTGCACGGGGCCTGGCAGCTCACCCACAGACGGGGCCTGGCAGCATACCCGTGCATGGGGCCTGGAGGCTCACCCATGGATGGGGCCTGGCGGGCACCCGCGCACAGGGCCTGGTGGCCCACGCGCCTTCTATATTATTATTATTATTTTTTTAATTTTTACCAGGAGGTCCCGGGGGTCGAACCCAGGTTCCTCCATATGGGAGATGGACGCCCAACCACCCGAACCACATCCGTCCCCCTGCTGTATCTCTCAGGGTTGACCAAAGATACCCAAAGTTACAGTCTGTTCCCATACAGGATGATCATATAATAAATCAGGCTTAGTTTATCACCAGCATTCTAAAAACCAGACCTAGGGAGAAAAACTAGGTCTGGGGACACATGCATGGTTTCTAATATAGTGAATGTTTAGCCTACCCTGATCACAAAATCAGGACAGCGAGAATATTCACAAGATATATCTTTTTTTGTGTCCTTTTCCTTTCAACCTATTTGTATCTTTGAAACTAAAGTGTGTCTCTTGTAGACAACATACAGTTGGATTTAGAAAAATTTTTTTATCTAGTCTCACAGTATCTACCTTTTGTCTTAATTATTTAATCCAATCACATTTGATATTATTATTGCTATAGCTGGATTTACATCTACCTTTTTTTGGTATATGTTTCATGACTACTTTGTTCCTCCTTTACTTCAAATTTATTTTTGTAAATGGCCTGAAGTAGGAATTTAGCATCCAGATGGTTAGCTAACTATGCTAGCACCATTTTTTTAAATGGTCTTTTTCTACTGCATTGCATTGCCTCCTTTATCATATTTATTGTTCCCATACATAGTCATCTGTATTTATGAAATTTTTATTATTTTCTACTTGTGTGTTTGTCTTCTCTTGTATCAACACTCATTGTTTTATTTCAATAACTCTGGTAAATTTAAATATCTGGTATAGCAAGTCCCACTTTATTTTCGTTCTTTCTCAAAATTTTATTGGCTATTCTCAGATATTTATTGTCCATGTGACTCCTTGAAATCCAAAAGAAAACCCCATTGGTAATCCTCTTAGAATTTCACAAAACACAGAACACATATACATACATATGTACGTATATATTCACTATATAGTAAAATGGTATGTGTAAATTTAGGCAATTCACTTAAAGTGAAAACTGTTTAGTGGTAACATAGTACATGAAAATGAAACAAAACAGGATTATTTATGCAACTTTCACTTAATTTTTCTTGATATAGGGTGAATGCTATTGAAAGTAGTGCCATCAGGATATTAAAAGAGAGAATTATTTCACGAAAATCTGACCTCGTTTGTGCTTTTGAACTTTATGATCGCAGTAAATCAGGTAAGAAAATCATGTAACACTTACCATTCCTTACCATACCAGGTTACATACTGATCAGCCATATAAGAAGTCATAGAATTCTCTTGATATAAGCAAAAATTCTTTGATGTATTTATTTGAGTTAAAAAAAATTTTAAATCCCACAGGACTGTACAACATAAATAGTGAGCCCTAATGTAAACTGTGGGCTATAGTTAATAGTATAATTATAATAATATTATTTCATCAATTATAACAAAGTTAACACCACTCTAATGCAAAATGTTAATAATAAGGAAAACTATATGTATGAGGGAGCAATATATTGGAATTCTATATTTTCTGCATGATTTTTCTGTAAATCTACTTCTGTAATAAAAAAAAATTTTTTAAGTACTTAAAATGAACTTCCTTAATCTCATAAAAGCTCTCTACCAAAGCCTAAAGCAAATAGCACACTTGATGGAGAAATGTTGAAAGCTTTCTTTTTTACAAAATTTTTTACTTTATTTTGTACATTTAATAATTGAAAATATAAACAATTAAAAACTAAAAAGTAAGCACAGATGAATAAATATATACATTTCTCAATTAAATGTAATGGATACATATAAATTTTTTTTTAATCAAACAATATGTTACACAATATATTTGGTTCATAGTAACGTATTCATACAGTATTTGTCCTTTTGTGTCTGGCTTGCTTCGCTCAACATAATGTCCTCCAGGTTTATCCACGTTGTCATATGCTTTACGACTTCATTTTTTCTTACAGCTGCATAATATTCCATCGTGTGAATAGAACACAGTTTGTTTATCCATTCGTCTGTTGATGGACACCTGGGTTGTTTCCAACTTTTGGCAATGGTGAATAATGTTGCTATGAACATCGGTGTGCAGATGTCTGTTCGTGTCACTGCTCTCAGTTCTTCTGGGTATACACCCAGTAGTGGTATTGCCAGGTCATGTGGCAAGTCTATATTCAACTTCTTTAGGAACTGCCAAACAGTCCTCCATAGTGGCTGTACCATTCTGCATTCTCCCCAACAGTGAAGAAGTGTTCCTATCTCTCCACATCCTCTCCAACACTTGTAGTTCTCTGTCTTTTTAATAGTGGCCATTCTGAGAGGTGTGAAATGATATCTCATTGTAGTTTTGATTTGCATTTCCCTAATCATGAGTGATGTTGAGTATTTCTTCATGTGTTTTTTTTCCATTTGTATTTCTTCTCTGGAGAAATGTCTATTCAAGTCTTTTGCCCATTTTTTAATTGGGTCATTTGTCTTTTTATTGTTGAGCTGTAACATCTCTCTATATATCCTGGATATTAAACCCTTATCAGATATGTGATTTCCAAATATTTTTTCCCATTGAGTCGGCTGCCTTTTCACCCTTCTGACAAAGTCCTGTGAGGTGCAAAAGTGTTTAATTTTGAGGAGGTCCCCATTTATCTATTTTTTCTTTTGTTGCATGTGCTTTGAGTGTAAGTCCAAGGAACCACCACCTACTACAAGGTCTTGAAGATGTTTCCCTACATTTTCTTCTAGTAGTTTTACGGTCCTGGCTTTTATATTTAGATCTTTGATCCATTTTGAGTTGATTCTTGTATAGGGGGTGAGATAGGGGTCCACTTTCATTCTTTTGGTTATAGATATCCAGTTCTCCCAACACCATTTGTTGAAGAGACTGTTTTTTCCCATTAGCGTGGGCTTGGTAGGTTTGTCAAAAAACCAGTTGACTGTATAAGTGAGGGTTTATTTCTGGGTTCTCAATTCTATATCCCTGATCGATGTGTCTATCTTTATGCCAGTACCATGCTGTTTTGACCACTGTAGCTTTGTAATGTTTCAGGGTCAGGCAGTGAAATTCCTCCCACATTGCTCTTCTTTTTTAGAATGCTTTTGGCTATTCGGGTGCACTTACCCTTCCAGATGAATTTGGTAATTGCCTTCTCTAATTCTGTAAAGTAAGCTGTTGGGATTTTGACTGGTATTGCATTGAATCTATAAATCAGTTTGGGTAAGATTGACATCTTCACGATATTTATTCTTCCAATCCATGAACATGGAATGTCTTTCCATTTGTTTAGGTCTTTTTAAATTTCTTTTAGCATTTTTCTGTGGTTTTCTATATATAGGTCCTGTACTTCTTTGGTTAAATTAACTCCTAGGTATTTGAGTCTTTTTGTTGCTATTGAAAATGGAATTTTCCCCCTGATTTCCTCCTCAAGTTATTCAGTACTAGTGTACAAAAACATTACTGATTTTTGCATGTTGATCTTGTATCCTGCCACTTTGCTGAACTCATTTATTAGTTCAAGTAGCTTTGTTGTGGATACTTGAGGATTTTCTAAGTACAGGATCATGTCATCCACAAACAATGAGAGTTTTACTTCCTCTTTTCCTATTTGGATGCCTTTAATTTTTTTGTCTTGTCTAATTGCCCTAGCTAGAACTTCTAGTACAATGTTGAATAACAATGGTGACAGTGGGCATCCTTGTCTTGTTCCCGATCTTAGAGGGAAAGCTTTCAACCTTTCCTCATTGTGTATGATGTTGGCTGTGGGTTTTTCATATATGCCTTTTATCATATTGAGTAATTTTCCTTCTATTCCTATCTTTTGAAGTGTTTTTTATCAAAAGAGGATGCTAGGGAAGCGGCTGTGGCTCAATCAGTAGGGCTCCCGTTTACCATATGGGAGGCCCCGGGTTCGGTTCCCGGGGCCTCCTGGTGAAGGCAAGCCCGCCCGCACGGCGTGGTTAGCTGACCCAGCGAGCACAAGCAGCAAGGGGGGAAATAAATGAATAAATAAATAAAATCTTTAAAACCAACAACAACAACAACAACAAAAAACAAAACAAAACAGGATGCTGCATTTTGTCAAATGCCTTTTCTGCATCTATTGAGATGATCATGTGGTTTTTTCCCTTCAATTTGTTAGTGTGGTGTATTTCACTGATTGATTTTCTTATGTTGAACCAGCCTTGCATACTAGGAATAAATCCCACTTGATCGGGATGTATAAGGCTTTTGATAAGCTGTTGGATTTGATTTGCAAGTATTTTGTTGAGAATTTTTGCATCTATGTTCATGAGAGAGATTGGTCTATAATTCTCTTTTCTTATAGAATCTTTATATGGCTTTGGTATTAGGGTGATGTTGGCTTCATAAAATGTGTTGGGTAATTTTCCCTCCTCTTCAATTTTTTGGAAGAGTTTAAACAGGATTGTTGTTACTTCTTTTTGAAATGCTTGGTAAAATTCACCTGTGAAGCCATCTGGTCCTGGACTTTTCTTTGCTGGGAGATTTTTGATGACGGATTCACTCTCCTTAAATGTGATTGGTTTGTTAAGTTCTTGTATTTCTTGTAGCATCAGTGTACGTTGGTTGTGCGTTTCTAGAAATTTGTCCATTTCATCTAGGTTGTCTAGTTTGTTGGCCTATAGTTTCTCATAATATCCTCTTATGATTCTTTTTATTTCTCTGAGGTCATTTGTAACTTCCCCCCTTTCATTTCTGATTGTATTTATTTGTATCTTCTCTCTTTTTTTCTTTGTTAGTCTAGCTAGGGGTTTGTCAATTTTATTGATCTTCTCAAAGAACCGTCTTTTAGTGTTGATGATTTTCTCTATTGTTTTTCTGTTCTCAGTTTCATTTCTTTCTGCTCTAATCTTTATTATTTCTTTCCTTCTGCTTGCTTTGGGATTGGTTTGCTGTTCTTTTTCTAGTTTCTCTAGTTGTTTAGTTAAATCTTTGAGTTTAGCTCTTTCTTGTTTTTTAATATAGGCATTTAGGGCTATAAATTTCCCTCTCAAGACTGCCTTTGCTGTATCCCATAAGTTTTAATACGTTGTGTTGTCATTTTCATTTGTCTCAATATATTTACTGATTTCACTTGCAATTTCTTCTTTGACCCACCGATTATTTAGGAGTGAATTGTTCAGTCTCCACACATTTGTGAATTTCCTTTTTTCCTGTCTATAACAGGTTTCATTCCATTATGATCTGAGAAGGTGCTTTGTATAATTTCAATCTTTTTATATTTATTGAGAGCTGAATTGTGACCTAACATGTGGTCTATCCTGGAGAAAGATCCATGGGGCCTTGAGAAGAATGTATAACCCGCTGAGTTTGGATGCAGTGTTCTGTATATGTCTGTTAGGTCTAACTTGTTTATCATATTGTTCAAGTTCTCTGTTTCCTTGTTGATCTTCTGTCTAGTTGTTCTATCTAATGATGTGAGTTGGGTGTTGAAGTCTCCAACAATTATTGTAGAAATGTCTATTTCTCCCTTCAGTTTTGCCAGAGTTTGTCTCATATATTTTGGGGCACCCTGGTTAGGTGCGTAAATATTTGTCACTGTTATATCTTCCTGGTGGATCGTCCCTTTTATTAATATATAATGGCCTTCTATATCTCTCATAACTTTTTTGCATTGAAAGTCTGTTTTGTCTGATATTAGTATAGCTACCCCTGCTCTTTTCTGGTTACTGTTTGCATGGAATATCTTTTTCCAACCTTTCACTTTCAGCTGGTTTGTATCCCTGGGTCTAAGGTGAGTTTCTTGTAAGCAGCATATGGATGGCTCATGTCTTTTTATCCATTCTGTCAGCCTGGATCTTTTGATTGGGGAGTTTAATCCATTCACATTCAATGATATTACTGTAAATGCACTATTTACTTCCTCCATTTTATTCTTTGTTTTTACTATGTCATCTTGTTTTGTTTTGTTTTGTTTTTTTTAAAGATTTTATTTATTTATTC
Source organism: Tolypeutes matacus (assembly GCA_026826555.1). Lineage (NCBI taxonomy): Eukaryota > Metazoa > Chordata > Mammalia > Cingulata > Chlamyphoridae > Tolypeutes > Tolypeutes matacus. The sequence continues at coordinate 2,930,175 of JAKSZT010023082.1, forward strand.
ATTTATCCCCCCCTTGCTGCTTGTGCTCGCTGGGTCAGCTAACCACGCCGTGCGGGCGGGCTTGTCTTCACCAGGAGGCCCCGGGAACCGAACCTGGGGCCTCCCATATGGTAAACGGGAGCCCTACTGATTGAGCCACAGCTGCTTCCCTATTCTTTCTTCTATACTCTCCTCCAAGCCTCTCTCTCCTGTCTTTTTCTTTCAGGTTCTAAAGCTTCCTTTAATATTTCCTGCAAAGGTGGGTTCTTTTTTGCAAACTCTCTAAGTTTCTGTTTGTTTGTGAATATTTTATACTCACCTTCATATTTGAAGGACAGTTTTGCTGGATAAAGAATTCTTGGCTGGCAGTTTTTCTCTTTCAGTTTCTTAATTGTATCATACCACTGTCTTCTTGCCTCCATGGTTTCTGAAGAGAAATCTACACTAAGTCTTACTGGACATCCCTTGTACGTGATCATTTGCTTCTCTCTTGCTGCTCTGAGAATTTTCTCTTTACCTTTGACATTTGACATTCTGAGTAGTATGTGTCTTGGTGTAGATCTATTTGGATTTCTTCTGATTGGGATATGGTATGCTTCTTCGGCATGTAAGTTCATTACTTTTCTGAGAGTTGGGAAATTTTCAGCTATTATTTCCTCAAATACTCTTTCTGCCCCTTTTCCCTCCTCTTCCCCTTCTGGAACTCCCATGACAAGTATGTTGTGTTTTGTGTTGTCATTCTACTCTCTGAGTCCCTGCTCAATTTTTTCCATTCTCTTCTCTGTCTGTTCTTTTCTCTCTTTAATTTTAGCTGCTCTGTCTTAGGTATCACTTATTCTTTCTTCTATCATTTCGAGTCTGCTGTTGGATGCCTCAAATGTGTTTTTGACCTCACCTATTGTGTCTTTCATTCCCATGAACTCCATTACTTTTCTGTTCAGGATTTCAGATTCTTTTTTGCATTCACTCAATGTCTTCTTGATGTCATTTATCTCTTTAACTATATTGTCTTTCAACTCATTAATTTGATTTTGGAAATTTGTGCTCATCTTGCTGATTAGTTCTCTCAAATTGTGCATCTCTTCTGGGACTTTGATGTATTTATTTCATTGGGCCATGTCTTCTGTTTTCTTAGTATGGCTTGTAATTTTTTGCTGATGTTTAGGCATCTGGTTAGGATGCATTTTACTCAGATGCTCAATCTCTTTCTCTTTTATAGGGATTTAATGGCAGGAGGCTGTGAGTTACCACAGCTCTTTGATTTTTGGCTCATCCTGGATTGTTAGGATTGTCCTGCTGGTTGCTCAAAACTGGGCACTGGACCCAGTAATTGGTTGTAGAGTCACTTCTTAGGGCCTTGGGCAGGGAGACTATAGAGGCCACGAAAAGCCTCTCTACTTATTTTTAATTTTCTTATGTGCACTTCCTTGGTCTTCCAGGAGATGGCGCTCTTTGGCAGCTCTCAATTCAATGCCTGGTCAAAGTGTATTTGTTGCAACACAGACCAGATCAGTGTGATAGAGCTTCCTGTCTGGAGGCTAAGAGCCTTGTAATTCAAACTTTCTGAGACAGTTCTCCAGTCTTCTCTGGCAGCCCCCTCCCTTTTCCCAGCTAGGAAATATTTCCACTCCCCTCTGAGTCCTCAACAATCAGTCCCTGTTAGTAGAGGAGGAGATTGGGAGGTTTATATATCTTTAGCTCCTTGCAGGCTCCAAGGCAAACAATGGCACAGCCCCACCCAACCTGGAAGGGCTCTCGGGACATGGCAGACCAAACCTGCGAGTCAAAAGCCGAGTCAGTCCGAGTCAGGCCCAGGCTCTCTCTCCCCTCTCCTGTGGAGTCCTCAACAATTAGTCCAGGCTAGAAGAGAGGGAGATTGTGAGAGTCGGATTTCTCCAGTCCTTCACTGGCTCCCAGGGCAAACCACCATGTGGTCTTACCTGGCCTGGCACCACAGCCCAAATTTGCAGGTCAGAACCTGAGTCAGCCTTAGGCTGTGTCCCTCTCTCTCCCTTTTCCTGGGGTGGTAGATCCCTGGAACCCCCTTTGTCTGTATTCACAGGCCCAGAGGCCCGAGAATTCTAAAGAGTCTTTAGTGTGGGGGAGGGTGCTGGCAGCAGCAGTCGCTACTGGTTCCAACTCACAGTTCTGTCATCGCGATTTCCCTCTTTTGTCCCTCTCTCTTCTGGGTGGTGTGCAGCCTTCACCTGCTGTCCTAAACCCTAGAAGATCTTTTTTGGGGGTGTTTCAGCCTGTCCTCTAGCTATTTTTCTAGAGAAAAGATTCCCATGTCTTACTAGTCTGCCATCTTCCCAGATGTCCCGAAAGCTTTCTTTTCAAGCTTGACAATAAGGCAAAGATGCTGTGGGAGGCTGAATAATGGCTGCCCAAATATGTCCACATCCCAAGCTCTGGACTCTGTGATTGTTAACTTATATAGCAAAAGGAACTTTTAAGATGTGATTAAATTAAGAGGTTTGAGATGGGAAAATTATCCTGGATTATGAGGGTAGGTCTGATCGATGTACTCACAATGGTCCTCATAAGAGGGAGGCAGGAGGAGTTAGAGTCAGAGGAGAAGGCAATGTGATGATTGAAGCAGAGATGGGACTATTGCACTTTGAAGATGGAGAAAGTGGCCACAAGATAGAATATAGGCAGCCCCTAGAACCTGAAGAAGGCCAGAAAATGGATCCTCCCTTCAGAGCCTCTAGAAGGAACCAGCCCTTCTGACACCTTGACTTGACTCATTGAAACTGACTTGGACTTATGACCTCAATAACTGTTAGAGAATAAATTTATGTTATTTTAAGCCATTAAGTCTATGGTAAATTTGGTACAGCAAATACAGTAAATTTCCTACTAATATAGGAAATTAATACAGATGCCCACTATCAACACTGTACTGGGGATGCTAGCCAATGTAACAAGGCAAGATAAAGAAATAAAATGATAATTGGAAAGGAAGAAATAAAACTCATTATTTGTAGATAACATGATCTATTATATAGAAAAAGCCAAACAAACCCAAAGAGAAACTATTATAATTAGTTTTATTAGAATTAGAATGATTAGAATTAATAAGTGAATTTAGCAAGTTGTTGAACACAAGGTCAATACATGGAAATTGATCGTATTTCCGTATACTAATGTATCAGTCAGAGTCTAGTCAGGAGACAGAAACCATACCAGTAATTTGAACAGGAAAATTTAATATAAAGAATTTTGAACTAGTAAAAGGTGATTAATTACTAAAAGAGATAAAAAAAGAACTGTGAAGGATATAGGAATAGCAAGTGTAGGGAGCAGCTACTATCTCTAGGGCTGTGACTGAGTACCCCTAAAAGGAACAAACTTGCTGAGAGTCAGAACTCTTTGTAGAGGTTATGGCAATGGCCCACTCGACAGAGGAGAAGTTTGCAGAGGTGTTTCAGGTATAAGCTGATCTGCAGTTAGTGCGCCAGGACTGAAGAGGAGAGAGCCATGCACTGTGGTGCCAGCAAAACTCTCTAGTGGCTGCGTACCACTGTGTCTCCCACACACTGCTGGCAAGGAAGCCACCCACTAGGGTGTGAGTGAAATTCACTAGAGGATGGGTGCTACTGTGTCTCCTACATATCACTGCTAACCATGCTGTGCTATAGAAGTAAGAAGTAAAGCACACCAGAACCAGAAAGAGAAGCTGCTTCTTCTACTATTCTTTGCAGTATTCTTTCTGTGCCTATACTGACAGAGCCTAACATTACAGCAGCTGTGAAAGAAGAAATATTTACAGGGTCCAGCTCCAGTATCACAAACCAGGGCAAAGTAAGGTAGATTATTAGTTGAATGACAATAAATTGATAACTGGTGTGGCCAGCAATTAACTTTTAGATATTGACATTTTTAAAAAGATATGATTCACAGGACTTCTGGGAAAATGGCATTGGAGTAGGTAGGCAGGGCTCAACTCTCTCACAAAAACAATGGAGGAAGGGCAAAAAGCTGTCTGAGGGGCTGCTTTGGGGATCTGCAGACCAGGAGAGTGATGCGCAGCCTCTAGGCATGTGAGGAACAGAGAGACAAAGAAGCCAAAATGAAAACCTTGAGTTATAACCCCCTGTGGCCAAGAATGACACCCATACCCCACCCTCAAGGTGAACGGCTTAGATAAAACCCGTGGCTTACTGCAGCCAACTAAGAGGGGAACAGACGTCTTCCTCCCTGGGAAGAGGGAGAGTGTGGTGGAGGGCAGAGTGTTTTCTCTTCAGTGAGTTTGGCCAGCAGAGACCACTTTGAATCTTGGCTCTGGCGAGACCAGAATCACCGGCAAGTGGAGGTTGAAAGAGACACCTCCGTGGAAAGATTCACTGATGAGCACCATCTGCTGACCAACTGGGAAACTGCAAGGAGATAAAAACACTCACGAGTCTTTCATCCCAGACCACTTGATGCGTATCTGTGCCCAAATAGTAAGTCCCTGGTCCTATTTTGATAACTTTAGCTGGGCAGTTTTAAAAACTTAGAATAAGTTGAACCAAATATCAAAGAAGACCCATGAAGCAAAACAACTAGGCAAGAGAGAGAAATTGACCAGTAGAGTAAATTCACCAATGTATTCAGATGCTGAGACATCAGCAAAAAATTACAAGCCATACTAAGAAACAAGAAGAAATAGCCAAAGGAACAAACCAAAAATTCTCACAACACACAGGATTTAAGACAACTAATCAATGATAATTACACAAATCTCCTAAATCAGTTCAAGGAATTGAAGGAAAATATGACTAAAGAGATAAAGGATATTAAGGAGACACTGGGAGAGACTTCTGGGAAGATGGTGGGCTAGAAAGACACAGAATTCTCTTCTCTTCCAGAAAAATAGCTAGAGGACAGGCAGAAACAACCTGGGAAAAAATTTTCTAGGGTTTAGGACACCAAGGGAAGGCTGGATACCACCCAGAAGAGAAAGGAGCAAAGGAAAAGAATCACAATGGCAAAACTGTGAGTTAAAAACCACAGCTGCAACTGCTGGCATTCTCCTCCACCCTATAGACACTTTTGAATTCTCAGGACTCAGGGCTGGCAACTACAGACAAAGGGGGCCCAAGGGATCCACCTCCCCCAGGAAAGTGGAGCAAGAGAGACACAGCCTAAAGCTGACTCAGCTTTTGATCCACAAATTTAGTCTGCTCTGTCCCATGAGCCCTTCCAGTCTGGGGGTGGGGGTGTACCATTGTTTACCTTGGGAGCTGGCAAGGGACTAAAGAGATCTGACTTTCTCAATTTCCCTCTCTATAGACAGGGACTGGTTCTTGAGGATGCAAAGGGGAGTGGAATTATTTCCTACATGGGAAAAGGGAGGGGTCTGCCAGCAAAGGCTGCCTCTGAGAAAGTTTGAATTACAAGGCTCTTAGCCTCCAGGAAGAATCCTCTATCACACTCATCTGGTCCATGTTGCAGCAGACATACTCTCACCAGGCATTGAACTGAGAGGGCTGCCAAATAGCACCATCTGTTGGCAGGCCAAGGAAATGCATGAGAGGAAATTAAAAGTAAATAAGTAAGAGAGGCTTTTTCCAGCCTTTCCAGCCTCCCTCCCAAGGCCCTAGGAAGTGGATCTGCAATGCATTAGTGGGTCCAGGGCCCATATTTGAGTAACTAAAAGGGACAATCAGACAAAACAGACTTTAAATGCCAAAAGTTAAAAGAGATACAGAAGGCCATTATATATTAATAAAAGGGACAATCCACCAGGAAGAAATAACAATCATAACTATCTATGCACCTAACCAGGGTGCCCCAAAATACATGAGGAAAACTCTGGCAAAACTGAAGGGAGAAATAGTCATCTCTTCAATAATAGTTGGAGACTTCAGCACACCACTCACATTAGATAGAATAACTAGACAGAAGATCAAAAAGGAAACAGAAAACTTGAACAATATGATAAACAAGCTAGACTTAACAGACATTTATAAAACATTGCACCCAAGCTCAGTGGATTATACATTCTTCTCAAGTGCCTGTGGATCTTTCTCCAGGATAGACCACATGTTAGGTTACAATGCAGGTCACCATAAATTCAAGAAGATTGAAATTATACAAAGCACCTTCTCAGACCATAGTGGAATGAAACTGGAAATCAATAATAGATGGGAAAGAGGTAAATTCACAAATGTGTGGAGGATGAACAACACACTCCTAAATAATCAGTGGGTCAAAGAAGAAATTGTAAGTGAAATTAGTAAATATATTTAGATGAATGAAAACAAGAACACAACTTATCAAAACCTATAGGATACAGTGAAGGCAGTCCTCAGAGGTAAATGTATAGCTTTAAATGCCTATATTAAAAAAGAAGAAAGAGCTAAAAATCACAGATTTAAACTAGAAACTAGAAAAAGAACAGCAAACCATTCCCAAAGCAAGCAGAAGGAAAGAAATAAAGATTAGAGCAAAAATAAATGAAATTGAGAACAACAACAACAAAACAATAGACAAAATAAACAAAACCAAAAGCTGTTTCTTTGAGAAGATCAATAAAATTGACAAAACCCTAGCTAGACTAACAAAGAAAAAGAGAAGATGCAAATAAATAAAATCAGGAATGAAAGGGGTGAAGTTATAACTGACCCCACAGAAATAAAAAGGATCATAAGAAGATATTATGAGAAACTGTATGCTAACAAACTAGACAATCTAGATGAAATGGAAAAATTCCTAGAAATGCACAAACAACCTACACTAAGGCTACAAGAAATACAAAAACTTAGCAAACCAATCACATTTAAAGAGATTAAATCAGTCATCAAAAATTTCCCAATGAAGAAAAGTCCAGGACCATCGGATGGCTTCACAGGTGAATTCTACCAAGCATTTCAAGAAGAATTAACACCAAATCCTGTTTTAAACTCTTGCAAAAATTGAAAAGGAGGGACAATCACCCAACACATTTTATGACGCCAACATCACCCTAATACCAAAGCTCTACAGATAAAGACACTACAAGAAAAGAAAATTACAAACCAATCTCTCTAAGGAACATAAATGCAAAAATTCTAAACAAAATACTTGCAAATAGAATCCAACAGCATACCAAAAGAATTATACATCATGACCAAGTGGGATTTATTCCTGGTATGCAAGGATGGTTCAACATAAAAAAATCAATTAACATAATACATCACATGAAGAAATTGAAGGAAAAAACCACATGATCATATCAATCAATACAGAAAAGGCATTCAATAAAATCCAGCATCCTTTCTTGATAAAAACACTTGAAAAGATAGAAATAGAAGGGGAATTCCTCAATATGATAAAAGGCATATATGGGGGCTGGATGTGACTGAAATGGTTGGGCATCCATCTCCCATATGGAGGGACCTGGATTCGATCCCCGGGACCTCCCGGTAAAATAAAGAAAAATATAGAAGGCATGCGGGCTACCAGGCCCTGTAAGCAGGTGCGCCGTCAGATCCCATGCATGGGAGTGCCGTCAGGCCCCACAAGCGGGAGCGCCATCAAACCCCGCAAATGGGTGAGCCCCCGGGCCCCGCACGTGGGTGCACTGCCAGGCCCCACGTGCAGGCGTGCCAAGCCTCATCAAGCCACGCAGCAGGATGATGACATAACAGGAGAGTGACACAAAGGGAGAGTCAAGACGAAATGCGTGAAAAAAACAGGAACTAAGGTGACGTAGGTGGCAGAACACCTTTCTCCCACATTGGAGTTTCCCAGGATTGAATCCTGGTGAAGACAGGAGAAGGATGAGAAGAGAGGGCAGGAAACAGACACAGAGAATTTCCCAATGAATGGACACAAAATGGGAGGGGGGTGGTTTAAAAATGGATAAAAGTAAAATATAAATAAATCTTTTTTAAAAAGGCATATATGAAAAACCCACAGCCAATATTGTACTCAGTGGAGAAAGGTTGAAAGCTTTCCCTCTAAGATTGGGAACAATACAAGGATACCCACTGTCACCGTTGTTATTCAACATTGTGGAAGAGGTTCTAGCTAGAACAGTTAGACAAGAAAAAATAAAACAAAAGATGTCCAAATAGAAGAAGAAGTAAAACTCTCACTATTTGCAGATGACATGATCTTATATTTAGAAAATTCTCAAATGTCTATGACAAAGCTACTTGTACTAATAAACAAGTTCAACAAAGTGGCAGAATACAAGATCAACACGCAAAAATCAGTAATTTTTTTTGCACTAGTATTGAACAATCTCCGGAGGAAATTGAGGAAAAAGTTCCATTTACAATAACAAAAAAAAAAAAGACTCAAATACACAGGAATCAATTTAACCAAAGAAGTATAGGACGTGTATGCAGAAAACTATAAAACAATGCTAAAAGAAATCAAAGAAGACCTAAACAAATGGAAAGACATTCCATATTTATGGATTGGAAGACTAAATATTGTGAAGATGTCAATCCTACCCAAACTGATTTATAGATTCAATGCAATACCAATTAAAATGCCAACAGCCTACTTTACAGAAATAGAGCAATTACCAAATTCATCTAAAAGGGAAAGTGCACCTGAATAGCAAAAAACATTCTAAAAAATAAGAGTGACATGTGAGGAATTTCACTGCCTGACCTTGAAAAGCTACAGTGGTCAAAACTGCATGGTATTGGCATAGAGAGAGAGACACATCAATCAGTGGAATAGAATTGAGAGTCCAGAAATAAACCCTCACCTCTATGGCCAACTGTTTTTCAACAAACCTACCAAAGCCATGTTAATGGGACAAAACAGTCTCTTCAACAAATGGTGCTGGGAGAACTGGATATCCCTAAACAAAAGAATGAAAGAGGACCCTTATCTCACTCCCTATACAAGAATCAACTCAAAATGGATCAAAGACCTAAATATAAAAGCCAGGACCATAAAACGACTAGAAGAAAATATAGGGAAACATCTTCAAGACCTTGTGGTATCTGGTGGTTTCTTGGACCTTATGCCCAAAGCACCGACAACAAAAGAAAAAAATAGATAAATAGGACCACCTCAAAGTTAAACACTTTTGCACCTCACAGGACTGTTTCAGAAGGGTGAAAAGGCAGCCAACTCAAAGGGAGAAAGTATTTGGAAATCACATATTCAATAAAGATTTAATATCCATGATATATAAAGAGATACTACAACTCAACAATAAAAAAGACAAATCCAATTTAAAAAATGGGCAAAAGACTTGACTAGACATTTGTCTAAAGAAGAAATACAAATAGCAAAAATAAAAAAGACTCACCAAAAAATATTCAACTTTACCAGCGAGTAGGGAAAAGCAAATCAAAGCTATAATGAGATATCATTTCACACCTATTAGAATGGCCACTATTAAAAAGACAGAGAACTACGAGAGTTGGAGAGGATGTGGAGAGATAGGAACACCTTATTCTCTGTTGGTGGGAATGTAAAATGGTACAACCACTGTGGAGGACTGTTTGGCTGGTCCTAAAGAAGTTGAATATAGACTTGCCATGTGACCCTGCAATACCTCTACTGGGTATATACCCAGAAGAACTGAGAGCAGTGACACGAACAGACATCTGCACACTGATGTTCATAGCAGCACTATTCATAATTGCCAAAAGTTGGAGACAACCCAGGTGTCCATCAACAGATGAATGGATAAACAAACTGTGGTGTATTCACATGATGAAATATTATGCAGCTATAAGAAGAAATGAAGTCATAAAGCGTATGACAACATGGATGAACCTGGAGGACATTATGTTGAGTGAAGCAAGCCAGACACAAAAGGACAAATACTGTATGATTGTGCTACTATGAACTACATATATTGTGTAATCTCATGGAGCTAATAACTTTAATATGGGTCACCAGAAAATAGAACGAGGTTAGAAAATTGAAAGCCGAGGTTTAACTTGTGCAGAATTGGTAAAAAGGATGTGTGTTAATCTTTGGAAATGAATAGGAAAGGTGAAAGCCCAACATAATGTTTGTAACTAGCAGTACTATTATGTGGGTATGAAAGTGGTTTAAAGAGAAAGTCTAAGGTCATGTATGTTACTAAAAGGAAAGCTAAAAAATGTAACATGGGACTGTATAGCATAGTAAAACTGCATGTGAAATATGACTGTGTAAAATTGCTTATATAAGACCATCTTTCTTTGAAACTGAATAAATATGTGTTAATACTACAGGATGTTAATTGCAAACAAGAAAAGAAACCAGACACAATGTACTACATATTGTATGATTCCATTTATATAAAATATAAATATAAATCAATTTATAAGGATGAAATTAGATTAGTGGTTTTGTAGGGCTGGGGAAGGACTGCTAAGTGGTGTGGAGTTTTTCTTTTTGGAGTAATGAAATTGTTCTAAAATTTTTTGAGGTGATGAATGCACAACATTGTGATTATACTAAAAGTCATTGATTACACACTTTGGATAGATTGTGTGAATGTGAATATATCTTAATAAAACTGCTTAATAAATAAATACATAATTGTGCAAGAATAGCCAGAAGTAGCAGCTGTGTACAGCAGGGGAAACATAGGGAGATTGAGAGGTAAACAATTTTCTTGCTTGTTTGTTTTTTTGTTTTTTTTATCATTGTTATTATTATTGAAATAATGAAAATGCTCTAATAATGATTGAAATGATGAATGCACAACTATGTGATTACACCAAATACCATTGATTGTACACTTTAGGTGAACTGTATGCTTTATTAATATGTACCAATAAAATTGATTTGTTTTTAAAAAATAAGAAGACACTGAGTGAGCATAAAGAACAACTTGAAAGCTTTCAAAGAAAAGTAACAGTTTATGGGAATGAAAGCCAACGAATGAGACTAAAAATACATTAGAGGGGGATGAATGTGGCTCAAATGGTTGGGTGCCCATCTCCCATATGGAGGGAACTGGGTTCAATCCCCGGGACCTCCCAGTAAAAAAAATAATAATACATTAGATGCATATAACAGTAGATTTGAATTGATGGAAGGTAGTGAATTGGAGGACCGAGCGACTGAACTTTAAAAGGCAGAAGAACAGAAAGAGAAAAAAATGGAAAAAATGGAACAGGGTCTCAGGGAATTGAATGACAACACAAAGCACACAAACATATGCATTATCAGTGTCCCAGAAGGAGAAGACAATGGGAAAAGGGCAGAAAGAATATTTGAGGAAATAATGAAAATTCACACATATATAAAGATATGTAACAACACACTCTTTTTTTAAAAACAATTTTTTGAAGTATATCAGTCATACATGAACATACATATACTATAAGTGTTCAGTATACATTATGAACTTATAAAACAAACATGCATAACATCATACAGGGCTCCCACGCATTACTCCACCACAAATACTTTGCATTGTTGTGAAACATTTGTTATCAAATTATGAAAGCACATCATCAAAGTATTACTACTAACTATAGTCCGTATCTTACCCCCCTATACTTTTTTTAAAGGATTTATTTATTTATTTACCTTTATCCATTTTTACCACCACCCCCCCGTTTCTGCTGTTTCTGTGTCCATTTGCTGGGCAACTCTCTGTGTCTGTTTCCTGCCCTCTCTTCTCATCCTTCTCCTCCTGTCTTCACTGGGGTTCAATCCTCTGAACCTCTGATGTGGGAGAGAGGCTTCCTACTGCCTGCGCCACCTTCGTTCCTGGTTTTTCAGCACATCTCGTCTTGGCTTTCCCTTGTGTCACTCTCCTGTTACGTCATCATCTTGCTGCATCACTCACAGGACCTAATGGCACACCCATGCACGGGGTCTGGGGGGCTCACCCGTGCACGGGGCCTGATGGTGCATCCACGCACAGGGCCTGGTAGCCCTCATGCCTTCTATATTTTTCTTTTTTTTATTTTTACCGGGAGGTCCTGGGGATCAAACCCAGGTCCCTCCATATGAGAGACGGATGCCCATCCGTTTGAACCACATCTGTCCCCATGCTGTATCTCTTAAGGTTGACCAAAGATACTTAGAGTTACAGTCATTTACCATACAGGATGGTCATATAATAAATCAGGCTTAGTTTATCACCAGCATTCTAAAAACCAGACCTAGGGAGAAAAACTAGGTCTGGAGACACATGCATGGTTTCTAATATAGTGAATGTTTAGCCTACCCTGATTATCACAAAATCAGGACAGCGAGAATATTCGCATTAACAACACACTCTTGGGAATCGGCTGTGGCTCAATCAGTAGGGCTCCCGTTTACCATATGGGAGGCCCCGGGTTCGGTTCCCGGGGCCTCCTGGTGAAGGCAAGCCCGCCCGCACGGCGTGGTTAGCTGACCCAGCGAGCACAAGCAGCAAGGGGGGGATAAATGAATAAATAAATAAAATCTTTAAAAAAAAAAAAACAACACACTCTTAATCAGTGGATCAAAGAAGAAGTTGCAAGAGAATCAGTAAATATCTAGAGATGAAGGAAAATGAGAACATAGCATATCAAAATCTATGGAATACAGCAAAGGCAGTGCTGAGAGGAAATTTATAGATTACATTAAAAAAGAAGAAAGAGCTAAAATTGAAGACCTAACTGCACACCTGGGGGAACTAGAAAAAGAACAGCAAACTAATCCTGAAAGAAAGAAATAATAAAGATTAGAGCAGAAATAAACAAAGTTGAGAACAAAAAATTATAGAGTGAATCAAAGCCAAAAGTTGGTTCTTTAAGAAGATCAACAAAATTGACAAACCCTTAGCTAGACCAACAAAGAAAGAAAGAGAGAAGACGCAAATAAATAAAATCAGAAATGAGAGGGGCAACATTACCCCTGACCCTGCAGAAATAAGAGAGCTCATAAGAGGATACTGTGAACAACTGTATGTCAAAAACCTGGACAATGTAGATGAGATGGACAAATTCCTAGAAATACACGAACAACCTATACAGTACCTAGAAGAAATAGAAGACCTTAACAAACCAATCTCAAGTAAAGAGATTGAAACAGTCATCAAAAACCTCCCAAAGATGGAGGGAGTGGGGCATATGGGAATCCTTTATATTTTGTATGTAACATTTATGTAATCTAAAGATTCTTTAAAATAAATAGTTTAAAAAAAAACAACTCCCAAAGATGAAAAGCCCAGGACCAGATTGCTTCACAGGTGAATTCTACCAATCATTCAAAGACAATCTAATACCAATCTTGCTCAAGCTCTTCCAAAAAATTGAACAGCTACCAAAATGATACAAGAACCAGTTCCAGATGTATTGTAGATCGAATTACAAAAGGCAAAAACAAAGCGTATGGAAGGAGAATTTATTTGTGTCATTGGTCTTGGCAAAGATTTAATAAACAATACAGAAAAACACTAACCCTAAAGAAAAAAAAGTGGTGATTTTAATTACATTAAAATTAAGAACTTCTGTTCATCAAACTACACTACTAAAGGAGTGAAAAAAGGCAAGCCACAGAATGAGAGAAGTTATTTGCAACACATATGATTGATGAAAGGCTCACATCCAGAAATATAAATAACTCCTATTAATCAAAAGAAAAAGATAGAAAATGTAGTCGAAAAATTGGCAAAAGACTTATACAGACAGTTCACTTAAGAGGATGTCCAAAGAGCCAGTATATGAAAAGGTACTCAACCTCTTTGGTAATCTGTGAAATGAAAAGTAAATCCACAATGAGATATTACTACACAGATCTAGAATGACTGAAATGAAAAACATTGACACTATCAAGTGTTGACAAAGATGTGGACCAGCTGGAACTCTCATATACTGCTGATGGAAGTCTAAATTGGTACAATCATATTAGAAAACTGGAGTATCAAATGAAGCTAAACCTTTACATACCCTAGGATCCAGCAATTTCACTCCTATTTATATACTCAACAGAAATGCAGGTAGATATATGCACCAACAGCATGTACAGAAGTGTTCTTAGAAGCAGCATGGTTTTTAATAGCCCCAAACTAGAGATATCCAACATTCATCAATAATAGAATGGATACATAAGTTGTGAATATTCGTACTATGGAATACTATATGTCAATGAAAATGAACAAACTACAGCTAAATGAAACAGCACAGCTGAATCTCATGAACCTAGTGTTGAGCAAAAGAGGCCAGAATGTCCCTCCCTCCAAATATATATTGGGTGCTTCCATATATATATAGATCGAAAAGGCAAACAAAAAACAAACAAAAAAACACCTATAGTGTGAGAGATCAAAATAGCAGCTCTCCTTGGGAAAGTGGGAAGTGGTAATAATTGTGAGGGGGCATGAAGGGGCCTTTTGAATACTGGCAGTGTTCTAATTTCTTGTCCTTGGTAGTGGTTGCAGAAGAGTTCCCTTTAGGATAATTTCTTGAGCTCTATATTTGTTTTGAGAACTTTTCTGTATGTGTTAAACTTCAATTTTCAAAAAATTGTCCTTAACTGGTAAGTGTGTGGGGAAATGGACTGGTGGGAATGTAAATGGATAGACTCTTTCTGGAAAGTAATTTGGTAATATATATCAAAAGCCTTAAAAAAACCTGCATACCTTTTGATCCAGCAATTCTACTTCTAGGATTTATCCTAAGGAATAGTTTCATAGTCATTAAAATGATGATGGGGAAGTGGCTGTGGCTCAATCAGTAGGGCTCCCGTTTACCATATGGGAGGCCCCGGGTTTGGTTCCCGGGGCCTCCTGGTGAAGGCAAGCCCGCCCGCACGGCGTGGTTAGCTGACCCAGCGAGCACAAGCAGCAAGGGGGGGGGATAAATGAATAAATAAATAAAATCTTAAAAAAAAAAAAATAAAATAAAATAATAAAAAAATAAAATGATGATGTACATCTATATTTATAATATAAATGGATGTCCATGATTTATTATAAGTAAAAAAGTAGAGTAAATATGTGCATGAGTGTTGTCATATGCAATACATGTACATAAAACCTATGCAGGAGTATAATGTGTTTTTGGTTTTAGGAGAGGTAAAATATATATATACTTTTAGGCATACATATGTTTATATATATAGAAAAAAGACTGGAAGTAATAACATTGTTTTTAGCATATTCTAATTTATTTTAAATTAGTAATTCCTTAATAATCTGAAAAAATGGAGATTTTCTATTTTGAGAAATTGCACACACTATTGGGGGGGGGTTGGATATTTCATAGGAAAATGAAAGGTGAGTAATATATCCAAGTGTTAAAAATGAACTAAATCGTTTATTCTTTATATTCTTTTGTGCTTTCAAATCTTCTCTAATAAGCATACCTTATTTTGTTAATCAGGAAAAGGGAAAAAAATTAACACCAAAAGTCTGATTTCTTACAAGTGATGGTAAGGTAAAGATCTATAGAACACTAAAGACTTCCTTTAGTTATTCCTCCCTCAAGGCTGTGAAGTCTAATAGGACAAATCATAGAGGAGAGCAGGAGGTACCCAGGCCTCAAAACCCCAGACTGCCCACTGGCTATACCAAGGAGGTTGCATTTCTTTATCAAATTATAAACAAATGATATGGCTTTTTTTTTGTTGTTGTTGTTAGGAAAACTTTCTTTGGGCCAGTGGGCTTTTTCCATGGAGAGCATTTTGAGGCTGAACTTACCCTGGAGATCCCTGAGTTCGCATCTGGTAAACAAAGACAAAGATGGAAATGTTGACTACATGTCCAGCTTCCAGGATATCCACATTAAAAAACCTGTGAAAGAGGCAAGTGAAACATAGCTCCAGTTAAAACCTGGCTGGGGCAAAACACCCTATGGACAACTTTAAAAGAGAAATTTAGCCCTTTAAAAATTGGGGGTAGAATCACCTTATAAATGGGAATATCTGTCTTAGGAAAGGCCTAAGGGGGATCTCCCAAGTATGTTGTGATACGTTCAGGAAATTTGTGTGCTCTAAGGATAGGTACACCCCCTACCCCCAAAAAAGGCAAGTGAATCCATGTCAAACATGTGATTCTTATTTTAAGTGTTGTCCCGCAGAAGGGAAGATGTGACCTCCATTTTTTCAAACAACACAAGTTTTTAAATACTCGATGTATTCCCTATTAAACTGTGAGAATATAGATTTGCTTACATGACCCAGAATATGTCTTGAAGATCTTAAAAATCTAGTATCCCTTATTACAATGTGAGCACCCCAGGGAGAGTTGTCAGGTCTCTAGTATTATCAGCAGGAAGTTAACATTGAGCTGAAAGTGAGCCCATAGGAACTGGCACTTGGGTGGTTGATTGCAGGGGAGATGAGAGTTTAAGAACAGAGAGAAGGGTGGTAAAAGTGCAAGAAGGAGACAAGAAGGAGGTTTTGGGCTTCATTTAAGAGGCAGTTTAACATGTGACTAAGATCATAGGCCTAGGCTTCAGGCAGCTGAGATTCAACTGCCACTTACCAGCAATGTAAACCTCAGGAGAGTTACTTTGCCTCTCTGTTTTCTAATCTGTGAAATGGACACAATAATAGTTCTGTTTCTGCTCCTTAGGATTGTGGTTGAGGACTGAATGAAATAACCCACGTAAGCTCCCTATGCAGAGCCTGGCACACGGGTATTCTCAGTAACTGTTGACTGTTGTTATTTACTGCTTCCTTATTCTCCTTGGCCCTGTCCCCTGAGGAAGACAGATTGCAGACTACTACAGAATCCAAAGAGCATGGTCTTTTAGCTGATTAAAGAGGGTTGGGCCTCCAAGGAAGGCTTGCCTTTTTCAAATTTCTATCTCAATCATATAATTTGAATTTGTGATGATGTTTTGTGTTTGTTACATTACTGAACTTGATCTGTGCCATTAATTCTATATGTTTTAACACTTAGAAAATCTTTATTTTAGGCTCAGTCTACTCTAATTGAAACTGTGTATAGATACCGATCTGACCTGCAGATCATATATAATGTCATTGACGCTGATCACTCTGGTAAGTGAACTTTGATTAAATCAGTAGTAGAAAGCAAACACTAGTCTGTTTCTCTGAATCCAGAACTCAGTTTTTAAAAAAATCAATTTCATTCTTCATCCAAGCTTAATTAAACTTGAGGGGGAAAAATGAACTCATGTTTATTATTATTGTTATTTTAGTTTGGCCACAAACCCTATATTCAAGACCACAGAGTTCCACATAAACATATGTATCCATTGGTCCAACTGGAATAGCTACTTTTATAAATCACTAGCACAAATGAAAAAGTAATTCATTGCCCATTTAAAAATCTGAATTACTCCTGGCAATAAAAATCATTCCAAGGGTTCTGATTCTGTTTTGGGGACTGAGCACTATGACAACTCATTTTCTATTTAGCTTATTTTCAAACTTAAAAAAAAAAAACAGATAATCTCCTATTGCAGAGACCTTTTATCAACACCAAGAAAATCAATAATCCAATACATGAAATTAATTATTACTATAAAAAAAAGCAGACCCATTGTTTGTGATCCTCTTATCAAGTCCCAAGTTATCTTCACCTTCTGCTTTGATGTTGCTCTCCTCTCTGCCTTCTTTTTGTGTTCCCTTCCCATAGATTTCAGATCTCATAATTTCTATACCACATATAGTTCCACAGTCTACAATCTCTTCCCCATGCCTTCACTGTTTACTCATGCTGGCTTTAGAATAATGTCAGGAGCACTTGGTAGTTGAAAGAGATGTATTGTTTCTTACATTTTTTATCTTACTCTTCCATTTCCATTTCTTCAGTGTCTTGATGGTCAGACATGTTGGTGAGCTTCTAATTGACACTATTCAATCAGTATGACAGCCCCATTCCTTCCTTAGGTGGGTCTTAAAATGAACACTCACAGCCTTCTCCTATATTCTTTTAGGCATGATTTCCATGGAAGAATTTCGTACCATGTGGCAGCTTTTCAGTACTCACTACAGTGTTCATATTGATGATTCCCAAGTTGATGAGCTCGCCAACAGAATGGACTTAAACAAAGATGGAAGCATTGACTTTAATGAGTTCTTAAAGGCTTTCTATGTAGTGCATAAATTTGATCATTTGAGCAAATCAGACACCAACCTTGCTGGCCAAGAATGAAGGCTTCCCACAGGCTCCTTGTATATAGCTGGACCCAAATCACAGACACAATCTTTTCCAGGACTCTTGAAATTGATAGTCGGTAGTAGAGAAGAGTAGACCCCAACTCACTCCACAAGCAGATGCATGGTGTGGGTATTGGAAGTTCCTAGTGAGTTGTTACTAGTAAGACTAGGTTAAATGTCATCTGATAGGATTTGGCTCCAGTATTAGGACCCACACATTACCAGGGAGAAACTGGGTTTGAGTCTAGTGCTGGTCTCTTGGATGCCACCTAACCAAGAGACCAAAGGAGTTTGGAAACATACTGAAAAACACCAGAGAAAACTATTAAGTGCAACATCTGTGTATGGCTGAGGGATAGTAGGAGGAATACCAAACTATTAATGGAATAAAATATTTCCGTCTTTAAACAGTAATCTTCTTTGGAGACACCATAAACCAGTGATTCTCAATTGTAGGGGAACCACCCTTCAGGGATGGGGGCCATATCAGAGATTCTTGGGGGAAGCAGTGGGAGAGTATTGTTTGAAAAAAAATTTTTTTTCTTGGCTATTAGAGATACATAGTAAATACATTCAGATTGGGTCCTACAATTAATATGGTTTGACACCTTTGTTGGTATGATGGGGCATTGGTTATGCATACATTGTGCAGTTTATTCTGCTATTCTGACAGTATATGAAACATAAGAGATTTCTGTTTCAAGGCAAGTATGGTTCATTTTGTAAAAGTTTGGGAACTTTAAGATCTTTCAATATGCCAGACTAGATATCCTGCAACCCTGGCTGCTACAAACAGGCAGAAATAATGGATAAAATATAACAAACATCTTTTTTAAATGCACAACTGAGCTTGCAAGAAAGTAAAAGAAACTCCTAGGGAGCAGGAAAAAAAGAGCATAATTAAAACCATAGCAGTATTAACATCAGCCAGGTTAGATTTTAAGGCAAATAATATCACTGGGAATAAAGAAGGTCCTTACACTAAAAAGAATGATTCATCAGGAAAATTTAATGATTATAAACTTTAATGCATCTAATAACAGCTTGAAATTTATAATGCAAAAATTGACCTAACTACCAGGAGAAATTGAGAGAGGGAGCTTTTTAATATACCTCTCTCAGTTAGTGATCATGTAAATTAAAAAATTTGGTATAAGAAGATTGAACAACCCAATTAATCACCTGATCATATATATATAATACATAATATTTGTATAATGTTTGTACATAAAATGTGTATATGTGTGTATACATATACAACCCTGCAATGAAAATACACATTATTTTTAAACACACATGAGACATTCATAAAAATTGATTACATACTAGACCACAAAACATATCACAAATGCCAAGCAATCAGTAACAAAGAGACTATACTATCTGATCATAATGCAATAAATTAGAATCGAAAATAAAAAGATAACCATAAAAGTGAATAAATGAAAAAGGGATTTACCAGAAATTGCTTAAAAAAATTTTTTTAAAAGAATACTGTGAATAACTTAGTGTTAATAAATTTGAAAAAGTTAGATGAATGGACTATTTCATAGGGAAAAGTATAATTTACTAAAGCTAATTCAACTGAACCCATCTGTGATGGTTAGGCTAATGTGTCAACTCGACCAGGTAATTATGCACAGTTGTTTGGTTAAGCAAGCACTGGGCTAATTGTAACCCAACTCCAGCATGCACTGCCCAACCTCCACCCTGCCCTGAGGGATCTGCTGTCCAACCCCTGTCTGAAGAGATTAATTCTGTCTTACCAGAAGAAAATGCAAAGGAGTGCCCTGAGGTCAGTAGCTTGTAAGACATTTCTAATCCTTCTCCTTACCCCTTCTCTTCCTGACCTATTACTAGACTAAAATCACAACAAGCCCCCAAAGGTGAAATACAAAGTATGACCCATGAGGATGTATGCTCTACTCTGAAAGAACTGCTTGAGTTTTCCAGCTTATATAGACAGAAATCAGGGGAATATGTGTGGGGATGGATACTAAGGGTATGGGATAATGGTGGAAGGAATATAAAGTTGGATCATGCTGAATTTATTAATATGGGCCCACTAAGCAGAAATTCTGGATCCAATGCTTAGCTTGAAGGGTTAGAAAGGGCTCTAACAGTTTGTTCGGGTGGCTGATTGAAACATGGACCAAAAGATGGCCTAGCATGTCTGAGGTTGAGATGCCCGATTTGCCCTGGTATACAGTAGAAGAGGGAATTCAAAGATTTAGAGAGATTAGAATGCTAGAATAGATTTACCATTTGAGACCTGCCCACCCACCCCAGGAATGTCCAGAGGGCACACCTTTAACCAGGACTGTGAGGAATAAGTTTGTAAGACTAACTCCATCTTTCCTAAAGAGCTCTGTGGTTGCCTTCTCTGTAGTCCAGATATTACTGTAGGGAGGACTGTAATGGAATTACAATCCTCAAACATTATGGGGATCATCGGATCTCGGTCCTGAAAAAGTCAAGTATGGGCAGTTAATCACCAAAGACAAGGTGGGCGGGGCTACCGCAATGAAAGGCAGATTCAAAACAGCACTCAAAATAGTCTGAGTCGCATAGAGTTATGGCATTGGCTAATAGATCATGGGGTATCTAGAAGTGAAATAGATGGGCAGTCTACTAAATTTCTTCTGGATCTGTATAGGCAGAAGAGTTCTAGGTTGAGTGAACAAAACCCTAACTCAAATTACAGATGTAGAGAATCACGGTCCCTTAATTCCCAGACTTGAGACAGTTTATAGACCCAGAGCCCCTTGAATGAGGAGGAGGCCAGGTCCCCTTGAGGAAGGATCCTGTTAAACTGCCAAAAATTTATACTGTTAATCTTCCTCCCACCTTTCCCCAAGGAGCCTTTTACCAGAGTAACTGCATTGGGGAAAAGGAAATGATCAGACATTTAGGGGATTATTAGACACTGGCTCAGAAGTCACATTAATTCAAGGAGACCCAAAATGTCACCGTGGTCCACCAGTCATAGTAGGGGCTTATGGAGGTCAGGTGATTGATGGAGTTTTAGCTCAGGTCCATCTCAGTGGGTCCCCGGACCAATTCTGTGGTTATTTCCCCAGTTCCAGAATGCATAATTGGAATAGACATACTCAGTAACTGGCAGAATCCCCACATTGGATCCTTGACTTGTGGAGTGAGAGCTATTATGGTAGGAAAGGCCAAGTGGAAGCCACTAGAACTGCCTCTGCCTAGCAAAATAGTAAATCAAAAGCAATACTGGATTTCTGGAAGGAGTGCAGTGATTAGTGCCACCATCATTGATCTGAAGGATGCAGGGGTGGTGATTCCCACCGCATCCCCATTCAACTCTCCTATTTGGCCTGTGCAGAAAACAGATGGATCTTGGAGGAGGATAGATTATCGTAAACTTAACCAGGTGTTGACTCCAATTGCAGCTGCTGTCCCAGATGTGGTATCATTTCTTGAGCAAATCAACACATCCCCTGGTACCTGGTATGCAGCTATTGATCTGGCAAATGTTTTTTCTCAATTGCCATTAGTAAGGACCACCAGAAACAGTTTGCTTTCAGCTGACAAGGCTAGCAGTATACCTTCACTGTCCTGCCTCAGGGGTATATTCAGCTCTCCAACCCTATGTCAATATTGTCCGCAGGGACCTTGATCTTCTCTCCATCCCACATCACACTGGTCCATTAGATTGATGATATAATGTTGATAGGACCTAGTGAGCAAGAAGTAGCAAAGACCCTATATTTACTGGTAAGGCATTTGCGTGAGAGAGGATGGGAGATAAATCCAACAGAAATACAGGGGCCTTCCACCTCAGTGAAATTTCTAGGTGTCCAGTGGTGTGGGGCATGTCAAGCTATCCCTTCTAAAGTGAAGGATAAGCTGTTGCATCTGGCCCCTCCTATGATAAAAAAAGAGGCACAATGCTTAGTTGGTCTCTTCGGATTTTGGAGACAACGCATTCCTCATTTGGGTTTACTACTCTGGCCCATTTACTGAGTGACCAGAAAAGCTGCTAGTTTTGATTGGGGACCAGAGTAAGAGGAGGCTCTGCAACAGGTCCAGGCTGCTGTGCAAGCTGCACTACCACTTGGGCCATATGATCCAGCAGATCCAATGGTGCTGGAAGTTTCAGTGGCAAATAGAGATGCTGTCTGGAGTCTCTGGCAGGATCCTATAGGAGAATCACAATGCAGACCCTTAGGATTTTGGGGCAAAGCCCTGCCATCCTCTGCAGATAACTACTCTCCTTTTGAGAAACAGCTTTTGGCCTGCTTCTGGCCCTTAGAAGAGACTGAATGCTTAACCATGGGCCACTAAGTTACCATGAGACCTGAGTTGCCTATCATGAGCTGGGTATTGTCTGACCCACCAACCATAAAGTTGGGCGTGCGCAGCAGCACTCCATAATAAAGTGGAAGTGGTATATATGAGATAGGGCTCGAGCGGGTTCTGCAGGCACAAGTAAGTTACATGAGGAGGTAACCTAAATGCCCATGGTCACCACTCCTGCCATGTTACCTTCTCTTTCCCAGCCCACAGCTTTGGCCTCTTGGAGAGTCCCTTTCAATCAGTTGACTGAGGAAGAGAAAACTCCGGTCTGGTTTACAGATGGTTCTGCACGATATGCAGGTACCACCCAAAAGTGGACAGCTGCAGCACTGCAGCCCTTTTCTGGGACATCCCTGAAGGACAGTGGTGAGGACAAACCCTCCCAATGGGCAGAACTTTGAGTGGTACACCTGGTTGTTCATTTTGCTTGGAAGAAGAAATAGCCAGAGGTGCGTTTGTACACTGATTGATGGGCTGTTGCCAGTGGTTTGGCTGAATGGTCAGGGACTTGGAAGGAACATGATTGGAAAATTGGTGACAAAGCAGTCTGGGGAAGAGGTATGTGGCTAGACCTTTCTGAGTGGGCAAAAAACATGAAAATATTTGTGTCCCATGTGAATGCTCACCAGAGGGCAACTTCAGCAGAGGAGGATTTTAATAATCAAGTGGATAAGATGACCCACTCTGTGGCTAATGCTCAGCCTCTTTCCCCAGCCATTCCTGTCATTGCCCAAATGGGCTCATGAACAAAGTGGCCATGGATGTGTAGGGATGGAGGTTATGCATGGGCTCAGCACATGGACTTCCCCTCACCAAGGCTGACTTGGCACTAGCCACTGCTGAGTGCCCAATCTGCCAGCAGCAGAGACCCACACTCAGCCCCAGATATGGCACCATTCCTTGAGGTGACCAGCCTGCTACCTGGTGGCAGGTTGATTACATTGGACCACTTCCACCATGGAAGGGGCAGCAATTTGTTTTAACTGTAATAGACACATACTCTGGATATGGTTTGCATTTCCCACACATGACGCTTCTTCCAAAACTACCATCCATGGACTTACCAAATGTCTTATCTACTGCCATGGCATTCCACACAGCATTGCTTCTGATCAAGGAACCCATTTCACAGCAAATGATGTGTGGGAATAGGCACATGCCCGTGGAATTCACTGGTCCTAATGTGTTCCCCATCATCCTGAAGCAGCTGGATTGATAGAACAGTGGAATGGCCTTTTGAAGACTCAATTACAGTGCTGATTAGGTGACGATACCTTGCAGGGCTGGGGAAATGTTCTTCAGGAGGCTGTGTATGCTCTAAAACAGCATCCACTCTATGGTGCTGTTTCTCCCATAGCACTTAATTCATGGGTCCAGTAATCAAGGGGTGGAAATGGGAGTGGCACCACTCACTATTACCCCTATTGATCCACTAGGAAAATTTTTGCCTCCTGTCCCTGCAACCTCAAGCTCTGCTGGTCTACAAGTCTTAGTTCCAAAAGGAGTAGGGCTGCCACCAGGGAGCACAACAATGATTCCATTGAACTGGAAGTTAAGACTGCCACCTGGCCACTTTGGGCTCCTCTTACCTCTGAATCAACAGGCAAAGAAGAGAATTACTGTACTGGCTGGGGTGATTGATCCTATCAAGGGGAAATAGGACTGCATCTACATAATGTAGGTAAAGAAGAGTTTGCCTGGAATACAGGAAATCCTCTAGGGTGTCTCTTAGAACTGCCATGCCCTGTGATTAAAGGCAATGGAAAACTGCAACAACCTAATCCAAGCAGGATTAACAATGTCCCAGAATCTTCATGAAAGTTTGGGTCACCTCATCAGGCAAAGAACCACAGCCAGCTGAAGTGCTTGCTGAGGGGTAACTGGAACGTGGAATGGGTCGCAGAAGAAGGTAGTGATAAATAAGAACTTCGACCACGTGACCAGTTACAGAAACGAGGACTGTAATAGTCATGAATTTTTCTTCCTTGTTATGAGTATGATTGTATATGTACATAAAACAAATTTCTTTGTTTTCTTCCCCAACATTTTCCCTTATCATATGACAAGTTGTATTAGTTTCATGTCATAATATTTAAGGATGTCAAGTTTGAGTGAATATTACCCAAGGACTTGCACCCTATTCTGTGGGAATTAATGCATTTCCAGCTGTACTCAGGAAAGTTGAACATTGTTAGGCAGAAATATATATATATGCATGTTTGTTATTGTTTTTACTTAGAGACTAAGTATGGTTTAAGGTAATGTGTATGGTTGCTGAGTTGACAAGGGGTGGACTGTGATGTTTAGGCTAATATGTCAACTCGGCCAGGTAATTGTGCTCAGTTGTTTAGTCAAGCAAGCACTGGGCTAATTGTAATACAAGGACATTTATGGGCTTTAGTCATTAGTGAGTTTATTGCATAGATGGCTGATTTTACATCTACAGTCAACCAGGAAGATTGCTCTCAGCAGTGAGTGACATTTTATCCAATCAGTTGAATGCCTTAAAAGGGGAAGTGATTTCAGCATTCAGAGAGAATTTCCCAGTTCGTCTTTGGACAGCCAACTTCTCCTGGAAACTCATCAAGGACCTTCATTGGACTTTTGTCAGAGTCCCTGGTTTGCAGCCTGCCTGCAGAACCTGGGCTTGTGCATCCCCATGGTCATATGAGAGAATCATATAAAATCTCATACTATTTACAGATATGTCCTGTTGATTCTGTTCCCTAGAGAACCTTGACTAATACACCATCATAAAGCAGACAGCCCCAGCTGAACCAATGGCTGACTGCAGATGAATGAGCCTGATCCAGGCCAGAAGAACTGCTCAGCTGAGCCTAGCTCAAATTACTGACCTTCAAAATTATGAGCTATATAAACAGTTGTTGTTTTAAGCCACTAAAATTTTGGGTACTTTATAACGTAGCAAAAACAAAACAAAACAAAAAACCACAAAGAAATTGATATCTACAAGTGGAGTGCTATTTTAACAACAACTAAAATATGAAGAATTGGCTTTGGGACAAGGCATAGGGAATGACTGGAAAAGCAGTGAGGAAATGGCAGAGACTGGAAAATTAGCTAGGAGACTGCTCTAGCAGGCTAGAAAAATGGCTACTGATGTAATGTAGTTTTGAGACCATTTGTAAAACTGTAGTCTACAGCAATGTGGAAGATGGAAAATATTCTTAATGAACTTTGGACTTGATTAAGGAGATCTCCAGGCAAAATGTTGAAAGTGACAGCTGGTTGGTCCTTGCTGTGGATAATAGAATATAAGAAAAGAGAGATGAGCTAAAGAAAGAAATATTCTGTTTCCAAGCAGAATTTAGGAGAAATATAAAGGGACCAGTGCAGGATCGGTTGGAAAATAAAAGTATGTTTCACCTCTAAAATCCAACTACCAAAATATTTTCAAAGCAAATTAAAACTTGAAGGCAAATTCTGCTCCTGTCCAAGATAGAGTAACAGGGACCAGATCTATTCTCCTGCCTGAAACAACTAAAACAACAAAAAAATACAAAATATATGAAACAATGGTTTTCAATACACTGGACAGCAGGCAATAAAGGACAGTGGCCTCCAGGAGAAAGAAACAGGGTGGGCCCTACAATTGCCCCAGATCACTGCCTTGAGAGAATTTCCAGGCCATGACACAGGGTGGGAAAAGCCAGGCAAGGCCCAGAATAATCCCTGAATTGTGAAACCAAGGTGGCTAGATCTCACAGGACGGAGTACTAGAGAAGAGAGAGCTGACCAGAGAGAGAATCTGGAGGTCTGCAGAGGATCCTCCTTGATTATTCAGTGGAGTAATTAGTGCAGGTGCATGAGGAAACTACCTGAGATCAGGGAATGATCCACATGGTGCTCACCTACTACTTGGAATAAAGCCTTGTCCCACTAATGAGTGTGGAAAACCTTATAATTTATAGGGCATTGGGTAGAGTACCTCAAAGGGTCTTGCCTCAGTAGTGGGGAATAATTAGTCTTGGACTAAACATTGTACTGGTCCTGCCTTGAAAATCTTAAGAGCAAGACCTGGAAGGATACAACTGGATCCAAGTAACTCAATTGTGTCCCAAAACAAAGCCCAAGAATATAGGAATACAAAGCTATCCAGCACCCAAAATGGTAAAATTCACAATGTCTGGCATCCAAACAAAAGTTAACAGGCAATCAAATGTATGCTATGAACCATAGTTAGTGGTAATAGTCTGATAATATCTCATAATCTAACAAATATTCCACAATGGTGTGTTGTGTTGGTGAAGAGTTGTTGTATGGGAATTCTACACATGTGCATGATTGTTTTGTAAGTTCACAACTTCTGTAATAAAAATATATTTTTAAAAAGTTAATAGGCAGTCAAAGAAGCAGGAAAATACTAACCATAATGAGAAAAACCAATCAATTGAAACTGATCCAAAACTAACACAGATGTTAGTATTAGCAGGCAGGGTCATTAAGATAGTTATTACAACTGAATTCCATATGTTCAAAAAGCTGTGATATGGAAGATAGAAAAAGATCCAAATAGAACTTTTAGAGATAAAAACAATAATAAAAAAAAATGAACAGGGCATCAATGAACTGTGGGACAATTTCAAGAGGCCTAATATATATGTAATTGTAGTGTCCAAAGGGGAGGAAGGATGGGGAGACAGAAGAAATATTTGAAGAAATAATAAGCAAATATTTTCCAAATTTAGTGAAAACTTTAAACCTATAGGCTGAAAAATCTCAATGAACTTCAAGCACAAGAAGCCTAAAGAAAACTACACTGACAAAATAATCAAATTGATCACAAATCATATCCAACTATATATATTTATCTATATATATCATGACCAACTAAAGTTTGTCCAAGGAATAAAACTTTAGTTTAAAATTTGAAAATTATTCAATGTAATTCACCATATTAACAAACTAAAAAAGAAACACTATATGATGATCACTGGTTTTGAGCAGACATTAATATAGAATACAGGAATATTATGAACAACTTTGTGCCAATAAATAAATTTGACAACTTAGATGAAAGGGATAAATAACTTGAAAGACACAAACTACCAAAGCTCACCCAAGAAGAAATAGAAAACCTGAATAGCCCTATATCTATAAAGAAATTGAATTTGTAGTTAAAAACATTTGCCTAAAGAAAACTCCAGGACTACATGGCATCATTGGTGAATTATATTAATAGTTTAAGGAAGGAATAACACCTATTCTACACAAATTTTCCAGAAATTGATGAGATGCTATAGTTCTCAACTCATTCTAGAGGTCAGTATTACTCTGATACCAAAACAAGATAAAAACATAGGAAAAAAAAAAATCCTACAGACTAACATCCCTTATGAACATAGATGCAAAACATTTCAAACAAAATTTTAGCAAATCATATCTAGCAATATAATTTAGAAAATGCACCATGACCAAGTGAGGTTTGTCCAAAGAATGAAAGTTGGGTTTAATATTTGAAAATCATTCCATATAATTCACCTTATGAGGAAACCAAAAAAGAGACACTCTATGATCATCTCAACAGACAGATGTCAAGGTCCATTTCTGATTTTTTTAAAAATTTCAGCAAACTAGAAATAGATAGGAACTTCCTTAACCTAATAAAGGTCATCTACAAGAAACCTACATTTCTGGCCAGTGTAGTCAGGCAAGAGAAAGAAATAGAAGGCATCCAGATTGGAAAGGAAAAAGGCAGAGTGTCTTCATTTGCAGTTGGCATAATCGTCTATAGAAAAAATCTGATGGAATCTACAAAAAAGCTACTAGAACTAATAAGCAAATTTAACAAGTTTGCAAGATACAAGGTCAATATGTAAAAATCGATTTTATTTTTATATATAAGCAATGAGCAATCAGAAATTGAAATTTAAAAACCAATACCGGGAAGAGGATGTGGCTCAAGTGATTGGGCATCCGTCTACCATGTGGAAGGACCCAGGTTTGATCTCCAAGACCTCTCGGTTAAAAAAAAAAAAAAAAAGCTGGCAGGCGAGCTGGGCCCATGCGTGGAGAGCCACGAGCAAGCCTAGACACGCAGCAAAATGATGATGCAACAAGAAAGACATGAGGGAGAGCCAAGGCAAGTCGCACCAGAAACCAAGAACTGAGGTGGTGCAAGTGACAGGGTGCCTCTCTCACACGTCAGAGGTCCCTAGGATCGAATCCCGGTGAAGCCTGGAGGAGAAAAATGAGAAGAGAAGGCAAGAAACAGACACAGAAGATCACCCAGGGAATGGACACAGACAGTAAGCAGGGGAGGGGGGCGGGAACTCATAGAACTGTACACCAAAAAGAAAAATATAAAATAAAAACCAATACCATATAAAAGAACATCAAAAAAAGAAATATTTAGCAATAAATATGACAAAAGATTTGCAAGTTTTGTACACTGAAAACTACGAAATATTGCTGAGGGAAATTAAAGACCTAAATAAATATTGAGATACACTGTGTTCTTGACTTAATGATAAGATGCCAATTATCTTCAATTATCCCCAATCTATTTATATATGGATTCAACACAGTTCCAATCAAAATCCCATCAGGCTTTTTTGTAGACATTTACAGACTGATTCTAAAATTCATATGGGAATGCAAAGTACCTAGAATAGCCAAAACAACTTTGAAAAAGCAGAACAAATTTGGAGAACTAACACTACCTGATTTCAGGATGTTTTTAAAGCTACAGTAATTGAGACAGTGTGGTATTGGGATAAAGATATATAAATAGATCAATGGAACAGAATGGAGTCCAGAAATAGACACACATATACATGGACAACGGCTTTTTTTGTTTTGTTTTTGATTTTACTTTTTAAATAAAACCTTTATTTTAGGATAGATGTAGGTTTACAGAAAAGTGGTGAACACAGTGCAGAGAGTTCCTATATACCTCACACCCAGTTTCCCCTATTATTAACATCTTACATTAGTATGGTATGCTTGTCACAATTAATGAACCAGTATTGATTCATTATCATTAACTATGGCCCATAATTTATTCAGATTTCCTTTGTTTTCACCTAATGTCCTTTTACTGTTCCAGGATCCCATCCAGGATACCACATTACATTTTGTTGTCATGTCTCCTTAGGCTCCTCTTGGCTGGGACAGTTTCTCAGACTTCCCTTGTGTCCTTTTATATGTACTTATTTTATAATCCCTATGGTTATCTATATATATTTGGACTTCGTGGGAGTCTGATAGTATGTGGTATATATGGACTCTTGAGCAGATTGTATAGTTCACTCGTGTTTGTAATTTTTTATTGTAAACTCATCATTAGCAGGACTTGTATTTTTTCCTATGAAAATGCCATATTTGAGATGTGGGAATATCCTTTTGGTTACCAAATATATTCGTATGTATACTGCTTGAGGAATAACTCTTATGTTACTTTTTAGTCTGGAGTTTCTGAACCGCATGGGTAGAATAAAAGCAATGTGAATTGTGGTCCCGGGGCTTTGAATCCTCAGAGTGCTTTTATTTTTTCCCACCCAAAGCCCTATGTCCTGTGGTCTCTCTTGTTTTTAAATCCTTTCATAAATAGAATAGTTCTTTGAGGGCCCTAGTGTTATGTGACGTTCTCTGTTCCAATTCCTACCTCCCAAAGCCCAAAGCCTCATTTCCTTCCCCAGTGTGGGCGTTAAAACCAAGCCCCTAGTTTCTAGAGACAAATACCCCCCATTAGTTCAAGCATTCACCCCTCTGCTTTTTCAGATTCCTCTTTGTTTCTGACACCTGGGGTTTTGCTTTTTATCATTTGTGAGCCTAGCTTTACATTTAAAATATTTTACCCAGTATTTCTAGGTGATTGTAGGAAAAGGATTTTCAGATTGTCTGAGTCAACCACATTGCTAGAAGCTGAAAAATAGAATTTTTGTAGCCATTGCTCTTTGTAGATTATCTTTAGGCTCCATATTTTTACCTGGACAATGATTGAATGCCCATAATATGCCAGTGCTTGCATTATGCAACACATGACATTTACTGGATCTCAATTTTTAAACTTTGGAAGGACTTATTTCTGAATAATTTTCCTCTTGAAATTTTTTTTACATAAACTGGATCATATTATACATGTGTTTGTTTTTTAACAGGGGCACATTTATTTTTCCTCTCAGTTTTCCATCCCCAATTTCAGCATGGCACTCATCACCCCTTTGCCCCCACCTGAAGAAATGATTATGACTTGCTGTGTGCCTGTCCATGTTTGTATCAGCATATAAACCTATACAGACTTATCTATGTCCTCGTATATGCACATAGTTACACTCACACTAATACATAATCAAGGTGGTTTTGTCATTATATGCTGTATAAAAATGGGGTTAAATTATACATAATTTTCACAATCCTGCTGTATTAGTCAAGGTTTGTCAGAATGACAGATCCAACAGGAGATTATTGTGAATCTGAAGGTTGTAAAATGCTATCTCATCATTACTTTTATTTTTCCCCAACTCTAGGAGAATCTGAACATCTTTTCACATGTTTGAGTCTGCTCTTCTGTGAATTGTATATTCGTGATTTTTGGCTTATTCTTCTTCTGGGCTGTTCATCTTTTTTCTGGTCAATTTGTAAGATACTTTTGTAGGCTATAGAAATTTTCCCTTTGTTATCTGTGCTACAAATTTTTTCCACATCTATTGCTTGTCTATTGACTTTGTTCATATTATCTTTTGCCATATATAGTATTTATATTTAAATAGTAAGTATATCCATATTGATCCCTATATATCTCCATATACTTTTTATTTTAAGGAGTAAATATATCCATATTTGCTTTTAGAAGATCTTTCCAACCTTTCTACATGATATATGTATGCTCTTAGATTGTCTTGCAAGATTTTTATTCTTTGTATTTAAGTCTTTACATCCAGGATTTTATTTTTATATAGTATAACATGTGGTTTATTTTTATATTTTTTCCATATGGATACTTTGTCATGCCAAAGTATTGACTAGTCCACGCTTTTCCCACTGAACTGAATGACCCCACTTGCCGTCTACTAATTTCTCAAATATAATGGTATCTAATTCTGGATTTTCTAGATACTTCTGTTAATTTTTGCCTAAATTTATACCATTATTATAGTGATTTGATTTTAATGGCTTTATAGAATTTCCTGATAACCAGCAAGGCAAGTTTCACTCCACTGTTCTTTCATAGTTTTCTTAGCTATCCTCAGATTTTGTTTTTCTCTATATGAACTTTAAGATAATTTCATACAATTTCAAGAGAAGACCTGTTGAGATTCTAATTGAAACTGAATGAAAGATACAAGTTAAATTTGGGAAATTCTACATTTTAAATGATAAGTATTCTTATCTAAGAAAAGTTTATAACTTTCCATTTGTTCATAAATTCTTTTCTCTTTTAATGAGGTATTATAGTTTTCCTTTCATAGGCCTTATGTCTTTCTTATTAAATTTATTCCAGAATATTTTATAGTTTTTTTTGCCATCATTGTAAGTGGACAATTTAGCATTTCTAAGTACTTATTGTTAGAGTAAACAGACGTTGTTAATTGTTGTAATGGATCTGGTATCTAGCCTCCTTACCAAATATTATTAATTCTAAAAGTTTTATTTATTTATTTATTTATTTAAATGTATCTTTTTATTTTTTCAAAGATACCCGCACAAAACATCGGAGGTCCTGGATTTGGTTCTCGGTGCCTCCTAAAGAAACAAGGAAGATGAACAGACACAGCAGGTGCAAACAATGAGGGGGTGGGGAGAAATAAATAAAATAAAATAAATCTTTAAAAAAATTTTCTAAAAGTTTTTAAATAAGGTCTCTTGGGCTTTTTAGGTATACAATTATAGCATCAGCAAATAGAGTTAGTTTATAGCTCTTCTTTTAGGGTTGCCAGATTTAGCAATCAAAAAGATCTGGCAAGCCAAAGATCATGCCTGTTGTTTTCTTTTTATGTTGCATTTGCGGAAATCTCTAAGACAACGGTTCTCACCCTGGCTGCACATGAGCCTCAGCCAGGAAGCTTTTAGAAGAGTTCCAGCGCGAAGCCCTTGGTCACAGAGATTTGATTGGTATATTTTGTAAAAGCTTCCCAGATGATTCTAATGGGCATTCAGGGTTGAGAACTACTGCCCTAAAACAAATTTAGATAATAATGATCTTAATATGCATCTGTCTCATCTTTGATTTTAATTAAATACTTTCAGTGTTTTGACATTTAAGATAATATTTGTTGTTGGGTTTGTTTTTTTTTATCCCCCCCAAATGGCTCTCTTGTCTGTTTGCTCGTTGTTTTGCCTGTTTTTTTTTTTGTTGTTGTTTGTTTTGTTTTTTTCTTGTTGTCAGTTTGTTTTTTCTTTAGGAGCCACCGGGAACCAAACCCCAGACCTCCCGTGTGGGAGGCAGGCACGCAACTGCTTGAGCCACATCTACTCCTTGCTCATTTTGTTGGGTTTTTTTTGCTCGTTGTCTCCTAGTTGTCTGTTAGTTGTCTTGTTCGTTGTCTGCTTGTTGTTTTTTTTTTGCTTGTTGTCTGCTCATTGTCTGCTTGTTGTTTGTTTGTCTTCTTTAGGAGGCAGTGGGAGCCGAACCTGGGACCTCCCATGTGGAAAGCAGGCGTTCAACTGCTTGAGCCACATCCGCTCCCTGTTGTTGGTTTTTAAATAAATATTCTTAGTTTTGTTTACATAGTTTCCATCTGTTCTTACTTTATTTAAAGTTTCTTTTTAGGAATGGCTGCTTTTAGCTCCCATTAATATGAGTATATGGTTTTCTCCTTCAGTTTATTGATGTAAAGAATTATATTGAAGCCGGGGAAGTGTTGGATTCCTCTAGGTTCTTGGCTATGTCACGTAAAGAATTTAAGAACATGCTAGTTTAGTTAGGCCAATAAAAAGAATTTATTGAGAAATAGGGGAAAAGAATAGAACTTGCTGAGAAATGGGAGAGAAGGACAGAAGTACGCACTGAGATTTGATGTGGACTCCTCTATGCAGAGAGAGCGATTTGGCTTGTCCAGGTTATCTTTATTAAACCATTTACTCCTCCCCTTGCTAATGCTAAGGGGAGGGTCCCCAGCTGTTATTGGTTACCCCACCAATGGTGGGGACCAATCGTGAGGCCTTTTGTTTGGGGTTATCCGGGGCCAATGGGGAGGCCTGCCTGGAATTATCAGGGGCCTCCCCATTGGCCCCGAAAAGAGTCCCAACTGGGACCTCAGCGGGGTCCAGTGGCCATGTTATCTGTCGGCCATGTTGTGACTTGTCTTCTCCTCGTTTCCCTGTACTAACCTGCCTCAATATTGCTTCCTATTTATTGAAGCACTTTTTAAATTCTTTGTTTAGAATATTTGTTTGCTAATATTTTATTTAGAATTTTGCACCTATATTTGTAAGTGAAATTGAGGTTGAGGATTTATTATTGTGTGGAATCCGCTTTGTCTGATTTGGGTCTTTAACTTATGTTGGCTTCATAAAATGAAGCTGGAAGCTTTATATCTTTTGTTCTACTTCCTGAAAGAGTCCTTGCTACTTAAAGTATGGTCCATGAACCAACAGCATAGGCCTTACCTGGGTGTGTGTTAGAAAGGCAGAGTCTAGGACCCCAGCCCAGATCCATTGAATCTGAATCTGCATTTTTACAAGACCCCCAGGTGATTTGAGTGCACATTCAGTTTCAGAATCTCTGGTATAAATAACATTGGACTCAATTGTCCATTAAAGGTTAAATAAAACTCAGCTGTGGGCCCATGTGGTCTTGGGGCCTTTTTCAATCTACCTGGGGTAAACCAGCTATTCCATTTTCCACTTTCTTCTGTGGTAATTGGTCTATTTTGGTAGCTTGAATTTGGCAGAAAAATCATTCCTTTCTTCTGGATTGTTTCAATTTACACTTTTCTTATGATTCTTTTAATTTCTGTTAACTGTGGCTATTCACCTCTTGTGAACTGCTGGTTTTCCTTTTTCCTTCATCTGGCTTGCAAGGCTTTGTCTGTATTGTTCGTCTTTTCTAAGGACCAGCTTTTGTGTTTATCTTTTGAACTATTTGTGGGGAGGGACATTGGTTTTCTATTTTACTGTTTCAGCTTTTATCTGTGTAATTCTCTCTTCTGATTTCTTTTGGTTGATTATTTTGCTGTTCTTTTCTAATTTCTCAAGATTAGTATAGGTTCTTTTATTTTAGACATTTATAAAAAAACAATGAAGATATTTAGAGCTATAAGTTTCCCTTTAAGCCAGGGGTTCTTAACCTTTTTTGTTCCATGGACCCCTTTGCCAGTCAGGTGAAATGAATCCTACTGTAATTTATTTATTGCATACATTCACAAGTGAAGGACATGCTAGATTTCAGTTAGAGGTCAGAGGAAAGAAAAATAATGATTTTTTTTTCAATTCAAGCTCGCAGACCGTTTAAGCCCTGCTTTCACTGTGTAGGTTTTAGTATGAACTACTCTCCTTTTTATTAGTTTCTGGACAGTAATTTCCCTTTTAATTTCCTCTTTAAGGGTTTTCTAAGGGCATTTTTGCTATTTTCCATATTTAAATTTTCCATATTTAAAATGTTCACTTTCATTATTCCTTAAAAATGTATTAAGATTTTCTTTGTGGCAATGTACAAGAACTGTTTTTGTAAATGTTTCATGGACAAACAAAATGTATGTTTCCATTTGAAGAATGTAAAGTTCCCTATATATTTGGGGGCCTTACATTTGGGATAAGATCAAATTATTGGTCTTATCAATCAATTCGTTTATGCCCTTACTGGTTTTTATCTTATTAGATATATCCAGATCTGAAAGAAGTGAATTGAAGCAGCCCAATTAAATGGTATTTTTTATCAAATTGTTTCTATTTCTATAACTTTTTTTTCTTTATGCTTTTGGCATCTATGTTATTTATTTATTTATTTATTTATTTATTTTTAAAAGATACTTAGATTACATAAATGTTACACAAAAAATATAGGGATTCCCATACTCCCCACTTCCCACACCTCCCACACCCTCCCACATAAACATCCTTCATTAGTGTGGCACATTCATTGCAATTGATAAGTGCATCCTGGGGCTTTGCCATTAAGCATGGACCATAGTTCACACTGTAGACCACACTCTCTCCCACACAGTTCTGCATGTTATATGATGATATAAAATGGCCTATATCTGTCATTGCAATGTCACTCAGGACAATTCCCAAGTCCTGAAAAAGCCCCTGTATTACAACTGCTTTTTTCTCTCCCCGCCCTGAAAGTGTCCAGTGGCCACTGGCTCCACATCAATGTTGTAATTTCTTCCATTGCTAGAATCACAATATGACTATAGCAGAATACCAGTAAGTCCACTCTAGCCCATAGCTCTTCCCCCCAGCCTGAGGAGTCTGGGATGGTGACGTCTACTCCACTTCTAATTGAGAGGGGGCTTATATCCCACGGATAAAATGAATGGGATTATCCTGCCTGCAGTTGCAGACTCTCTCCATTCCCTGGGATGGCCATTGTCCATCATCATCTCCCTGCCAGGTGTCCTGGGTGAGTCCAATGACATCTATGTTATTTAATGCACGTTGGTTTATAAATATTATATGTTCTTAATTATATACTTTTATCAGACATAATGTCCTTCTTGATCCTGTTTAGGGGTTTGAGCCTTAACTTTCTCCTTACCACTTAATACTGCTATTCCTACTTTATTTTTATCAGCATTTTTCTGATATCTTTTTGGCATTTTACTTTCATTCTTCCTTTGTCACTTTATTTTATGTTTCTCCTCTAGGTAGCATATCCTGGATTTTTATTTTGTAACTGTCTGACAGACTCTTTTATTGAGTGTGTTTCTTCTAATTACTTTTGGTGAATTGACTGATATAGTTGATTTTATTTTACTCATCTTACCCTATATTTAGTAAACTGTTTTGATTTTTTTTCCCCTATGTTTTTCTGGTTTAATTAAGTTGCCTTTTTTTTTTTTTTTTTTTTTTACTGGGAGGGCCCAGGGATCAAACCCAGGTCCCTCCATATGGGAGACGGATGCCCAACCATTTGCTCCACATCCGTCCCACTAAATAGACTTTTAATGGAACTTTTAGTATATGCCCTTTTTCTTTCTTTCTTTCTTTTTTCAGGTACCAGCGCTGGGCATTGAACCCAGACCTTGTATGTGGGAAGCCGGAGCTCAACCACTGAGCTACGTAGGCTTCCCTGAGTTGTTTTTTTCGTTTGTTTTGCTTGTTGTTTGTTTTTGTTTTTTCAGGGGGCACTGAGAACCGAACCTGGGATCTCCCATGTGGGAGGTGGGTGCTCAACTGCTTGAGCCACATCTGCTCCCCTGCATGAGTTTTTTTCCAAACATTTCCATTATTTTTTTTAAAGATTTATTTTATTTATTTATTCCTCCCACACACCATTGTTTGCGCTTGCTGTCTGCTCTCTGTGTCTGTTCGTTGTGTGCTCATCTTCTTTTTAGGAGGCACCGGGAACCAAACCCGGACCTCCCATGTGGGAGGGAGGTGCACAATCGCTTGAGCCACCTCCACTCTCTGCTTGTTGTGTCTCTCATTGTGTTTCCTCGTTGCGTCATCTTGTTGCATCAGCTCGCCATGCCAGCCTGTCACGCCAGCTTACTGTCTTGCTTGTCTTCTTTAGAAGGCACCGGGGACTGAACCTGGGACCTCCTGTGAGGTAGTCAGGCGCCCAACTGTTTGAGCCACATTCACTTCCCCCTGCATGAGTTTTAAGTGACTTAATCAAAGTAGCAGATATAAAGCCATGGAGTTGAAAGTCAACCCGATGTCCCTTTGACCTTAATCTCTGTGATCTGTCCACAATACTAGAGATTCATAGCAAAGCCAAGCATTTCAAATTGAATAAACATGCCTCACACTAAGACCAGCTTATGGTCAGAGATGCTCACTCTCCCTCAGGGCACATCAGTGAGGCTCTTTAGGGGCCAGAATTGACTGTCTTAGGTGAGTAGGGCTGATCCTCAGTGGGGCTGTTCTTCAGGAGGCCCCTAAAGGGGGTTCTGGACTTCCTGCCTCTCTAGGGATGAGTCCTTACTAGTAAAGGGGTGCACCCTTGGATTCTGAGCATCTCAAGGCAGGTGCGGAGCTTTGGACTCAGGGTCCAGAGGTCCAGGAAGGAACCACCCTGAGGACCTATAGCTTTTGGAGCTGTCACCAGGGAAAGGAGCTCCAAATCATCAGAGTGGGTAGCCTCTGCCTTGGGAGTGGGCTCAAAGCCCTGTTCCGCAATACCAGCTAATAGGTCCCTTCCTTCTCCCAACTGCTGCCTCCTTGGGTCCTTGCCCAACCACTAACCTAAGGGCGCTTAGACTGCCATGAAATATCAGAGCCTGAGACTTCCCTCCTGGGGTCCATGGATCTCTCGGGAGGGCAGTCATCCTAGAAGGAATCCCTCAGTTGTCATTTGACAGAGCCTTCCAGCAAGTGTGCATGGAGCTCTAGTGAGACTTCTTGGACCAACAAAAATGTCACATCACTTTGCTTTTGGCAGGAATCTTGGCTCCTCAGCTTGGGAACACCATTTATCCCAAGCTGAATAGAAACTTCATTTGACCATTGTATTAGTCAGCCAAAGGGGTGCTACTGCAATAAACCAGAGATTGGTTGGTCTTTATAAAGGGTATTTATTTGGGGTAGAAGTCCACAGTTACCAGGCCATAAAGCATAAGTTTCTTCCCTCGTCAAAGTCCATTGCCACGTGTTGGAGCAAGACAGCTGCCGACGTTTGCCAGGGTTCAGGCTTCTTGGGTTCCTCTCTTCCCGGGGCTGTGTTTCTCTCCGGGCTCAGCACCTCTGTTTCCTCCACAAGGTCAGCTGTGGACTATGAGGCTCTCTAGGCTTTACGTTTCTCCACAAGGTCAGCTGTAGACTATCAGGTGAACTGCTTGTCCCTATCCCTGGGCCTTCTCTCCTTCCTCACGACCAAGCTCTCTTACTTCCCAGGGCTCCAGCTCAAGACTCCAACATCAAAATTGCAATCAGAACTGCTCCAACACTGTTCTTTGCCATGCCTTTTATATCTTATTCCCCACCCACCAAGGGGTGGGGCTCACACCCTACTGAGGTGGCCAGTTAACACCCTAATCATAACTTAATCATGCCCAGATTAGCAGACCAGTTTACAAGCATGATCCAATATCTATTTTTGGAATTCATAATTACATCAACCCTGCAAAACTGCAACAACCATTATGTTGGTCTCAAATTAATAACTTATAGGAGAACAAATTAGCTTACTTATCACTTGCAGCTTGGTAGATAAACTCTTTCAAAACATAGTTAGTTTACATGGGGTGATAATAAAAAGATCCCTGAAGCCCCTTACAAGTTTGGTCTGCATAGATTAAATAGCTCTTCATTAAATAGCTCCCAAGGGCACCCCCACCCCCCACCCACTATCCTCCTTGGATTGATGTGAGGATCCAAATGAGGTGACAGCTGTGGAACTTGTCATGCTCTGACATGTGTGCTAGGTGACAAGAGTGGTTACATTGTGGTTGTGGGGACCCTGCCAACATGGCTCTGGTAAGGCTCAAAGTGGTGGATGGTCCTTCACTGCTTCCCTGCACTACAGACCCTACCTTGCAAACGTAAAGTACAAAACCTGCTCCTCTCCCCAAGAATGTAAGTGCATTAGGATCCCCTGGGAGCATATGAAAGCGCACTGGATGGGGAGTCAAAAGACTTGGCTCTGCTCAGGCTTGCCTGCTAATATGCATGAGATGGGGCTTCCTGTTGCTCTCTGTGGCAGTTTGAAGCTGGGTGGACCCCAGGAGATCATGTCCTTAGAGCTCATCCATTCCTGTGCATGAAATCCTATTGGGATGGGACCTTTTGATTAGATCACTCCAGGAGGGCATGGCCTAGCATGGGTCTTAATCCTTTTACTGGAGTCCTTTATAAACGGAGAATAAAAGCCTCACACAGAGAAAAATGCTGCAGAGTCAGAGAAACATCAAGAGACTGAGAGAGAGAGGTCCCGGAGACCAGAGGCGAGAAACAGTGGGGCACTAAGGCATGGGAAGAGGCCTCTCAAGAGGCTGAAAGAGACGGGGCCCAGAGGAGAGGGGAGCGATGAGCCATGTGCCTGATTACCCACCGCTGAGCTCAGGGAGAAACTAAACCTGGAGGAGAATGGAGGAGAAGGCAGAGACCGGCAGGGCCACCGTTGTGCCCTGCCATGTGCCTGAGCACCCAGAGGTGAGCTTGGAGAGAAAGCATCTTTATATAATGTCGCCATGTGCCCATTCAGCTGCAACCTGGCGAGACAGCATCTCTGATGGTGCCTTGATGTGGACACTTCATGGCCTCAGAACTGTAAGCTTTTAACCTAATCAATCCCCATTGTAAAAGCCAACCCATTTCTGGTCTATTGCTCCCAGCAGCTTTTAGTACATGAAAACACTCACCTACAACAAAATGGCTGAATGGGAGGCAGGGAAGTTCCTTGGCGGCTCCCATATCCTGCACATTCTGCCTCCTCAACCTAACTCTGCTCGGTCTCCTGCCTGTGGTTGCCTGTAGAGCAAGTGTGGCCCTGCTCCCTCAGTGCTCAGCAATACCACTGAAGGTCTGATGGTGATGATGGTGATGAGGATGGTGATGATAGTTGTTGTGGTGTGAAGCTTATGTACTATAGAAAAACATGTTCTTAAATCTTATCCATGCCTGTGGGTGTGCACCCACTCGAAGTAGGACCTTTTGATGGGGCTACTTCAGTTAAGGCATGGCCCACCTCAATCAGGATGGGTCTTAATCCTAGTACTGTAATCTTTTATAAGCATAATGAAACTCAGAGAGAATGCTACAGGAAGCAAGAAGCTGAAACAGAACCCAGAAGAGAAGGAAGAGACCAGGAGATATCACCATGTGCCTTGCCATGTGACGGAGGAACCAAGGATCATGGGCAGCCAGCCCCAGAATGCTACAGTCTTTGGGGAGAAAGCATCACCTTGATGATGCCTTGATTTAAGACATTTTCCTGGCCTCAAAACCATGAATGAATAAATTCCCATTGTTTATGCCAAAGCCCATTTCATGGTATAGGCTGGAGCAGCCTAGCAAACTAAGACAATGGCCATGTTGATGATGATGGTGAGATTATGGTGGTGATGGTGTTGCTGAGGATGGTGATGGTGGTGGTGATGATAAAGGCTAGCACATTGGCACTTACTCTGAGCCAAGAGCTCTCCTAAGCTCTTCATACATATTAACTCATGGATCTTCATAACCACCCCATGAAGTCAATGCCATGTTATCATTCCTATTTTATAACTGAGGAGACTGAGACACAGAGAGGTCAAGCTACTGTCCCAAGGGGCACTGCTGGAAAGTGGCGGAGCAGGGCTGTGGCCCACGCTGTCAGGCTCCGGGGTTATGTGCTGTCACCACTCTGTGCTGTCTGGTACCTGTCCTAGGAGCTGAGTTAACTCAGAGCTGCACAAGGGTGAAGAAACTTCATTTTAACCTAGAGTTTTTAACCTCCTCCCTCTTGCCAAACTTTGGCTTTTTTTAAATTTGAGAAACTGGCAATAGTCCAAATGGCCAGCTATCCCCCTACTTGTGTTTACCCTATGCACAGAGGGAGAGGAGCCCCGGCTGGTGCTGAGACGGTCCCCTTGGGATGGGCCAGGTGCCCACTCCTGCTCTCCTCCTTCTTGGCTGCCCAGCTGGACCCTTAGCCATATCCAGGTTCGAGGCTTTCTTCCAAAGAGGAAGAATAAATGGGGGACCCAGAAAGCCTGAGCCAAAGTATAAAGCAAATATAAATGGAAACTCTGAGGCTGAGTGATTCACTTAACCAATATGACTCATGTTCTGCTGAGATTTCCGTGAACAATATGTTCGCAGTCTGATTTAATTATAGCCTACATTTACTGCTGCTTCGGTGAGCCTACGAAGTGCACCCCATCCCTCACTACCCCGAGTGCTGAGCGAGTTGAAATGCCTCCCAGGGCGAGAGTGGGAGAGGCCATTGGAAATGGCTTCCTGCAGGTGCCATTTGTCACATCACGTGCAGTGGCCCACCTTTGAGGGGTCCTCAGCCAGGAGGGCAGCCTCCCCAAACCAGTTAGAAAAGGGTCATGGGTCGCCAGCCGGCTGGCTCGTTGTGCTTCTTGGGCTTCCGCTCACGCTCACGCATAGGTTTGAGCTGAGAGTCACGACTGCTGAGGGGGGGGGGTGCTTTGGAGTGATCAAGAGAGAGGAGGAGGATTCAGTCAAAGCTCCTCAGGCGAGGGTGGAGGGAAACCCAAGGCTGCCTGATACGCTGGACAGAAGGTGCCCACTTGTCTACCCACTCAGAGGTTTCAGCGAGAAGACTCTGAGTTATTGCCTTTGAAGGGGTCACTTTACAAACCTGCAGCTGTGAGGACAGTCCTATCCTTGCTGTCGGCCAAAGACAGCGGCTGCCCCTCCCTGCACCCCACAGCATGACGGCACCTCCCCCCAGTGCCTGGCACTGGCAGTGAGTCTCAGCCGCCGGCCTCGGTGTGCTTGAGCCACTGAACGCTGGCCGCGCGGCAGCCCGACACGGCGGGCTTTAGGGCTGCCCGGTAAAATATGGGGTGCCCGGTTAAAATTGAATTTCAGAGAAACAACGGATAATGTTTTAGTACCAGGAACGTCCCAGCCCTGAATTTTCATTTGCTGACTCTGGCAGCCCTACCATGGGCTGTGCAGTCACACAGGCCGGCTTCAGATGCCCCCTCTGCCACCAAGAGGCTGTGAGGCTCTGGACGAATGCCTTGAGCGTGTGGAGCCTCCGTCTTCTGTCCTGCAGAATGGGAGTCACCGGAACTAGGTCCCCGGCCTGTAGCAACGCTGAGAAGAGTGTGTGTGGCCCACACAGCCTAGGCAGCGGTAGCGTGTGCTGGAGGAGGCTGTTGGGGCCCAGCCCACCTCCCCTTTACCGGCCAGTGCAGCCCCGTCCCCCAGGGCCTGGGAAGGGTGGCCGCTAACAACGCGGGGACCGGGGACGCCCTGGCCGATGGCAGGCACCTGGCCCGGGGGGGTCTGCCCCGCCCCGTCCCCACCCAGGCCAGCGACTATGATCTGGGAGGGGACGTTGCTCCAGCGCCCTCCCCGCCACTGGCCTTGCTCAGTGTGCAGGTCACACCTCGGGGCTCCCTGTGGGGCCAGGCTAAAGCGAGCCTGGGCCGCCCAGCGCAGCCCCTTTCTGGGCCCCTTCCCGGGTCTCTCTCCTGCCTGCCTTGCTTCCTTCCAGGCTGCTCCCGAGCCTATGCCCTGAGGCTTCACTCCACAAAGATCCTTGACCTGAGACCCCAGGGCTCCTGCCGCGCCCTTTGTTAAAGCTGAGGGTTCAGGTAGCCCCAGCGTCTGTGTGTCCGGGGACTGGGGCAGCTTTCGGCTGAGGCTCCTGCCCTGGGAGTGGGGCCCGCTTGCCTCGCGCAGGAATGCGGCCCTGGGGGCTGGGGGCTTAGTCTCCTACTGGGAAGGTGGCAAATGGCGGGGCCAGCCTCAGGCCTGGAGTTGACTCAGGGAAAGCAACGAGTCGGACCCACAGAAGGGGCCCAGCCAAGACCCAAGTGCAGCCATGTCAGCTTTGTATTTCTCCTAGGTTCTGGGGGAAATAACAGTGAAGGCTGCCAACTTGATACGTTTTCTGCCTCTTTCTTTTTCCAGTCTCATCATTGGTCCCTTGTGGCCGCCAGCTTCTATATACTTAGTTAGCCCTTTTAAAAAGTAGTAAGCACATGCAGACCCATATGAAAAAAACAAAAGCTAGGGCCCCGACAATAACTCACATCGTGTTATGTGGTCCCCATTCCATCCCCATCCCCTGTCTCCCCAACCCATAGACTCGCCATTGCTTTTATATAGTTTTATTGCATCTGTATTTGTTTATAGAAAGTCTATATATTTTTTATTTTATAAAAACAGTGTCATACTGCTTGTAATCTTCTCTGACTTACCCTTTTTTCACTGAATGCTGTATTGCTCAGAGTCACCCAAATTGTTACATAGCACATTAGTTGATTCATTCTGAATCCTTCATGAAACCCCACTGTGTGAATCTACCACCTCATGGGCAGGTGGCGGCTTTACAGGTTTCCGCTTTGGGAACAGTGCCACTCTTGTCTACGTTTTCAAAATTGCTCGCAGATTGTTGAATTGCTGCTAGCATTCTTTTATCTTTTGGAATGTCTAGGTTTTCTGTTGTTATGTCTCCCCTTTTCATTCAACATGTGTAT
Source organism: Tolypeutes matacus (assembly GCA_026826555.1). Taxonomy (NCBI): domain Eukaryota; kingdom Metazoa; phylum Chordata; class Mammalia; order Cingulata; family Chlamyphoridae; genus Tolypeutes; species Tolypeutes matacus. Next base: position 2,973,707 of record JAKSZT010023082.1, read on the forward strand.
TTTTCCTTCTCTCTTCTGTTGAACAATCTTGACAGAGGTCTATTTTGTTAGTTTCCCAAGGAACCAATTCTGGGTTTGTTCATCTCTCTTGTACCTCTATTTTCTATTTCATTAATCTGTGCTTGTCTTTATTATCTTGGTGGTTCTTTTCTAATTTTGTAAAATGGAAATCTAGCTCATTAATCTTGAGGTGCTCTTATTTGCTAAATAAGCATTTAATGTTATAATTTTGGCCTGAAGCACTGCTTTTTCTGTCTCTCACAAGCTTTGATATGTAACATTTTCACTGACTTCTGGATATTTAAAATTTTTCATTATGATTTCTTCTTTAACCTATGAGTTATTTAGCAACTTTTTAAAAACAATTTCCAAATATATAGGGATTATTTATCTTTTTTAAAGCTCAGAGATCATGGTCTGCATGATATTTATTTTTTAAATTAGTTGATTCTTTCTTTATGGCTTAGTATATAATCAAATGTTTAATGCTCTAAGTATGCTTGAGGAAAATGTATATTCTCAAATCATTAGCTCAAATTATGTCACTCAGATCTGCTATATCCTTAATGATCTTTTTGTCTACATTACCTATCGTTAATCAGAGATGTTTTGAAATTTCCCACTAAGATGATGGATTCCTTGATTTCCCCTGTAGTTCTATCAATGCTTGCATCACATATTTTGAAGTTATTATATTGGATACATACATGTTTAAAATGGAACTTCTGGGAAGCGGATGTGGCCCAAGTGATTGGGCTCCCGTCTACCTTATAGGAGGTCCAGGGTTCGATTCCTGGTGCCCCCTGGTGAAAAAGCAAGCTGGCCCGCATGGCAAGCTGGCCCGAGCAAAGAGCTGGCCCGTGTAGGAGTGCTGGCCTACACAGAGAGCTGGTGCAACAAGATGACTCAACAAAAAGAGACACAGAAGAGAGACAATAAGAGACCCAGCAGACCAGGGAGCTGAGGTGGTGCAAGAGATTGAGCAGCCTCTCTCCACTCCAGAAGGTCCCAGGATCGGTTCCCGGTGCCGCCTAAAGAGAAGACAAGCAGACACAGAACACACAGAGAGCAGACAGCGAGCGCAAAAACAACGAGGTGGGGGAATAAATAAATAAATCTTTTTTTTTAAAAAAAGGAACTTCCTTCTTGGTGAATTTAACTTTCTATCATTATATAGTCATCTTTTCCATCCTTAATACTGCTTTTTGTCTTAAAGTCTGTTTTATCCGACAGTGATACCAGCTCTCTTTTGTTAGCATCTGCTTGGCATGTCATTTTTCCTTCTTTTACTTTTAACCGTTCATGTTCTTGTGCTTTAACAGTGTCTCTTATAAATTGCATCGATCTCTCCATATTAATCCAACCTGTCAACATTTGTGTTTGAACAGGTGAGTTTAGTTCATTTACATTCTTTTAATCTTTGGTCTGCATAGCTTGCTTCTAACATCTTCATGTGTATTTTGACTTGTCCCACCATATCTACAGTTTACCCCACTCACTTTGTATTATGTTATACACATTATTTGACATTCTATTACACATTCATATTATTTTAGTTCATCACACTTTGTCTGTGTTTCTTTTCTTACTTATTTTTGAATTGCTGTCTTTATCACCCCTTATAAGAAAAGAACTTCAGCATGTTTTCAAACCCCTTGGGGGCCACCTGTCCCCTCCCATTCTATTATATGTTGATTTTATCTAAACTTTTTTTTTTTTTTTTTACCAGGAGGTCCCAGGGATCGAACCTGGGTCCCTCCATATGGGAGACAGACACCCAACCATTTGAGCCACATCCGACCCCCTCTAAACTTTTAATTCTGGGTAATTATTGATGTAATTTCTCTTTTTCTTTGCCTTTGGTTACTTTTTTCCTTTTTAATAGATCTATTTTTTTATTAGAGAAGTTGTGAACTTATAAAACAATCATTCCTAATGTACAGAATTCCCATACGTCACCCCTCCACCAACACCTTGCATTGTTGTGGAACATTTGTTACAGATTATGAAAGAACATCATCAGACTATTACCACTAACTATGGTCTATCATGTACATTTGATATATTTATTCCATACCCTCTATTACTAGCACCACGTGTTAGTATTGTACATTTGTTGTAGTTCATGAGAGAACACTCTCATATTTGTACTGTTAACCACAGCCCATCTTCCACCACAGGGTTCACTGTGTTATGCAGTCCCATGCCTTGTACTATCAAAGTATATACTCAGTGGCTCTCCCTTGGCTGCTTTTTAAAGACAATAAATAATTTTACCAAGATGTTTGACCACCTTTAATTTGACCACCTTTAATTCGTATCTCTCTCATATTTAAGAACTTCACCCCAAAAATCATTCCCATGTGGCTCTTTGTTTGGCCAACTTTTGAGGCCCGTTGTGCTTGAGGATATATTTATCTTGTTAATGACAGTTTGGCTGGACAGAAAATTTGAGGTGCTGTGTTCTGTACTTTGAATACTTTGACAACGTTCCTCCACTGTCTTCTTATATTCATGTTTTGCTGACACATCAGTCTGATTCTTGCTCCTTTGTGTGTGTTCTGCTCTTTCTCCAAGTTTCGAGACTTTCCTCTCCATCGTCCATGTTCTTAAATTTCACTCTACTTTGTCTAGGCAGGGGTTTTCCCTACCACTCCTCACTGACATTCTATGGGTCTTTTCAACTTTCATTGTTTGTTAAAAGCAAAACAACTTTCCTTGTGACACAGGACATACAGGGGAACTCCCTGCATCCCTGTGTGCACCTCCATGAGCTTTGCAGGGTGTAGGTGCCCGTGTAACCTCCCCCAGCTGAAGATGGGTCAGAATTGTTCAGTGAGGTCCCAGCAGGTAACCAGTATCAATGGATGTAGTCTACAGAGAGAGATCCTTGAGCAGATTGCAGAATGTTCTACCTGGCAGCGCTTCTCAAATACGGGCATTTCCCATTGCCAGAGCTGGTCTTGGAGGGGCTGTGTACAGGAGACAGAGCATCAGCTGGGTGGTGGACCAGAGATTTAAGGATTCAAACTCTAATATCTAACCCTTGGTGCATGTGTTGGTGCTAAGTCATCTGGGCTTGGGAAACACACCTCCTGGTTTCACGATGCCTGCTCGGGGCCCCTCACTGGCCTGAGCATGAGAAAGAATAGCTTCTGCACAGCCGCAGGAAGGGCAGGCCTGCAGAGGCCCCTGGCAGCCCAGCAGCTGAAGGGCAAGTTCAAACAGAAGCTGCTTGTGTTAGTCAGAGTCTTCCAGAGAAAGAGAAACAACAGGATATATTTATAGCTGTGTGATATATCATATATATATATATATAAAGAGAGATTTATTATAAGGAATTGGCTCACATGATTGTGGCAGCTGGCAAGTCCAAATTCTGCAGGGCAAGGTCTGAGGCTGAAAATTCCGATAAAGGTGATTCTGAAATCTTTAGTCCAAATTCTGTCAGTGAAACTGGCTGCTGGAAATTCTAGCAACAGCCAATGTTGAAGTTGAGGCAGAAATTTTTCTTCTCTCTCCTTTGAGACCTCCAGCTGATTGGATGAGATCACTTACACTGCTGAGAGTACTCTCCTTTGGTGACTGCAGATGCAATCACCTGATCGTAGGTACAAGTACCTGATTATAGGAGCAAAGCCCGTCAGCAAAATACCGCCCCCCCCAGTCACATGTAGACCAGTGTTTGAGCAAACAACAGGGCACCATAATCTAGCCAGGTTGACACATGAAATTAACCATCACATTTCTCCAGGGGCTAGTGCTGCTTCCTCTTCTGCCCTCAGCTTCCTGGAAGGGAGCCCCTTCCCACGTGGGAGACCACAGCTGAGGAGGGATCACTGCCAACAGCTCATCCTGACGGCCAGGAATTGAACAGACAAAGGCAGGGGCCTGAACTGCCTTCGCCACAGCCATAACATGCTGCAACCCCCGTGGAACTGGTGGAGCCGCAGCTTTTCAAAAGTGGGTGAGGGGAGGGATTCAGCTGACAAAGTGTGTCCTCGCTGACAAAAGCCCCTCCCTCACCAGGCTTTTGTGTGGCTTGAAAAGAAGCAAGGCTGGAGCCCGCCTCCTGGTGCTTTGTGGTCTGAATCTCAGGCACACGGATTGCCCTTCTTTAGGCAGAAGCAGAATCAGTCTTGGTGTCAGTGCTAGGGCTGGGAGACGGCAGCACTGGTGGATCTAAGTTCCAACTAATAGATCACAATCCCGGAGCCAGACGACACACACAGGGGGCCTGGGGCATGCCGGGAGTAGGAGGGTGTTTGTGTGCAGGGGGTGAGGGGTGGGGTAGCACAGATGGAGACCAAGCAGGGCACAGATGGAGACCAAGCAGGAAGGGCCCAAATGTGAGGCAGGCCTTTCCTGACGCTGCCAAGTCCCCACACAAGGTGGGAGACACTTCAGGCAATGACCTAGAAGGCTGAGTGCACACGGCAGACTCAGGGGCTGCCCGCCCAGCAGCCATTCTTCCTCTTCCCCACTCACAGGACCACAACTTTGTTTCACAGATTTGATGGTGATGCCTGGGAAGGGGGCTCCCTCCCCCAGGCCCACAAGAGTTCTAGATTTAGAACCACAACAGTTAATCCTCGTGGCCTTTTCTCAGACATTAGTCTAAAATAGGTGTGTGACTCGGTCCTGGCCAATTAGAAGCCAGGGGATTCTGCTAGGGGGCTTCTGGGAAAGAGTGCCCTACCTGAAGTGCTTTGGGGGTTGGGGTGGGGGTGGAGAGAGTGAGTGAGAGAGAGAGAGAGGGAGAGGGGGAGGGGGAGAGAGGCTCAAGATAAAGTCCCGACCTTCCCTCCCCCATTCCCCCACCCCCCCGTTGGGATGTTGTCTTTTAAGGGTGGGGTGCTTGGAGCTGGGGCAGCCATCTTGCAATCATGAGTGGTGAAAACTTCCTGCTCTGAAGGAGATGGAGAAGAAAGATGGGAAGGGCTTGGGTCCTGCATTGTAAAGCCACTGAAGCAACCCTGCAACCTCCCAGCTCCAGACTTCTTTGTTAAATGAGGGGCTAAATGTCTTTATTGTTTGAGCGGCTGACGGCTGGGTAGTCTGTGATGGCAGCTGAAAGTATCCCGGCTGAAGAACTTGTCTGCTTGCCCGATCCTGCCTTTGAGCATTCTGGGAGCAGACAGGTCTTCAGCACGCCTGGGCCAGGCAGTGCCAGCCTGCATTGGGGCAGGAGAGACTGCAGGTGGGGGTTCAGGGCCTTTGACCCTCCCACCTCCTTTCCCGTCGTCTCCCCAGCATCCTCGGAGAGCTGAGATTTCCACAAGTTAGAGCTTTCACTGAGACTAAACCATGACTTGTGCTATGCCAACACACCTGGGCTTGGTATGCTCAGTAACCCTTAGACTTCTTTCTTCTAACGCCTCAGCGTCATCCCAGAGGAATGGGGGTGGGAGGCTGGGGGCACTGACTGGAGCGAGGATAGATGGGAGAAGATGCATTTGGGGGCTATTTTTAAAAGGAATTCATGGAGTGTTTACTAGGTTCCAAGACCTTTACACCCACTAACTAATTTTTAATGCTCTGCAAAACTTATAGATGCTAGTACTTAAACCATTATCCCCATTTGACACACGAGGAAGAGAGGCTCAGAGAGTAACTTGCTGCCCATGGTCACGCAGGTAAAGTAGCCTGTCAGAATGCCCAGCCGCCCATGGGTGGCCAGGAGTGTGCAGATCCAGGTGGGGTGCCGCCGTTGGGGGCGTGGGAGAAGGCCCGGGGGTATGACAGCAGCTGCAGTCTACTGAGCCTCCACCACGTGCCAGTGCTTGCATGGGCGTTATTATGGCATTATTATAGAAACGTTATTATTATATACATTACCTCATTGATCTCCAGAACCACCAAATGTGGACAGTTTATATAAGCACCATCCCATTTTACAGAGAAGGAAACTGAGGCACCAAAAGGCTATGCCTAATCCAAGGGTGCCCAGCACTAAGCAGCAGTGTGGGGATCTGAACTGAGGCCCGTTGGCCCCCAGAGCGCCTGGCAGAGATGCTCCTGAGGCCAGGGCGTCTCAGGATGTGGTCAAAGTGAGGGATGAGACCTCAAGCCAACTACAGCCTCCAGGCCAATTTTGTAGCAAGTCAAGGTCTCTGGGGCGACTGTGTCTATATGAAAACAGATGCTGTATTTGTTAAGAGCTTCACAGTTTCCAAAGCACTCGGCACATTTCTTACGATCTTGAAATGGACCCTTTGAGGGAGGCAGGGCGGGACCTCAGCTCCCTAGTCTACAGATGGGGATTCTGACTGGAGGCGCTAAGGGGCAAGTCAAGGACAAGACTCCATAGCACAGCTGGTCTAGACCCTCACTCGAGGCCCAGCCAAACGCCTCTTTATGGGGCATGTTTGGTTCTTAAGTTGGGTGGCGTGTGTGGTACCACACTGTGCTGCCCACTGGCAAACGTGATTTGGCTCATCCAAGGCTGAGTGGAGCTTTTTAACCCCTGAAAACTGAGTGCTCCTTCCCCTTCAGTATTTCTCTGCATATCTCCCATCCAAACCGTGCCTAAACCAGAGTCCCTTCTGACGTACATTTATAACGTTCTTTGCCCATCTGTAAAATTCTGGGGCTGATAATGGCAATCTAAGTAAGTAATTGGAAGGTGATGATAGTGTTTTCTTTACCAATACCTGAGAGGTGTGTTACTCCACCAGATATATAGTTCAAATCTCAGCCTTCCTTTGTTTTTCCAACAAAACTGTTTTCCTTTCCTGGCTGCTAAAGCAAATACCCTGCAACAGTGGGAATTTCTTGGCTCACGGTTTTGAGACTAGGAGAGGTCCAAAGTCAAGGCCTCAGCAAGGCGACGCTTTCTCCCAGAAGACTGTGGCATTCTGGGGCTGGCTGTTGACGATCCTTGGTCCTTGGCCTTTTGTCATGTGGCAGTGTACATGGCGGTGTCTTTTCCTTTCTCTTCTGGGTTCCACTGATTTCTGGCTTCTTGCCTCTCCCTCTGGCTTCTCTCTCTGTGGCCTTCTCTATCAGGCCTCAGGTGGGCCACACCTTAACTGAAGGCACCTCATCGAAAGGTGCCATGTACAAGGGCTCCCACCCACAGGAATGGGTTAAGTTTAAGAACATATTTTGGGGGGGAGTCATAACTCCAAGCCACCCTGAGGGCAAAGCCACTTATTTCAGGGACTCCTCAGAGTCAATCATCCTGGCCTCAACCTTTCCCACCTCTAGTTCCCTCAGAGCACACACCCTCTGCCCAGCTTTCTGGAATGTTCCCCTGACCACTGCCTCCCAGCAGAAGGCACCCTCCCTTCCTCCAGTGGATGACTCACTACATTTCTTTCTTTCTTTCTTTTTTTGATTGTGCTTTTTTTTAAGTTTAAAAAAAGAAATGTGTCAAATTCAAAACTCAGCACAGCACATCTATTTAAAGTGCAGAGAAAGCAGCCTTTTAACAACTTGCCAAATGTGAAGCCTTTAGAACCTTATAAGGCCTCAGTGCCAAAGCCTGTAACTAGTGCTTTCTAAGGGCCCAACCTGAAAGAGCGCCAGCTGCAGGCAGGTGGGCGCTTGAGGCCGCCAGAGGAGAGGCCTGGCACCGACCGGGTTTGTGATGGGAAAACCTGAGCGCAAGAGTAGCCCAGGTCTGAGGGGTGAACCCTGGGCCAGGTCCCCAACCACTGTCGCCTTTGTGACTCGCAGGGGCGGCAGGACGTGTGTGTACGCGCGTGTCTGTGCCGGGGGGTGCAATCACAATTGTGTAGTTGTGCTCGACAGAGGTGTGAGGCCCACCGGGGCTTCTAGGCCTGAGGGGAGGCGGGGATGGGCGGAAGGGAACAGAATCGTTTCCCTCCCTCTTTCCTTCTGTCGTCTATTGGCCTCCACTTTCCAGCTACCAGATTCTTTCCCCTAAAGAGCTGCACAGGCGGGCATGCGCCAGGCGGTGGGCGGCTTCTCAGAAGGATTGGAGGGAGATTCAGTCGCTTTGGGCACTTGTCCCCTTCTGCTCTCACTCACCCCGTCACAGGTCACAGACCTGGCCCAATTCCCTGCTTGCCTTTAAAGCCAATCTCTCTGGGAGGGGCCGTCGACAATTGGGTCATTCCACTGTTCAAAACTCCCCAGGGCCTCGGCACACCCCACCCCCTCAGCCGCCCCCCTCCTGCCGTGTGGGTGCCGCAGCTGTTCCTCAGGCAGGCTAGGAGCACCCGAGCCCCGCTGCCCGGCACTCTTTCCCCCTAGGTATTTGCAGGGCTCAGGCCCTGGCTTCCTTCAGGCCCTTGACCAAACCCTGCTTTGTCAGAGCTGGTCTCCGAGCCTCCCACATAACAGCTCGATTCTCTTCCGCAGCTCGGCCACCACACACTGTCCGCTTCTTCTCCATCGCTTGTCGTGTGGGGCAGGAGAGGGAGGAGCAGCAGGGCTTGGTTTCTCCGCCTTGGGCTGAGGGAAAGGGACACGAGATGGCACTTGGCCTCCCTCCTGCACGGGGCTTTGACCGCTCTGGGAAGCATTCCAAGCAGCATTGCTTCTGACATTCTTTACAAGCCCGAACTTGTACTCATCCTTGTCCTGTGCGGGGTGACAGGGCCCCTCGGCCACACAGGAGGGGCTGGGAAGGGGCAACACACGTGCGTGCAAATCCTTCCCGAGCAGTGCTGGTGGCGTTCCTCTCTGCCCCCTGGCATCGCTGAGAAAATGGGGTGGGGCCTGGTGGGGATGGGGCGGGGGGTAGTGGTGCTGGTGGGGAGCGTGGCACCCAAATTATATGTCCATGTCCAAATTCCCAGAACCTGGGAATGTGACCTTATTTGGAATAAAGGGTCTTTGTGGATGCGACTAAGTTAAGGACCTTGAGACGAGGCCATTCTGGGTTGTCCGAGTGGGCCCTAAATCCAATGACAAGCATCCTCAGAGGAGATGGTAGAGAAGACACGCAAAGAGAAGCCCTGTGAAGATGGAGACAGGGAGTGGCATGATGCGGCCACAAGCCAAGGACACTGAGGACTGCCGGCCACCACCAGAAGCTCGAAGAGACAAGGAAGGGTCCTTCCTAGACTTCAGAGGGGGTGCGGGCTGCCAGCACCCCGTTCTGGACTTCTGGAACTCCAGAATTAAGAGAATAAAATGTTTAGGCCACCCAGTTTGTGAACCTTTGTTGTGGCGGCCCCAGGACATGATGACGGGTGGTGACCTGCATCAGATGGCAGGACATGGGCTCTGCTATGGCTGGCGGGAGGCCTCCCCAGCCCCAGCCTCCCCAGCCCCCTCTCCAGCCATCTGCTGACCCCAGCCGCCCACCATTTCCCTTACAGAGCCCTTGGGCGCCCAGCCTGCCTGGCCTCGGTGTGCGTGCTGCCGTGTTTTCTTCTGCTCAGCAGCCCCTCTGCTGTCTCTCCACACCCAGCTCGAGGCGTTCACTCTGGGCAGCCTTCGCAGTCCCCAGGCTCAGAGGGAGCCCCGCTCCCCCCTGGGCTGTGGCCTGACTCCTCTCTCACCACTGACTTGCTCATTGCGTCTCTTGCTCTTACTAGGCTGGGAACCGTTTGCACACAGCTTGCTGAGCGCAGGAGAGTGTGCTGAGAGCATGAGAGTCGGACTCCAGTGTCAACCAGGGGTCCCAGACACCAACACACATACCCGGGTGGTGGCGGCGGCGGCGATCATCACTCTAGCACAAGCTCACACACTCATTTAGGGAATGAAAACTAATCCTGTGAGAGTTGGGCTGAAAGGCAGCTCAGGCACCGCCGCTTCCCAGTCACGGGGTCCACCTAGGATGGCTGCTTCTCTTCTAGGTGTGTGGAACGGCATTCTCAAAACCTCCCGGGAGCCTGCTGGGCCATCTTAGCACAGGACTTCTGGTGGGAAAGAGCTGTAGGAGGGAGCTTTTGCCTGCTTCTACGGAGAGAAAGGGAGGGAGAGGGGAGAGCAAGGGATGCCGGGTCATCTAGATGGCTGCCCCCATCACCCCCCGAGCCGGGGAGGGTGCCCATGATGCTTACAAGCACTTTCAGGGAACCATCCCTGCTGTCAGCTGGGGGAAATTATTCACACTGTCAGGAGAGAGGCTTAGACCATGAATCAGTTTCAATTCTTTATTTTTAAATCCTCCAGCTGGCTAAAGACTTAGAAGGAAAGATGTGACAATCATTTGTGTCTGGTCCCAGATGGGCTGTCACTCAGGGTCCAGACAAAGGCTAATGGGACCAGCGGGTGTTTACTGACAGCTCCTTGGAAGCCACGTGGGGGAAGGTGGACTGTGGATGGTCTCTGGGCAGCAGTGGCGATGCAGGCTCTGGAGCTGGGGGCTGGTCCTACGTGAAGAAAGAACATCCACTTGGCCTCCCGCCAGCTTGGAGGTGGACACGGGGTTTAGTTTTGCATGTCTGCACGTTCCCTCACCGCCCACAATCCCACTCCTGCTGCACAACCCTCCCAAATAGGACGAGGCCGCGTCTCTGATGTCAGGTCTCCAGGGCAGCCATCCAAGGGACCTGGGCCCTTCTTTTGTGGACAAAGGAATACAAACCCAGGGTCGTGGTCATAGTGGACACTTCCTTTTGGACGCTCAGCCTCTGAACCCCTTCCTCTGTCGGGGGGCTCTCTCACTTCACGAAGCCAAGTCCACCTTCACTTCAGAAGCTGGAAATCTCAGGCACTAGCTTTTCTAACCTCCTTCTCAGCTAACAACCCCACCTGTGCTAACGCACCACACCTGCTCCAGCCTGTCTTGCCAGCAAGCGACTGATGCATCCCATTCTAGTGGCAGCTGGCAGCCTGTCTAGTCCCCAGAGCAGGGGCGGTGGTCCTTGGGCAGTGTCCAGCATTGGGGTAGCTGTGGTGCAAGCCCAAGACTCTGAGCCCAAGGGCACCTACAAGCAGTAGATCTGTCTGGTCTGGGGGTCCTCCATGCCTAGTTCCCGGGCCTGCTGGTGATCACTTGCTTATCTAAGACCCTTTAATAAAGGTATTTCCTACTTAAACTGCCTGAGTTGGTTTGTCTTTTGCAAATAAGAACCCCGACCCAATGGCAAAGTGTGGCACCGAGGCCACGAGAGATGAGAGCCAGGGGCTGGGATTTCTCCTTGGCAGGTCTGTCGTGGATTTGTGCCTGGAAAGATCTTTGAAAGGAGGAGGTATGAAGGCACCACTGCTCGCCCGGGCCTAGTTCAGATGCAGCTTGTCCTGTGCGGATGACACAAGCCAGGAGGGGGCCTCTCTGGCCCCAGCTGGAGGTGGAAAGGTTTGGCAGCCACCCCGCCGGGGGGCAGGCCAAAGTCACAGAGCCCAGGATTCAGGTTCGAGAAGCGAATGTCCTGGCAGACCAGTGTGAGAAACCAGTACCACAGGAGGCTGGAGAATGGGCTTCCTTCCAGGTCTTCAAAAACAAAATGGACGTGTTTTTTCCCCAGTCTTCTGCCACAAGAGGCCGTATTTGTGAGTGCCGAGTAGTGCCTGGTTCACAGGAGGTGCACACCAATGCTTTCTGATTCCATCTTTCAGAATAGCTGACATAGGCAAGGCAGAGGGCTGAGCCACGTGACGTCGGAGTTCACCGATTCCAATTACCCCAGCTCTAGCAAGAAGGCATTTTTGCCACAACTGCACATACGTTGCTTTAAAGAGGACAGCAGTTTTCTGACAAAAATTCTCCCTCTCCCAAACCATCAAACAGCCCGCACCTTAGACTTGAGAGTGGTCTCTCTTGCAGGGTCCTGGTCTCACTGTGAGTCCGAGAACTCTTGGCAACCCAAGGATACATCTGCTCCTAAACGGCTTTCCAGGGTGGCAGGGGAGAGCTGGGTTCTAAGAGGGTGCTGTGGCTGCCTTCGTTCCCGGCCTAGAGCAGGAGAGCAGAAGGCCTTCTGGGAACATGGCACGCTCACATCCTGGGGAGTGCGGAGCCAGGCAGAACAGACGGCAGGGCCTTCAAAACCTCGGAGTCACCCTGAAGGATGACGACACAAAGGGGGGGGGTCAGGGGAGGCTTTTATACCCTTTGACAACAAGGAAGCAGAAAAGACAAAAGCTATCTGCCCCAAATGTGTGCAAGTCAATAGCGGTGAGCTTATTCTCCTGTAATTTACACCAAGGGAGGCTGAGCGGCCCGTCTGCTTGTCCAGAAAGAAATGGCATCAACCAACTGGCAGACTGTTTCTCTTGCCTCCTGATGGCTCTTTTCTTTTCCTTTTTTGACATACAGAGCATTCACGGGCAGTTAATGCATAACAATCTCTCCTTCCATTCACCATCCCTTAGAAGAGGTAATGGATCTCAGACTGAGCTCCTGCCAGATTTCGGGCCCATGAGGCACAGGGAATGGCAGAGGCTGCCTCCTGCCCCTCGCCCAGTCCTGGCCTGTAACTAGGCCTATCTGACGTCCTGTAAACGGGAAGCACCCCCTTCTACTGCCCCCACTGCCAGAGGTGGGTGATTTAGGGGGGACACTTTATTCCCTCACGCACCATCCTCTGCCAGTGTGGGTGCCGCTTACACATTTTGCAGATGGGCAAATTAAGGCACAAAGTGGAGAAATGACGTGCCCGAGCCCCTGGGGCTGCTGCCAAGGAAGGCTGAGGCTAGGCTGGCTGGCTCAGAGACAGAACCTTTCTCCTTGATGCTGAATCCAGCTCTGGTCAAAGCCAGGGGGAACAGCCAAGGGGGCGGCCAGCTGCTTTCCAAAAGATCTTGAGACATGTTCATTCCTGACTCCACAGGCTTGTCCTCTGAGACAGAACAATCTGACCCCTCAGTCCTAGCAAAAGTCAGAATGGGCTTCTAGAAATGAGGAGAGAGAAAGACCCCCCCCCACCCATGGTGATGAGAAGGAGCCAGCCCAGCGTGGAGGCCCCAGAGGCTGCCTTTCCCACATCCTCTGAGTGGGGAAACCAAGTCACACCAAGGTGAGGATGGTGTCAGGACAGGACCTCTCCCATCTCCCTCACTCGGATTTTCTTCCCCGTGTGGGCCTCAGCTGCTCGCAAGAGGGATCAAGCCTCAGCAACCTGTTTTCCTTCTTTGAAGCTGACAGCTTGATTCCTGTGGCAACGCAATACTATTTCAGGATTTCAATTTAAACAGGTTTCAAAAGAGTGAGTTGAAGGCTTGGCTGAATTGCTTGTGACGGCCCTTCCCGGCTGCAGAGCCCAAACACCACATCTGCCCTTTTCACGTCATCCACACGCAGGTGGTTGCTTGAAACGAGAACCCAGCTCACTGGGAGGGCTGGAACTCTTCCTGGGCTTCCTCCCAGGAAGCAACCAGAACTTTCATAGCTTCTCCCTTTCTTACATCATCTGTATTTGAAGTAGTCCACCAGGGAGTCTGTCGGATGAATTGTATGACTCTTGTTTAGGTCAGGCCTATCTTAAAGACGACAAACAAACAGACATGTAAACAAAAGTGCTCCTGTGACTCCGTGGGCCCTCAGAGGAGAAAGGAAGCCAAGGCGCTTTCAAGGGGCAGGCCCCGAGGGCGCTGCAGCCCCAGGCTCACCGTGGCCGTGGCCCCAGTGACCCACCCCCAGCCTTCCCTCCAAAGGTTCCCGGGTCCTGAGGCGTACTGAGGCGCAGAGCCATGCCTGCGGGCCAGCCGCCCATCTGCGGAGCGCACCTTCCCCACCCCTAACTGCCCCTGTCACACTGAAGCCTCCCTCCCCAGGGTGAGGGCCTTGAGGTGTCCCCACACCTGGCACAGAGAACACAGTCAACATATGCTGACGAAGGGAGGAGCAATCTTTACAATCTGCGACCAGTAGGCAAGGGGGAATGGGAGGGAAGGCAAAGGGGGGATTCCAGGAGCTGCTTCTTTACAAAACTACTCTGCACCTCAGCAAGGGAACTACGGTGGTTTTGAAGAAACAGGTAACACAGGCACTGAGCTCCCCGAGTGAGGGCACCTGTAGGCCCCCCAGCCCAGGGAGGCGCCCTGACACTTGAGTTCCACATTCTCTCCTCCAGGGACACCGACAGAGCAGTGGGTTTAGGCTGACAAGGAAGGGGCAAGAGCAGCTGTCAGCACTGCATGTGGACCCAGCCACGTCCCCTCCGAGCAGCTGCAGCCTCTCTTCTCCTGCACAGAACCCCCGAGGCAATGAACTGACAGCCAAGTTTCCATTTCAGAGGCAAAAAGGCATCTCCAGTCGAAGTCCTGGCTCCCAACTAGGCAGAGCTCTCACCAGTTGGCCACGAAGAGAATAGCTGTCCTTCAAGGCTCATTATTTCCAGAAAATTTTCCCTGTCCTGTCCCCCCATCCCTTCCCCCAAGGCAAGACAGTGCCTGGAGAGAAACTCCATTCACCAGGACACTGGGGCAGATTCCCAACCCTACGTGACCTGTCCTTGCTCCAGTAGGATCCATGGCTCCCTCCAACCACACCTACCCAAGAGCTTGAAGATCAAAGAGCTTCTATGGGAAGGGTTCAAGCTCAGAGGCTGGCTCTATTGCTGGGAGGGAAGTGTTATTCCTGGGGAACACACCACTAATTTTCATGGCATGTGCTGACTCATGCTTATCACATGCTGGGTTCACCCAGAGCCCAGGGAGGAGGCACCTGCGGACCTGCCAGACCTGCTTTCACGAGGGCAGGGTGGGGTGGGGGTGGGGAGCCAGGAGTTAGGCAGAGAGTCGCACTCTCCGGGAAATGGCCAGAGCACAGGCCTTTCCAGAGGCACTCCCTACCTGCTTCAGCCCGAGAACAATGGTTTACTACCTAGTTAGAAGAGTTGGAGCCTCACCTTCTTCCTTTTTTCTTCTTTTCAATTCCAGAAGGTGTGGGATTTTTGACAAGACAGGAGAAACCCCTAATTCATGGGCTGCCAGGATAAAATCCTCAGATACCATGAACCAAATTTAGCTGAGACTTTCTAAATCTTGGCAACAGAGGATTATGTTATGTGAAGGTAGCCACGCCAAAGAAAACAAGAACCCAGAAAGCAAGCAAAGTACAACAAAACTCAAAATTCAACAGAAAGGTAGAATTGTTCTATTTGGTAAACAGTTTGGTCCACAGACAGACTGCATCGTGTTAAGATGTTTCTCTTGTCAAGATCTGCTTGTCTAGCTGCCGCTGCTAGAAAGAGCTTGCCATCTTTAAGATGTGTCACTAGCTCATCAAACCTATTTCTGGAACTCTCTGTGAAAGCCAATTTAAACTGGTTTCTCAGTTCACTCTGCACTCAAAAGAGACCAATTCCTCCTCAGAGTCCATGAGACCAGATGCTGTGACAAATGCTCCAGCAAAATAAACCTAGAAAATGAGCCCATGGTGCCCTGGGGGGAGCACAGGACTCAGCAGCTCTATCTGTGGCTCAAACATACGCTTGCTCCAGGTCACTGCTGCCATCCCCCCCCGCCGGTGTTTCCGAGGGGACATGCTTTTGCAACAGTGCAGGGGATCTTGGGTAACAGAGAAAATTCTCAATGGGGCTAGAGGGCCATGACAGCTTGGGAGCATAGCCACGTTAGCAGCTGCTGCCCTACTGCATCTGGCAGCCCGAATTGGGCAGCAATTCCTGCAGGTGAGAAGCTACTGCTTTTGTTAGGTAGGTCATCGTCCCAAAAGCCCCGCTCGGAGCACTGTCGTAAAAAAAGTGGCAGATCCCTGTGGCTTGGTCTTTCTCCAGGGTGTCCATGGCTCCGATCGACATCTGCAGCAGGCAAAGGCAGAGGGAAAGAGTAAGCAGGGTTCCCGCTCCGCCCCCCCCCCCCACCATGAGTCTGCACACTGGAGATGGGCAATGTGGGTGAGGGGCAGATTGCTAGAAGCACCCAGCCCAGGGCTGCTTTGGGTGTTTTCCTTCTCTGCCAGGAGAGCCACCTGAAGGACACTGACTCGGGGAGGATGCTCTGCCTGGGCTCTGGGGACTGCACTGTGTCTTCTCTTCGTTTGCAGCTCACTGCTGGCTGCCTGGAAGGAGAGGGCCACCGCTTCTACCTCGAGGGGGGGTACCGGGGCCTGAATTACCGAGGGCCACACCTGTAGCAAGTGGTGAGGTCTGCACTCAAACCTACCCTGAAGCAGGCCCGGGCTCTGGCCCGCACATCACCCACCTCCCCAGAGCTCCTCAGATTGCCCAAGCAGCCATGGTGCCATTTTCAAGACCAAGTGGTGGCCATTTGGTCACCATCTGTGATGACATCTTCTTGGCTGGCGTGCCTTCCTTCTACTGGACAGACTCCCCCACCTCACGCGAGAGCAACGCCAGCCGCTCGGCTGCCCGGGCTCGCCCACCTGCTCCTGCCAGAACAGCTGGCTGGCCATCTGCACGATCTGGTCCACGTGGACGATGCCCCCGATGCTGTCCATCTCCGTGTCCGAGAGCAGCGCCAGCACCATGATGGCCTCCACCAGCAGCTGCCGGTACTCGGGCTGGGGCACGCGGTTCAGCACCGACTCCACGTGGACGGCGAACTTGATCTCCTGCGGGGTCATCTGCCAAGGGCATGAGGGCCACTGCTGACCACAGCCTGGACGGGGTTCCAGGCTTAGCTCAATGCTGCCCTCTTCCCTGACTCCGCCGGCTGGAACCCTCTGGAGAACGAGGCTTAGGGCCCTCCTCCCAGGTCACAGCCTGCCTTGTCCTGCCCTGATGTCTCTACTCCACTTGACTGTGACTTCCAGAGAGCAGGGACCCTTTCTTCTTCGTTATTCCCTGCAGCATTTAGCAAGGTGCTTTCAGCAGGGTAAAAACTACAAAAGCCACTTGTTAAAGAATGACTGGGGGAAAATAAATCAGGGAAGATGATGGCTGAGGAGAAGGAGCCAGAGGAGGCTGGAGGTGGGTGCAGCAGGCACCGCCTGGACCTTTTCTCTTAACACAGGCTTGAAGGGCTCTGTGCCTCTAGGGGCACATCACAAGACCTTGGTCATCAAGACATGCTGTTTCGGAGGGCAAGGAAAGAAGAAAGGGACGCCAAGAAACTTGGGAAAGAAGCTTTGCAAAAGTTCAGGGTTAAATGGCCAAAAAGATCAGCCTCTCTCTAGAGCAAGCTTTAAACAAGAAGCCCAAATGTTTAGAGTCCGTGAAATCAAGTGCTTATTGGAAACAGCCAGCGGGCCGGCACTGGCGCTTCTCTCATACCTCTCGCGTCGTTGAGGATGGGAGGACGTATCCATCGATGCACAGACCGTGGCACTGGAGGCACAGTACACACCAAGTTTCAGTCAGATTCCAGAATGTGATTAAGGAGTGTGTCATGTCCCACACCTGCACAAACCCACACGCGCGTGCACACACATCCACACACCTCAAGGCGCTCTGCCCCGGAAACCTGCAGGAGGGCTGGGACATGCCAGACGGGCAGGGTTATTTTTAGAGAGCTTGTTCTCACTGCCCACAGGCTGTGTTTTCCATGGAACAATTCTAGGGACACCAGCAGGCATCTTTCAGAGCTCGCGAGAACAATGCCCGAGGGAGCTGCCGCGTGCTCCTCGGTGGAAGCTCGGCGTTTCACTTGGCAAGCAGGCTCTGGTGGCCCAGAGGCCCCCTTTGGTGCCATCATAGAGGGAGACTTTCAGGGCTCTTGCTGGTGAAGGGGTGCTTCTGGGCCTGTGCAGGCATCTATTTTTGCGATTTCTATAATAAGCACCCATCACAGAGACTCAAGCACATGCACAGACATGCACACGCACACCCATGTATATAAATATCGAGCGCCAGCTCAATACAAAATGCTACTTTTTCATAATAAAAGCTTCTTGGTCTCTAGCCAGCGGAAGTCCGGATGGAAGCGTGTGACGCCCCAGGAAGGATGGCGAGATTTTCTAGGAATAGCTTGTCCTAGTCTAATTGGCTGGATTTTAAATCCCAGTGTCCTGGCAGGGTGGCAGCTGCACCCCCTTTGTCCCTGCTGGGGCTGAGGACAGGCAGCTCTCTGCCCTTTTGCTGGCAAGCACGGCCACCAACGCTCCCGCCTCCCAAAGACAGGCAGAGGAGGGAGAACCGGGACGCCTCTGCAGGGCTGGATGCGGGCAGCTGTGTGCAGGCAGAGACCACCCTGACGGCCCCACGCCCAGCTTGGCGGTAGCTGGGAAGGGCACCTCGGGACCCACGTGGGCAGAGGCCAAAGTCTCCACGAGGCGCCGGGGCCCCCGCTGCAGGAAGACCACTGGCTGGTGGGGGTGTGGTTGTAGAGCACACTGGCCTTTGGGAAGGGGTTTGCAGTAGGCTCTCATTTGGGATGATTTTTTCCTATCCTCTTCTGCTGTGAAATGAGCTAACAAAAATAGTTTTGGAGAAAAAAGTCAGCCCTGCTGACAGCTCTTGGTTTGCATAGCCGCTTTTAACCCAGGCACACTGTCCCTGCATGCGAGAGGAAAGACAAGCTTTGGGGTGGGCTGAGGGAGATTCACAGATGTTCTGGGGCCGATCTAAGGGAGAGAGAGAACCTGGGGTGCAGGGAACAAAGGGCAACGCCTCCCACTCTGACCCCTCCTTGGTTGTGGCTATGACCGGGATGTCTGTTTCCAATGACCACCTTTGGGGGATTTTAGCCTCTGGGCAGGTGGGAAACGCAGCCCTGTCTGAAGGCACAGGAGCAGGGGTGGGGGAAGGGGGTGGCTGGCTAAGGGCGGTGGGGGCTGGGGGTCCCCAATCTCTAGGTGGCATGTGGAAGACTGTGCCTTTGGGGCCCACGGGGTCTCAGGGGCCCTCAGGGCCTAGCCCGGAGCCGCGCACACAGGAGGGTCTGCCGACCACACGGCTGCCCCCCACCCCCACGCAGGAGGCTGGGAGCTGGCTCACCCCAGGCCCCAAGAAGAGCCCAACTCCAGGTCTCATGGTGGCCCCAGGCTCCCCCTCGAGCCTGAGGGCCCTGTTCCGGGTCTTCTGGGTTGACCCTAACACTAAACCTAGGGTAACAGTATTTCTGCCCTAAGCCTTCCTTGTCTTCCCCAGTTCTGTGTATCCTCTGACTTTTCCACATTCCTAAAATTGGCCAGAGTTGGTCCCACACAGCCTGGCCACCATCTCCTTACTTGCCAAGGCTCAGGAGTATCAGTCGTCTCTCTTCAACTAACCAGTGCTTCTCAACCAGGGGCACTTTGCCCCGCCCCCAGCAGGCGTTTGGCAAAGTCTGAAGACATTTTTGGTCGTCCCAAATGGGAGGTGCTCCTGGCATCGAATAGGTGGAGACCAGAGGTGCTGTCATCTTCCCATGATGCACAGGATGGCCCCCATAGCAGAGAAGGATCCTGCCCCAGATGCCCAAAGGTCTGGCTAGAGAAGCACTGCTCTAAACGGAGAGCTCGCCCAGGATGGGGCTGTGTGCTGTTTGCTCTGCGGGTGCCACTGGGCTTATTAAAAGGGAGTTGGGGGCACTATTCGGCTCCCCAGGAGCACGTCTCCCAGTATGGTGGCCAAGCTCACCTTCTGGAGGATCTTCCACACCTTCTGGTAGAACCCCACGGGGACCCTGTTAATGGCCCCGTCCAGCCTTCTCCTGCGCAGCCACTGGCCCTGCTGCTCCCCCCAGCCAGCGTGGTGACCTCCGGAGTCTGATGATGACGTGCCGGTGGGTGAGGACGGAGTACTGGACCTCTGCAAGACAGGCAGCGCGCAGCCTTCAGAAGGCTCCCGGCAGGTGCCCTGGCTAAAATTCTCACCATCAGAACCAACAGCTCAGCCAACTAATCACAACTAGCAGAACATTGCCTGACCGGAGCAGACTGGAGCCCACCTGGTCCAGTTCTAGAAGTTCTGTTCAGGCTTCCATTCCCCAGTTTGGTTACCGACTTAGTCCTTCCACGCATGCCTCCTGGCCCCGAAGAGGTAGTACAGCAAGCAAAGGACCCCGAGAGGTAAGGGTGCGGGCTCTGGGGTCAGACCCTAGCCGCGTCGCTGGCCACAACCTAACCGCAGCTATCAAGCCCCTCCCCCAGACACCAGCTCTGGGTCTTGTTCTCATCTGTGAAATGGGGACACAGGGGACCCTTCTTCTGAGGGTTGCACTGAGAGAAGTGGAACCCGAGAGCCACGTCTGGCCTGTGGTCAGCTGCCCCTATAGGGAGTGCTTCTATGAGGAAGTGCTGGGAGCCCACTGGCCTGGACCCCCCGGAAGTGAGGGCTGCAGGAGAGCCTGGAAGGAGACGCTGGGCCCTCAGAGTGTGGGAGCCTCACGGAGGCTCCCGTGTCCCAGGGAGACAAATGCCGAAGTGCCTACTTCCCTTCTGCAGTCCCACAGAGAAATGATGGTCCCTTCCTCACTGGACAGGTGCCCCCCAAGAATGCAACCCATAATACAGGGGAGAAAGGATCTGGAGCCAAAGACAATCAGCAAAGGCTGGGAATGCACAGGTAGTATGGGCCCCTCCCCGATTTCAATAGGCCCACCCACCCTTTGCCACCGGGCTTGCGACCTGTCCTACTCTCAGCGCTGGCTTTTTTTTCCCTCCAGGGCAGGAACACCGGTTTTTCTAAAGCAGGGACAGAGGGCACCATGGCCTTCCACCTCCTCTGGGCAGCCCTGCTGCAGGGCCAGCGGTAAGGCCCACAGCCCGAGAGGCAGCTGGGAAAGGCTCCCAGCGGGGGCCTGGAGGCCAGGCCTGGCTGGGCCCACCTGCTGTGGCCAAGCTCAGAGCCTGCTTTCTGCCCAAGGACAGGTTCCAGCCCTCAGCCTGCGAGAACCTCCGTCCTTCCACAGCCTCTTTGTTCCTATCTGGCACTTTCCTTTCTGAATGGGCATCAACACGTGTAAAGGCTTAAAACTGAAATGCAGATGTTAACCATGCCAGCCGGGCAGGAGGCGGGGTTCTTCTCTATGCACTCATTTCTACCTCATCGGATCTTATTTTGAAAAGGCAGTTAGGCTGGGTTATTCCACTGGGCTCATTACTGCCATTTAAATAAGGCAACAATTAGCTCCAAATAAAAGTAATTATAGCCGCACTCATCAATGACTCAGCTGATTTTCTCCTTCTAGCTGCAGGAGGAAGAATCAGCCTCGCCTCTGCAATTAGAGCATTTCCTAGTCCTCTCGAGTGTGGCCCAGTGCCTGATGCCGAGCATTCTGAGCGTCAAGTGCCAGTCAGTGAGTGCAGGAAAGAGCTGACCCTCGTGGCTCAATAAAAAGGCACAGGAACCAATGCCCCGAGGTTCCGGAAGCTCCTGGGAACTGATGAGGGGAGCACCCCTCTGCACCCACAGAGGCGAGAAACCAAGAGCTGAGAGTTGGCTCAAAGCGGAAAACAGAGCTCAGTTTAAGAAACTTCTTGGCCTTCTAGACTCGCCTCAAAATTACAGGTGGAGGCGACCCTCGGCATCTAATGAAACACTTAAGCCCAGCTCATCTCTTCAGGTGTTAAGGAGGAGAAGGGAGCAAGAGAAAGGCAACAAAGGGACTCAGGCTCTACACACAAGGAGGCAGTGAGAGACACGAACATCTGAAGGCTGGTTTACCACAGACTTGGAGGGATGCATGCTGCTGGACACGGCCTGGCCCACAGAAAAGAACTACAAAACAAAAAGGAATGACTCAGTAACGTGCAATGTCCCCAGAAGAAGAAAGCAGAAAGGAGGAGCAGAGTACCGAAAAGAGCCACAGGAAAGGAGCAAAGAATGCAAGAGTAGAGAAGTTCTCATTCGTCAACACAGGCAAACTCACAGCTTCAGAAAGCCCCCTGGGGGCAGAGTTGTGGGGTTTTAATCAACAGAGAACTTGGTAAATGGCCTTACTTTTAACATCAAACGTCACTGGGTTCTTACCATCTTTGGAGCTATCCAACAAGTTAGGACAGGTTATATTGGCTACAGTCCTGACCATGGAAAGGCTGCTATTTTATGAGGAGAGTTTTGAAAATCTACAGTCAACCAAATACCCCTAACCACTGCTTAGCCTCTGGTGCCTAATAGACATTCCATAAATAGTTGATAAATGAATGAATAAGATCAGGCTGATGACCTTTGGCCAAACATCTAGACAGTTCCCTTAACTACATTTCACACTGGTAATCAGCTATTTCCTGCATGTCAGTGGCCAAAGGCCCCACTTGTACTGGCTCCAAACCTCCTGAGGGAGAAAGGCGATCATTTGGTCCCCAGACCCTGCAAAGACAACATCCTCCGTCATGGAGGCGGGGAGCCAGAGGGATGGTGCCACCGAGTGGCTGGCAAAGGAAGAGGTTCTGCGAGCAGGTCCCTTCCTGGGAAAGAGCAGTTTCAAATGACAAATCTTGTAGGTTTTGCCCTCAGACCACGTGCAGAATCCACAATTCCATGTCATTGTGCATTTCCTCTATGTCCTCTCAGTCATGGAGATGTTAAATCATTCGAAATGTGACTCTAATTTCTGGGAAGAGTTGGAGGAAGGATGTCACAAGGGGATCAGAAACGAACAGCAGCCTGCACAGTTTTTCCTTCTAGTTTAAAGCCCTCCAGGTGACCTGGGGGCAGGAACAGCTGTGTTTTCTGTACTGATATAACCACTGACCACAGCTGACTTTTCCCCCCCTCCGCACTATTTACTGCCCTGGTTTTGCAGAGGAGCTCCCACAGAGGCAGAGCCTGGGACTACTGATTTTGTGACGTATCCCACAAACCCGAAGAGTTTGGTAAATGGATTTGTAAAGAAGAGGCACGGGGCCAGGTCATTTCCCCAGCTCTCTGCCTGTCCCCCGGGCTACCTGCCACAGCCTGCTGGGTCACCTCAACCCGAGCTGGCCGGGTGGCCGGGGCGTTCTATGTGCACTCAGCCCGTGCGCCTCCACAGCCTGGCTTTCCACTCGGACCAGAGAGAACAGGGAGCACACGCAGGAAAGGCTCAAGCAGAGAGTTTTCACCTGCTCATCGGCACTAAACCGCCGAGTCATCTGAAAGTAAAAAGACATCAGGAAATAAACAAAAGCCAGCCTCGAATCAAGAGCACCCTGCAACTTCTAGCACCCTCCACAGTCCGGGGCGGTGTGGCCCAAATCACAGGGGACGGACTCAGTGTTGTGGGTCATTGCGACCAGCATTTGACCTCACTGAAATGGAAAAGCGAACTGAAGTGCACTTGTCACTGCTGGCCAGGGTCTGAAAGGGAAGCTGGACTTCCCATTATGGAGCATTGTCAAAGAGCTTGAACAACACTGTCCTAGTCCCAGCCGAGTGCCTGGCACATTAGGACTGAAGAGACTGAGTTGCAGGCTGGTGGGGGCAGTGCAAGAGGATTTTTTTTGTGAATTAAACAAAAGTGAACAAGGACAGAAAAGCGCCATCTCTGCGGATGGAGGAAACAGGCCTTGCGAGCACTCCTCTCTGGCTCTGCCTTCCTCTTGCTGATCCGCTTGAAGGACACATTAGATGGGGACGGGATTCAGTTACTTTTGGAACAACTCTGCTTTTTTAAAGGGCTGTGGCCCACTTGAAAGAGCAGCTCTGGGGGACGACGGGTACACCCAGAAATGGGCAGTTTCTGTCGCATGTGAAGGTCAAGGAAGAGTGCGTGGGGGTGCCCACGTGCAGCTTTGGGAGATCTGGGTGCAGAGACCAGTTCGGGTTCCAGGGCAGAAGGGCCTTCAGTCCTGCCACAAAGAGCGGGCTGAATCCAGCTTGGCCTGGGTTTCTGCGGCTTTTGGGGCAAATTCAGGTAGGGACCCACCTTCTCCCCATGCTGCCGCCAGCGCAGTGCTCTTCTCACCTGTTTCATCTCGCTCCTCAGTCTGTTAATGCCACTCCTCTCTGTTTTGGTGACTCCGGTGTGTCCCACCTCATGGATGGAGATGGCAGGGCTGGATGTGGCAGAATGGATAGGTCGCACTGGGGGGAGATACACATACGACTCTTAGGCCTGACGGAGGGCACGCCTGCCAGGTGCTGAGTTTGGTTTGCATCTCTCTCCCCCACCCTGGCCGGGGCTCCTTTTCAGGACCTAGAACGGTGCCCGACTGAAAGGACGATGGTGTGAACGTCACTTAAGCTGCATGCAGAAAATACCCAATGGACGTAAGACCCTTGATGGAATTTGATGTTTCTGAATAGTTCTTCCCTTATTCCAAAGCACAACTTCCCTGTAGAAAACTGAGACCACAGACCTCAGGGGCAGCACCAGCAGAGGGAGAGGACGCCCTGCAAAGGGCAGGGGGTGGAGAAGACATGACCGCCTGAGGATCGGCAGGAAGGGCAGCGCTGCCGGTTATAGAAGGGGCAGGGAGGTTGCCCTTGGGCCCGCCTCCTGCCACCTCATCTGGCACCTACTGCACCAGCCCAGGCTGCCCTCCCACCTCTGGCCCTGGCCCTCTCTGACCCAGTTGGCACTGCGGGCACAGTGATCATTCTGGAAGGCAACGCGAGCGTGTCGCCACCTGGTCAGAGTCCTTTGCGGCCTAGCTCTGTCTTCAGGTCATACAAAGCCCTACTGCTTGACTTGATAAACAAGGCCTGGCCCACATACCCAAGGGACCATCACCCGGCCATAAGAAAGAGTGGAGCTCGGAGGCACCTGCAACCCGGAAGGACCTCCAGGATGTTAGGCCCAGTGACGTGAGCAAGGCACCTGAGGACAAAGAGCGGACGCTTCCACTTCTCAGAGATGACTAGAAATAGCAAATTTGCAGAGACAAATTCGCTTAGCAGTTACCAGGGATGGGATAAGTGGAAAGGGGAGTATTTGTAAAAATTTTTTAAAACTCAAGTCTCAATAAGGCTGTTACAAAAAATATAGATCTATAGGGTGGTTTATGAGAATCCTGCTTTTATGCATGATTGTTCTCACATAGACCAACCACTTCTCTAGTAAATAAAATAAATAAGAGCATATAGATAACAAGAAAAGGCAGCATGTGGGGAGGAAAACAAAGCCCTCCTGACTTGGGCGCTCCCCAGCCCCTTCAGCTCTGCACCCCAGGCCAGCCGCGGCACTGGGCATCGGCACCTGCCGCGGGCTGTGCCTGCCCTGGCCCTGCCCTGTGCCGGGCAAACTCCCCTCATTCTGCAGGCCCTGCTCCAAAGCCACTTCTTCAGGCAGTACCCACTGAGCACCCCACCCTCCCACCCAGCCCTCCACTGGCACTGTGGGGGTGCAGGGCGCTGCCCCCAATGAGACCAGAAATGCCCACAGCGGAAGGGAAGGGAAGGGAAGGAGACCCAGAGGCTGGCCAGGGAGGCCGGAGGAAAAGCAGAAGCTCCTGGGGGGCTTGCGTGGGGTGAGTATGGCTGGAAATATTTATCTCAGCCATCTTAGGATGTCATCAAAATTCTAAGCCTATTTGAGCTTCCTAATTTGTAAAAATTGAACAATTAGAGGATGATTAACAAATGATGTCACATTAAAAAGACAACGTCCCTTTCATCCTTGCTCACAATCAGACATGTTTATGGTTTTCTAATGACATTCCTCTGTTCCTGGATTCAGAGGCATCCATAGCTTTACACCTAATAATGTTTTTTAAGTAATCATCTATGGGAAGCCACGTGTGCTATTATGACATGCGGAACGCATTAAATATTTATCTTGTATATTTACACTTCAAGGCTCCCATGTTTGAAATAATGGAAAATTACTTTTGGAAAGGGATCTTGAACAGTCCTTCAGGAAAGGAGAAAAGCCACCAAAACGCATCTGACTGCATGAGGCTGTCTTTGTTTGCTGGCTGGCACACATTTAGGGAAACACCAAGTACCCAGTGTCCTTCTTATTAAATAAAAGGAATGCCAGCCCACAGTTCATTTCTTTGGCTTGATGAAATCAATTAAAAAATGTGGCTGCAAATCATTGGGCTTTATTGCGAGGAGGAGAAATGATATGGCCTCAATTCGAGTTCGGGTGCATTTGAGAAGAGGATTCCACCAGGACTTGGGTGAGTATGGCCTGAGGACCGCCAGTGGGGTTCTGGGGCAGATGAGAATGGGGTACGCAAGGCTGGGAGGAAGCAGCTCCCTCTGCTCGCCTGGGCTGTGAGGTGCTGACGGGCGCTTCTCCCTGCCCGCGAGGGAGAGCGTGGGCTCTGGGTGAAGATGCTTTACCCAAACCACATGTCAGGGTCGTGGGGGACTTGAAAGGTGGCCCTCTCCTCGTAACACCCTGGGTTCTGACACTAGTGTGTACGGGGTGGGGACTGGGGCACGGAGCAGGGAGCCAGCAGGGGAGGGTGCAGAGGGGCGCACGCTGCACCCAGATGCAATTGCAGTGTGGGGAAGGAGTGCTCTCCCTGGGGCCCTCCTAGTGTGTCCCAACGACCGACGCATATGACCCCTGGGCCCAGGCCTCTGTCAACCCTGTCCAAGCAGGAGCCCCACATTCCCCACACGATGTCCCAGATCTCTCATCGATGACAATTATGTGTATAAAAGAGGCAGTTTGGGGTGATGCCGGACCCGCCCATCAGGCCTTCTCTGGTCCTGCCCCAGAGCGAAAATGCTTCTTGACTTACTGCTTCTTTCAACGCCAAACTCTTTTCCACTTAGAATATGGTGCAGGAGATTTTTCATATCGAAAGGGCTGAGGTTCATCAAACTTTCAGAAGCTTCTTCACCTAAAATCCAACGCAGTGTGAGTGCCCCAGAGGCTAAATGAGCAAGCCTGCTGCAGTGCGAGCATGCCCAGAGGCTCAGAAACCCTGGCTCGAGGCTACCTGGGCAGGGCAGGGACGCAGAGGGCCGGCCGGGGCGAGCTCTGAGGCCCGGGAGAGCTCTGCCCGTGGCTCACCTGAACAGTTCAGGCTCCGCGCCAGCTCCGTGGCCATGACCTGAATGATGAGCCCAATCCGGAGCCGGAGCATCTCCACAAAGAGGCGGGGCTGGGCCCTGACGTACATGGCCAGGTACACCACAATCTCCTGACGCAGAAACGGGGGAAGAGGTGGCGTTTTCGGGACCCAGTGAGCGCCTCGCAGGCCCCCCCGTGGCTCTGCCTTGCCCAGCCCAGTCCCTGACCTGGGTGAGGACGGCGATGCTGATGTCCTGCCCGCTGGCTTCGTAGATGAGCTTCGTGAGCTCCTCCGGGGGGAGGGGCCTGCAAGGAGCGTCAGGTCACTCCACGGCGAAGAGGCCCAGAAGCCATTACCCTCAGCCTCCACGCCCTGTCCCCACTGCCTATGAGGGAGACTCCCAGGCAACAGAGTGTCTTTAAATGGACCCTCTTTCTACACAGACGGATGGACTGACAGAGAGACAGACCGAAAGATAGACAGAATGAGGAAGCAAAATGTGAAAACTGGCAGATCTGGATGTCTGGGGGGTGGGGAGATGCAGGAGTCCTCAGTATGAGGTTTGTCTTATTTTTGTAACTGTCCTGTAGGTTTGAAAGTCCTTCAGAATAAAAAGTTTAAGGGAAAAAAAGACCCTCTTCCTAGAGTGGATGATGGATAACGCCAGCACCCCCACAAGCCCAAGGTCCCCGGGGCCGACGACTTACGCGGAGATGGTCTTCTCCCGGGGCTCGGGGGGCAGGCCCACCGTCAGCTGCTTCTGGTGCGACAGCAGGTCCGTGCAGGCCTATCCATTTGGGGAGAAAGAGGGGGAGGCGCACGTGAGCTTGGTGACGCCACCCGGGATGGGGCTCCTGTCAAGATCACACATTTAGCTTTCTGAACACAATGAGCCCAGCTGCAATTCATTTGAAAAATTCACACACGGGTCCCAGACTGAGCAACCCGAGGCAGGGGCTGGGTCCTGGCCATCTTTGTGTCTCTGGCAACGTGTGGCCCAATGCGGCCCTGCAGGTGTCCGTCCGTGGACACACCTACTTCAGCAGGGGACCAGGCTGCCATGAGGCCGAAGATGCTGATGCTGAGGGTTAATGCCACACTGCATTCCTAAGCGAGCAGCTTCCCAGTTATCCACATACACAAATACCGTTGCCTTACAGTAACACCGAAGCTGATTTAATCTTACTTCAACGTCTGAGAAAGTGGCTCTGGATTTTGCAGGGTCTCGGGGTTATAAATATTAATCATCAGTGTATCGTGGGTGTGCAGAAATAAGCAAGCCCTGTTTGAGAGGAAGTCGGGTCCCAGAGCATTATCATTTTATTTCTTGGTAAATCTTCTCCTGTAGCTAAGAAGGAACAAAACTAATTAACCTGAATTTCATTTCCTTCCAAGGGTGGTGGGAGGTCAGGAGAGGAGGACCTGCTTCAACTATTAATTAAATAACTGGTTTCCTCTACAAATGAGCAGTGATTGCCGCAAGCTTTGATTACAGGAAGATTGGAGGTGGGAGAGGAAGGAGGCAGGGGCTAAAGAGAGGACAAACTGACAAGCACGGCACGGTCGCACTGACCTCTGCCAGGACCTCCACTTTCTTCCTGAGCAGGCCTGAGATGTAGCGAATCAAACCCCACTCCTGGTTCAAGCCGGCCTTCCCGTAGAGCTCGCTAAGGAGGCTGTGAACGGTGACCCCGTGCTGTCCAGAGAGACTGGTGTCCCAGCTGGGGCCCCTGTCAAGAGAGAGAAAAACCTAGAAATCTGGCACTGAAAGCTCCAAGGCTGGATTCTCTTGCAGCAGAACGTGCCTGGCCCAGCCCACTTTGCTAAGCATTAGCTTGGGGCATGTTCAGTGCCTCTGATTACCACATAGAAGGTTCCATCTTACCACGGCAGCCCTTCTGTCTATTTGAAACAGAAGCCTGACATCAGGAAACTGAATTCCTGGGCCCAGGCAGCCTTCTCATCCTGGGAGGGCCACAATAGGAGAAAGGGAAGGGGATGGAAGTCACAGACCTGGTGATCCTGGGCAATCTGGGTGATTACAGTCATGCCCCGGGTTTGCTGGAAGGCCAAGAAGCCGAGGGCAAAAAGTCAAGGAGAGCTGACAAAGCTCAACCTAGTGAAGACCGTCAACTTACTTCAGTACATAAAGGATGTACAGAATGTCTGCCTGGTCCTGTAGGTTAGAACAATCTTTCAGCTGCTCAACCAGCTTCTCGCAGTCCACGTCACCGTGGTCATCCCTGGGCCACTGGAAGTCACCTTCAGGAGCCTGGCCAAACAAAAGCCAAAAAGGAGGAGAGAAGGGCTGAAGGTGGGGACTCTGAAGATCAAGAAGGGAGACATCGACCTGGTCGCTGGACTCGGGGCTGGGCTGGGCTCCAGTTTTCCAGTGTCTCGCTGTGTTGGTCAATGTCGACAAGAAACCAGACTGAACAGGTGACAGTATGTGTACGTTTTATTTATGCAAAGTACAAGAACAGGCAAAAACAACCTATGGTGTTAGAAACCACGCCAGCACTTACCTTTGGAGTGGAGGGCGAGGGGAGAGATTGGAGAGGCCCAAAGGGTGATCATTTCCATGGGTATATGGGCCTGGGGAGGACTCACACTGGATGCAATTCCCATTTATATGTTATGCTTCAATAAAATGTTTTATTTTATTTTTTTGAAAGCAAAACAAAAAATTGTATGTGGGTTGTAAACAGCCGAAAACTGAGGTTAGGTTAAAACTTTCTCCAACAGATGCTGGGTCTTTCTATTCATGTGGATAAAATCAAGGTAGACTTCTGGATAAAATGAAAAAAAGTATAGGGACCAATGGAGAACAGTGATCTTTTATCCTCTTGAGGAATCTTTTACTTCAGGTATTTATTACACTGAGAGCATTAGGAACAAAGCATCCCAGGACCTGTTTTGCAAGTGGTACCATCTCAGCTGGCTGGCACAGGTACAAATAGGCTAGGTAGTGAGCGCTTTTATTTCTAGAGCTACAAAGATTCTGATGACTAGGCAGACAGGGAGTAACCTTTTCCTATACACAAACTAAAAATCAATCTTTGCATCAAATTCAATGGACATACAGACACAAATCAGATCCTAGACAATGAAGTGACTGGGCTCACCGCAAAATCCAGGGCGTCTAATTCTAAAAGTCCTGGATAACAAGAACTACAGGTCTTTCTTTTTCTTTCACATACAACCATTGGAAAACGTTCGTGAGACTAAAAGCAGCATTGCAGAATCTTCTACTTTTTTAGTTTTTCCAAATACTTTACCATTTCTAGGAGTGGCTGAGGAGAGTCAACAAGATTCAGTGATTTACGATGGGCACTTAGAACTTTAGTTGGCAAAGTCATGGAAACAACTGGAAAACAGAAGAATAGAGAGAGATCTGAGGAGGAGCAATGAAAGACTTCTTTTGAGAGGTGCTTCTTCTGAGGGGCTTCTCTTTATCTAGCACAAACCAACTAAAGGAAGGATTACTTAGCATAATTCATTTCAACAGCATTTATCATGTAGCCATATTGTGTCTTAGATTTGGGAACAAGAAATGAGCAGAACATGGATCTTGCCTTAAGGAGATGAATTTCCCTACTCGCCCCCTCCCTCCCCACCCCCATTACATAGCATCTTAGGACTGGAAGGAGCCTTAGAAATGATTGAGCCCAGCTTTTTCTTTCACATGAAACTGAGAACCCGAGAGAGCCGACCATTTGTCCAAGGTCACTGGTGTGTCTGTAATCAAGGTGTCCTGGCTTCCTGTCTAGTACATGCTCCCCTCTGCTACTGCACAGTGTCATGGCTTTGGATTTTTTTTTTTTTTTTTTTTAATTTTTACCCAGAGGTCCCGGGGAACAAACCCAGGTCCCTCCATGTGGGAGACGAACACCCAACCATTTGAGCCACATCCGTCCCGCATGGCTTTGGTTTTTTAACCACCTTTGGATGTTATCATTATCAGTACTTATTCATTAAGCCATCTCTGCCTTCCAGGCTATATCGTATCATCTTGGGAGAAGAGGAAGTTTTCAAGATAAAAATGATGCATATTTAAAAGGCACTTATAGACCTCCAGGTTACACCAGTGGTTTGAAGATACATTTTAATTTTACTTCCTCCCAGAACCCCACTAACACTCCAGAAAAGAAAAAGAAAAAAAGACATAAATCCTCAAGAATAGGGAAAACCACGAGAAATGACAATAGTAACAAAATTTTGAGAGTGGGAAAGCTGATGGATGAGGATGAAAGATAACTGATTTAGCATATCCAAGGCAACCAAATCCCAGGCCCACAGTGGGGAAAACCAAGAACTAGCCAGATTTCCATCAGAGAATCTTCAAGAGTTTCGGGAACTTGAGGCACTGCACTTTAAACCTCTGGAACTGGGGGCTCAGAGGGGTTGTCCAAAAGAAGGAAGACTGAAAAGAAGCTGAGAAGCAGAGAACTCCCCAGATGTCCTTCTCAATTGCACACAGCTTGGCAACTACCTCTCTCACCCTGACAGGAGACTAGAGGGTCTCTCCTAAGAGGGTCAACAAGGGAGATCTCTGGACGGGGGCAAGACCGGCATATCTGGAGGCCTGAGTACATTCCTTTAGGGGGGTTAAGCGACTATATTGCACTCAGCTTCCAGAAGGCTGGCAGCCAGACCCTTATCCTTCAAACAGGAGATTGCAGAGTATCCCCATGAAATGAGACCAGCCTTCACCCAAGCCAACAAATTCGACCCACACATTTAGAGATGCTTATGCATGAGCAGATAACCAAGAAGCACTAGGCGTTGGAGGAAAGGCTCTAATGTGAAAGAGACGGAAACGAAGAAAAAAAAAATGCAACTTGAGGGAAACGCAAACCATGCAGGGAGGAGAAAACATAAAAACAAACAAGATTGTGGGAAGATGGCAGGGTAGGAAGTTCCAGGAATCAGTCCCTCCATGAAAACAACTACTGAATTGGCAGGAACTGTCTGAATCAATTATTGTGAAACTCCAGTGTCCAGTGGAACACTGTGTAGTATCCAGGGGTGACCTGGACAAAGAGGCTGGGAACCTGCAGTAAATATTGGCGAATTTCACCCTTTGTGTAACCACTACCAGCCCCCACCCCCCAACTGCGTGGCAGGCAGCAGTAGGGACTGCAGCCCGGGCTCCTGGTGTAGTTTGATGGTGCCAGGGTGGGCTAGAAGGACCCAGTCCTCCAAAATCTGGGGGAGTGTGGTCTGATCACTGGTTACTGCTTTTGATCTGCTACTTGAGCTCACGGGTATGGGGGGGATTGGTTCTGAGGGCAGCCATGGTTCCAGTCCCCTTCAGGCAAAAGGGGCAGAGGAGTCTTAAAGAGGCAGCACCTATGGGAAGCAGATGTGGCTCAAGCAATGGGCTCCTGTCTATCATATAGGAGGTTCAGGGCTCGATTCCTGGGGCCTCCTGGTAAAAAGCAAGCTGGCCCACATGGCGAGCTGGCCCACGTGGAGTGCTGGCCTGTGCAGGAGTGCTGGACCACACGGAGTGCTGGTGCATGCAGAGAGCTGATGCAGCAAGATGATGCAACAAAAAGAAACACAGAAGAGAGACAATAAGAGATGCAGCAGAACAGGGAGCTGAGGTGGCGCAAGAGATTTAGCGCCTCTCTCCACTCTGGAAGGTCCCAGGATAGGTTCCCAGTGCTACCTAAAGAGGAGACAAGCAGACACAGAAGAACACACAGAGAGCAGACAGCGAGCGCAAAACAATGGGGGCTGGGGGTGGGGGAATAAATAAATCTTTAAAAAAAAAATCAAGTCTTCATCCATTTAAAAATAAAAAGAGGCAGCAAATATATATATATATATTTTTTCTTTCTCTTTTCTCTTCCCATTCCCTGTTTGGGAGCAAAAATCATCCATAAAAGTCACAGAAAGATGGCTCCAGTCCTCAACAACGAGAACAACTGTAACAACAAAAACCCTAGCAATCCCAGAGGAGTGGGAGAACTAGATTTCCAGACTACAATACTCAGAAGGTCCAGTTCTCAACAAACAATTACAAAACACACGAAGAAACAGGAAAGTATGGCCCATTCACAGGAGAAAATGTTTGCCAGACACCATCCCAGAGGAAGGTCATACATTGGAACTATTAGGCAAAGACTTTAAATCAACTGTCTTAAATATGTCCAATGAGCTAAAGGAATTCATATGCAAAGAACTAAAGGAAATCAGGGAAATGTCTGAATCAAACAAAGAGATAGAAATGATAAAAAGGAAACAAACAGAAGCTTTGGAGCTGTGAAGCACTGTAATTGAAATGAAAACTCATTAGATGGACTCAACAGCAGCTTTGAACAAGCAGAAAAAAGGGTCAGCATGCTTGATGCTAAGGCAATTGAAATTATCCAGCGTGAGCAGCAGAAAGAAAAATAATGAAGAAAAATGAACAGAGCCCGAGGAACCCGTGGGGCACCATCAAGTATACCAGCATACACATCACTGGACTCTCAGAAAGGCAAAAGAGAGTGAAAGAGGCCGAAAAAGTCCTTGAAGAAATAATGGCTGAAAACTTGCCAAATCTGATCAGAGATGTGAACATATACATCCAGGAAGCTCAATGAACTCCAAGCAGGATAGACTCTAAGAGATTTTCACCAAGAAACATTATAGTGAAGTTAGTCAAAATCCAAAGACAGAGGGTTTTGAAAGCAGCAAGAGAGAAGTGACTTGTCACATACAAGGGCTCCCCAATAAGATTAACAGCAGATTTTTCATCAGAAACCATAGAGGTCAGGGGATGGTAGGATAACATATTTAAAGTCTTCAGAGGAAAAAAAATGTCAACCAAGAAGTCTACATCCAGCAAAATCATCCAGAAAACAGAGAATCCAACTTAAGAGACAAGCAAAGGAGATTCCAAGGATCACAGGAACAAGAAGCCCCAGGATGACAGATAACAGACTAAAAGAGTGCAATCAGCACAGAAAGCAGGAGAGTCCTGGACCCTAAGAAAAGGAGTAGAACCAAGAGATACGCTACTAACAGCCACCTTGCGGAAATTTGTGATGTGAAGCCATTGGAAGGTGTGGAAAGAAAGCAAAGCAAATGAAAAGACAGGACAACTATTAAGTTCAGGAAAAAAAAGTAAAGAAGGCAATATAATCATACTATTCCCTAACGCTTAGCTGGGAGTAGTACTCACATACATACAATAACGTAAAGATTGAATACTGATTTAACTCAACTGTTAAGGTAACTACATTGGTAGGGTAAGGGAAGCGAAGCAGCGAGTGGTGATGTGAGGTACCTGAATTCTCATTCGCTTACTAGAATACCAGTAAGTACTGAATAAAATTGATGGCTCAAGAGTCAGAAGTATACACACTTTATTTTAGGAATATTGAGATGTGAATGCCAGAAGACATAGCTGAAAGAGCTGAAAGTGGCCTCTAAGGAAAAGGAGGAGGGAGAGGGGAGGGGAAACATCTGCGTTTTGTTGTCTTTCAGGAGTTTTTGTCTTTTTAAATGATGTCTATGTAGTGATTTGATAAACAGAAGTTATTTTAACAGGCAGAAAAGAGTTAATAACGTACATGGAATGTCCAAACCCTTTGCTTTTGCCATCACGGAAAGTATATCCCGGGTGGAGTGGATGGCACTGAAAACATGGCGGTCTTCTGTCTTCTTACAAAGAGGGGGCAGATAGCACTTCAAAGATGTACTTTGCAGCAGCTGGTTGATATACTGGTCCAATTCATCTTGGCTTTCTGAAACTGGACAGGCAGGAGAAAGAGCTAATGAAAACAAGCTGCAGGAATATTCTAAATGCATCCTAGTGGCTGTGGGTGTGGCATGCAGGATTCTGTCAATTCAGTGGAAGAAAACATTTGGATTTAGAGATGTGCACCCCCACCCCTGAAGATGGAAAAAGAGATTTACATAGATAATGTGTGCTCTTATAAATGTATTGTTTGGAGAAATTTCATCACAAGAAAAGAAAATGCAAGTCAAGGTACTGTTTACATCACATCATCCCAAGATGGGATAGCTGGATGGCGTGGCATACATCATGAACTGAATACTATTTGAGACAGTCTGTGGGCCAGGGGCCAACATTCTGGTCTTTGGGATTTAATGTGTCATGAGTGAGCTAAGCAGTATGGCATGATGGAACCCTTAGCCCCAATACCAACTACTATCTCCACAGGTCACTTTAACCCAAAAGCTTGTTCCATTTGAGAAATGTTATGCAAATACGATTTCAGCATTCATAGTCAATGAAACCTAGATCATTCTACCATTCTTTGGAAAATTCAAGCTGTGTGTTTTTGTCTTCAGAACATATTTTGTGAAAAGTTCTCATTCCTGAAACCCTTTGTCAGTTTAGGTTTTTAAACCGGCCTTTTAGTCGTTTTAATACATGCAATTTCAGAAACCGCTTTTTGGCTATTTTAACTACCAATTCCTTTCTGTGCCTGAGCCTTATGGCAACTCCATCATAATGCCAAGGTTTAAATCGATTTAATAAATCACCCACCAAAGCGTTCCAAGCCGTACCTTGATTATAGGTGTCTTCTAAATACCCTCCTAAATCGGAATCACTATCGGGACTGAAGCTTCCTTCGCTGGTATCCTCAAACAACTTCTCACTGCAGTCTGGATCCAGGAAGGTCAGATATGTGTAGAATGAAGTGGTGAGAAATTCTGAGAGGTTCCCTAATTTGACCCTGCCAAGGAGACATTCTGTTAGGAACACAGGTGGGGAGTATGGACAAAGTTGAGCTATGAATCACTGAAAGACTTTTCGACAACCAGGCAGAGCTTCTGCCAGAATAAATAACTATATTACTCTGCAGAACGCTCCAGATGAGTAGTTGGCTAAGAAATTAAAACAAAAATTCAAGAGAAAGGATGAAGTGGGAGCATACAGCATATTAAGAGCAAAAATGAATCAAACAGATTTCTCATTCCCCAACCCAACCCAAATACAAATCTATTTTACTGACCCAAATGTTTTACAAAATGTATCGAGTGAACCCAAACTTCACCTAAAACTAACTCTTGATTTTTTGCCCTGAAACAACTGGACCCAAACAAAACCATCAGCAAATCTCGTCCAGTCACACTCATGCCACTGTTCATGTGTCCCTGTGATTGTCTAGGTGGTCACAGGGGCATCATGATGGAAGAGACTCTGTCCAGAGTCAAATTTCTCTCCAGAAGGAACCCGACAGGCCAGCTATCCTGACTGGAGGAGATGCTCTGAGAGGCTCTATTACATTAAGCTGGGGAAGATTCCACTGAAAACTGGGAGCAGGGCGGCATGGGAGCCGTCGGCAGAGGCAGCTGTCTTTGGGGTCTGCTGGTCCACCCCCAGAGGATGGGAGCTTCTACCTTACAGAAAGCGAGTGGCACTGTGCTGCTTAACAGGCTCTTTTGGGTGCTAGGAAACTATAGGATGCCCCTGACCTGCCAGCATGAGATCGTGAATTTGTTTCAATGGCTAAGAGGGCCAGGTAGGTGGTAAACTGACACATGTGATGGAAATACATTTCTAAGTGCTTTAAGGACTACATTAAGAAAGAGGTAAAGAAAAGCCTTCCCTCAATTATGTGAAAAGCACCCCCTCTCCCCCCACCCCAGCCAGGGGGCTAGTTCTAAGGATTGTTTTGTTTTGCCCTGGGGATGGCAAATAGGACTGCAAGAAGTCAGGTCTCTTAGGCTAAAGAGGATGCAAAGGCCAAAGGGCAGTCATTCACAAAGGCCTTTGACGAGATCGGGCGCGTTCAGGGTGGTATGGCCGTAGACTCACAAAGGCCTTTGAGAGCCAGCTCCTCCAAGTGGATCTAGGGGGCTGTCCAGCACACAGGGCTGTTCAGTTTTTTAAAAGTCCTTGGGCTTGGACTAAAAGCCAAAATGAGATTAAACCTGAATTATCAAGAACCCAGCAGGAAAGGTACCCGACGGCAGTTAGGCATTCAGGTTTCTTTTACAGGAATTGTTTGCCATGGTCTGAAAACACGAGGTCCCCTGACTGCAGCGATCCTCGGCCAGCACCCGTGGTGGCTTCATGCAGACCTGCTGCACCTCATCTCTCTGAGCCTAAGGGTCCTCGGCCATAAAACAGGAACACAGCCCACTCACAGTGAAGATTAAGTGAGAAAACACATACAAAGCGGCAGCCATGCTGAAGGGCTTGCTAAATGGCAGACAGGATTATGTTTCCAAGACGTAGATTTCAACAAAAGGGTTTCTTTCTTTTTAAAAGGTGAACTATGGGTGTATGGCATTTTCTCTGGGTTCTGAGTGCATCTACCAAGTGGTAACTAATCCGAACTGGAAGTAAAATGTACACCAGTGGATGCAGATTGTAGTAGTGGGGCTAGCCCTGGAAAGAGAGCCGACAAAAGCCTGGAGACGGTGGCACCTATACTCCCAAGAGACGCCAGCAGAGGCCTGGAGTGAGGGACCCCACTGCCAGCTCCGTGGGCAAAGGCACAGACCCCCGGCTTTGTAAAGGAGGCTGAGCCCAGGTTCAAAGTACTGTGATTTTCCTGTGGACAGGAGTTCCCTGGGGAGGGAGGACGTGAGAAGGGTGATTTCAACCCCCAAACCCTTTGGGCAACGGGCATCACACTCAGGACCACGCAGAAGCCTACCTGAGCCAGGGATAGGCCACCCCTCCTGCCAGGTCGATATAGGACCCTCCCAGCAGGTCCCCAGGGATTGGACAGAGACCAGCAACTAGGGGCCACAGAGGAAAGCTCTGCCTTGTGGCAGAATGTTCAAAAAATGGAAGGGGTCTCCCTGGAAGGAGAGCCTCCTGGCCTGCAGTGTGTAACCATCAGAACTGGGTGTTGCCACTGCACACAGGAATGGATAACATTCCACCGAGGGGCAGGGGAAAACAGTCGGTGCCAGGCCCATTCAGGTGCTCTGCTCTCAGGGCTGCTAAACAATTTGTCAAGTTTTATGAATTCTTCTTAAGGGGAGAGCACGCTCAATTCGACTAGCATTTATTGAGCCCCTTATATCCCAGGCACCGGGTGTTTCCTTTCATGCCTTTTAAAATAAAACAGACATCGTCATCATGCTGACGCATTCCAAGGAGATGGACATTTCAGGGAGACTTGTTATGTTCACCTCTCTATGCCAAGGCTTCTGGGTACCCATAAAAGCTTAACAAACACCCACTGAGCGCTGATTGAAAGATGATTCGGGCTTCACATGGGTGACTGGAATAGATAAATTGTAACTTCCTTTTTACTCTAAAAATCCATGCTTTCATGTTTAACAATTAATATGAAAGACTGGGAAGGGCAGCAGCAGACTTCTATAAAATGGTCAATGTTACTTTTATTTTTAAAAAATAAATCACAGGGGGTCGGATGTGGCTCAACTGGTTGGGCGTCCGTCTCCCATATGGAGGGACCCGGGTTCGATCTCCGAGACCTCCCGGTAAAAAAAAAAAAAAAAAAATCACAAATTACCTGGCTCCTCCAAAATATCCATCCTCTAGCTTTCTAATGGTAGAAAGAACTGCAGAATGAATGTCTGAGCCATCATTTGCTAAGGAAAAAAAAAGCAATGGATCAGTTTACTTAATCTGGGAATCAAAAAAAAAATTTGGGGGGGGCATGCATTGAAATGTTTTAATGAACACAACCTAATTAAAATTCTTATGGCACAGAAGACTCCCAAGATAAGAACCGGAACTACCAAGAACCCCCTCCGGTACTTAGGCCTTTCCATGGGAGCTGTTTTAAACCTTTTGGGAGGGGCCCAAACCAACAGTGAGGCATGACTCAGCCAGATCAAATTCCCGCAGTTACTGAGCATGGTGTGGGTGATGGGGAAGGTGAGTGTGGGTCTGCCCGTCATCCGCCAGCAGGTGCACAGGTAGGCCAGCTCGATCCTCAGCATTTCCACCATCATCTCGTTGTCCAGGGCCAGGTAGAAGTGATGCTGGTCGGTGAACTGAAAGTAAAAAGAGGCCAGGTAAAAGGCCGGCCAGCCTTTCTCTCGAGACACAACAAGCTGTCATCTGTGGCAACATGAAGCCTTGCACTTTGTTGCCAGGAAAAAGGCTTGGTCCTAGCTCTAACCTTTCTGCCCAATTATAAGGCTGCTCTCCATGCAAGAAGACCAATCAATCTGTAGCTGGCTGGGGAGCCAGCACTTCATTAGGGCAGAAGGGAAAGGTGTGCTCCTGGATTTATTTTCAACCCCTCAGAAGGAGATTGCAAGCACCTTTCCTGACACCGCTGCCTCTGAAAGCCAGTCGCTAACTCCTTAATTCCTACTCTTTCCACGACTGCTGGACTTGGAGAGGATTTCAAAGCAAGAGCACTGCAAGCAGGTAAGATGTGGAGACCGGGTTTTACCTGACCCATGACCTTGTTAACACGAACTAAAGGGATGTTGCCTGACGTCGGTGAAATTCAAATTGTTCTCTTGGCCCCTGGATAAGTACACGCATAGCCGCTGGACTGAAGTTCCTTAATAGGGGATATAGCTCACAAGATTTAAGTGAGCAGCACGGGCCAGGATGAAAAAAGAGCCACCTGAGGTTACTGACCTGA
Organism: Tolypeutes matacus; assembly: GCA_026826555.1. Classification (NCBI taxonomy): domain Eukaryota; kingdom Metazoa; phylum Chordata; class Mammalia; order Cingulata; family Chlamyphoridae; genus Tolypeutes; species Tolypeutes matacus. Next base: position 3,012,866 of record JAKSZT010023082.1, read on the forward strand.
GACCTCACAGCCAATCCAGGTGCCCAGGTAAGTGGAGGCTGTGCCCCATGCTGACAAAGCAATCCTGCCGTTTGTCTTTCTGACTGCCCAAATGGATGAAAAGTGTTTGGCATGCACTTCTATGGGTCTAACATTCTTTGGAAGCAAAAACTTTGAAGGACGTTCTATCATCAGAAGGCTAAGCAGTGTATTCAGTATCCCCGTGAAGGGGGTTGAGGCCTGAAAACCAGACAGGCTGCATGTGCCACAAAGGGTGGGACAATAGCCCATGCAAGGATGGGGGACTGTCGGCGATTGGGGGCACCAGGGTTGGCTGCAGATCAGGGGGTGTGTCACTTACAAATTGGTAAAGCGGTGTGAATTTCACCAATACTCGTGGCTGGCAGTGATGGCACATTCAACTCAAGTCAACAAACATTTATTGAGCAGCTATGATGAGCAAAGAATCGTGCGAGGCCCTGGGTGCCATCTTATATGTCTCTACATGTGCACAATTCTGCCATATTCAAAGGGGGAAACCTCACCAGACAGAAAAGAGGGTTTAACCAAAGGATGCTTGTTGGTTTGTTGCTGGTCTGTGCTTCTCACCTGAGGTGTAAAAGTAAAGATTTGGTTCCTAATCACATATAGTTTAGACGTTCCAAGGACACCAATGTGCCGATACGGTCGCCCACTCAACTTCATGTTCTTATTCCGTCCTATTTGAAAAATAAAAGAGAAACTGGAGTTAAGAGCAAATATGGTGACAGCTAATCTGGAGACTCAGGCTAAGGCTGGGCTTATTTTTGTTCCAGGACCCACTTAGGAGTTTGGTTTTTTTCTCATACCACAGTCCTGCTTTAAAATGGAGATAAGGCTAAATAAAAATAAACACATCCCACTCCCCTTCTTTCCATGCACTTGTATGAACAACACCCGGTCCAACATCCACATGGAAGAGAACTATTAAAAGGCCTTTATTAAGGGTTAATTTATTTAGCATTGAGCCACAATACTAAACAGGGTCAGATTGTTTTTTAAAACGTAAAGAGAGTACCCTCCTGTTTTTAATAGGTAAGTGAGAATTTTCTGAACTACAGAAAACAATTCTGTTTTCTCAAGTCACAAATGGCTATCCCAACTGTGAATTTTCAAAATTTGGTTTCTTATTTTGCAAGCAGTCTAGCTAACTGTGCCACCCTGTACTGCTCAGACATGAGAAGAGTGTGCTAGTTCACCCATTCCCCTTCATGATGGAAACGGCAAAACCACCTGCTTTGGTGCTCTACCCAATTCTTTAGAACCTGCATACATCCCAGCCCTCCCCAGACTCGAACCTGCTCAAAACTGCCCTGCTATCTCCCCAAACCTACCAAGCTTGGCGTAGATGTGACTAAGAATGCGCCCTGGCTGGACTCGGATTGGATGGATGTCAGCAATGCTCTGCACGTTTATCCCGTGTTTCCTCAACAATTCCTTAATATGTTTGTTTTCTGCCAGAACAGTAACTGTGCGCAAGAAGGACAGAGAATCTGCATTAGATTGCGACTTTTGTCTCGCACACTGAAATGCATTCTTTATTGCTCTCTCTTCTTCCTGTCTGTGATACACACATTAGCACGCTCTTGCACCCCCTGGTCAGCTCTGAAAATTATTCCACTCATCCTGCTGCCCCTCCTGCTTCTCTCAGTCCTCTCCCTCTTCAACACCCATGCTGCATATTGATGAAGGGCCCTCGAGGTGCAAAGTTCTACACAGTCTGGGAGAGACTAGTAGAAATGGTCTTCAACGGGTCTCAAGTCAGATCACGCCACCTCAAGTGATGTCTTGCCTCCCTCCGGGTCTGCACTTGCTCTCCTCACGTCGCATAACAGGGTCCTCCTGTTAGGAGGGGTAACCACTCCATGCAGGGGACACCAGGGGAAGCCTGTGCCCTGCTCCCAAAGGACAGGGACAGGAAGAGCAGAGCACTATTGGTGGAGGTTGCTGCCAGGGGATGCTTTAAGTGGGCAGGTTGGGGAAGAGGGAGGGAGACCCTTCACTCCTGAGAGAAAGGAAAGCAGGCTTGTGAGGGGGGTATGGGGGGCAGTGGGGCAGCCTGACCCACCCATAACCACAGCTCCCTGGGCTGGCTGGGGCCTACCTCCGGTGGGTGAGGCTGAGCATCTGGCTCTCCAGTAGGCAGGGAGCTCAGAGGGCCCAGGAAGTCCATGTCCCAGTTGGGGGCAGCAGCAGGGATGGGCAGGCTGTACCTGCTGTGCCAGTCCTACTGGCCTTTTTGAGAAGGGACAGCGCTCTCTGGCAAAGGGAAGGAGTCTTAGGGAAGGCCCTGGAAAAGGGGGGCACTGGCCACAGAGGGGTTGGTATGGTGTCCAGCTGCAGCAGAGCCTGCTGGGAACTGGAGGGGCCAGGACAATGCTTGGGCGAGAGGAAAGAGGCTTGTATCCTGTGACGACAGCCTTGATCCCCAGCACTACCCATACAAGTGCCATCAAGGCCTGAATGTCGCCTCCTTATATTTACAAAGCACATGACACTTCTCTGTGGAATTGACACACCAGGGCTCATGGCACCAGCCAGGCCCTGCACCAGGGGCTTTCCCCATTGCAATCCCATTTAATCCTCAAAACAATGTCATGAGGGGGGCGCAGGGCTCCCCGTTCTACAATAGTGATACCGAGGCACAGAGAGGGCAAGCCCCGTGGCTTGGTGGAGCTGGAGCTGCAGCAGAACCCAGGCTGTCCTTCCACCTGGCTGGAAGAGGATTAGGCTGGAGGGAGGGAGGGCAGGGGAGGCAGGTGAAAACACAGGGCTGGAGCTCTGAAAAGGAGGCAGAACTCAGAGGGAGGAGTGAAGGAAGCCTCACTTGCATTCTGAGTCTTCACCAGGGTCATGTTCTATTTTTCAAAGAATAATAGTTATGAAAAACAAGGCTCAATGAGTTACTTGTGCCCCAAATGCAATCAAGGTGTAGAGAGAGTTAAGAAAACAATTGTTTTGTAGAAATTAAATGAGTGGTTGGGAAGAATATTGCTGTCTGTAGGAGTTACTGAGCTATATAAGGGATTTCAAAGAACTGCTGTGCATGGAAGCATACACACACTTTTTTTTTTTTAATTCAATAAGAAATTCAAGAACAATCTGAATTAAAAGAAATACTGGTTTTGCAAAGTTAAATATGAATAGCAAATACACTCACAGACCTTGTACTACCACATCAGGTTTGACTGAAGTGGAAAATCTTCTATTTAAAGGATCAATTTCTCCAGTGGCAAGGAAGCCCTAAGAAAAAAAGGAATATTAAACACTATGAAATATGGATGAAATAAAATTCACCTGACACCTAAGTGTGAAAATGAAATGTTTTGGAGCTGAAAACATGCAGTATTTTACTCCTTTAGATCTTCCAGTGGAGTGCTATTGCCTCCCAAACAGAGTTCAAACTGCCACCGATAAATGTGTTACATTTGTGGCCTTGGCCTTCAGGACTAGCCAAATCCTCCAGCAGCTTGTGTATTGGTCATAGTGAGTAAAATGTCCTGAGCCCTTTATGAGCCTTGTCAGTTAGGCCTCCCTTCCTGCCTAGTGAGGTCACTACTGTCATCATGGTTTTGCAGATGGGGAAGCTGAGGTAACGTCCTCAAGGTAAGCAGCAGAGCAGGACTAGGCCCAGGGCTGACTGTTCTGAGACACAAAGCTCCCCTGCCTGCTTGCGAAGTGTGCCCTCTGGTTGAATATGGACCTCCTCACAGATTCTCTAAATGAACCAAACCCCACCAGAGGGGACAAGGCATTTTGGGAGGAACTTACGCAAGGCTGGGCCTGGACTGAGGCCTTTACACTGGAGTGGAGGAAATGGGGTCAGGGTTACTCGTTTTCCAACTCCTGATATGGAAATCGCAGGTGGAAGGTAGCACAGACGTGATGGAGTCTGAACTCTTCACTTACAGGATGAGGAAACAGGCCCAGAGAGGTTAAGTGACCTGCTCGAGGTCACAGAGCTAGTTAGAGGCAGGCCTGGCTTTCTACCCCCAAGGACATGGCCACGGGGCGACTAGACACACCCACAAAATAATTGCTCTGCCTTAGCAACTACAGCTCCTCAGTGCTGTTTCCAAAGTGATAGCTTGGGCTTTGGTCTTCCTGCAGACACTAAGAACCCTGGTGGTGTTCTGTCCCACCACCACCTCCCTTCTTTCTAGAGCCTGCAGGCCACACAGGGCTGGGGCCAGCCTTAGGGGCTATGGGCTCTTCCCCCCATAGCCCTCCCCAGGGTTTCACAAAAAAGGCATGAGTCAGTAGCTGGAGACCTTCTGTGGCAGGGGTGGGGGGTAGTAGGTGGGAGTGGAGGATTTTCTGAGGGAACACTTGACAAAATTCACCATAGAAAAACCTGCCCACTGCCTATTCACACAGGGAGACCTGTATGCCTACGACTGTGTCAGGAGGCGGCTGGAAGGAGACTAATAGTTTCTCAAATCCAGAACTTTCCATGGATGTGCTGATTCGGGCCCAGAAGCTTCCGGCCTCCTGCTGCATCAACTCAAACAGGTGCTAGCCACAGACCAGGAATGTTGGCAGCAGGGGGACAGAAAGTGATTGGCATGTAGCTGGCACTGAGGTGGGTTCATGTAAATGTGGACACACAAGTCCAGGAGTCAAGTCTCAGGGCCAACCTAGTCCAGTTGACTTTAAAGCCACACCTGGTGGAGAGACCCTGTGCTCTTTCCGGGTTCCCTGCACCCAGTCTGAGAAGCCACCAAGCCTCCTTACCTCTGCCAACAGCGAGCCGAGGATGTACAAGGACTGACCCCACAGATGGGGCAGCTTCCCCAGAGGAATTCTGTCCACTGTGTGAGGGTTCTTATACTCTTCATCTACCTGGCCAAGAGAGAAAAATCCAAAGGAGGCCGAAGGTCAAGGAATAAAAAAGCCAATGACACCTTACCTTGGGGAGTGCACTGAGAATTTACAAAATGGTACCAAATACGCCGTCTCTCCTTTGATCCTCCAGACCAAGTCAGTGCTGAGAGTGGGGACCTGGAGGCCTGGAGGCGCAGGAGGCTAGGATCTGGCACTCCTGGGGCCACACGGTTCTAAGCGGCAGATGGAGGACTCCAATTGCAGCCCAGTTCTGGGGCAGTGCTCTTCCCACAGAAACAGGCACTGAAAGCCCGGCCCGCCTTCTCTGTGCCCAGCTCATGTCTCTGCACTTGGATGTGTTCGACCTACAATATCAGTCCAAAGGGGTGGCAGCGCCTCTCCAGGGTGCTAAGGAGGGTTTCTTCCAGCCACCAGTAGGTGGCACTATTTACTGAGGAAAAACAACTGGACTACTAGACCACTGACCCTCCATTTGGGCCTTCGGAAGCTGAGTCAATTGGGGGCTTTTGTTCATCTAAATAAGCGGCAGTTTTCTTGCTGATGGACAGTGCTGGCTACACGTTGTAAAAGTCAGCCTGCAACTTCCTCTCTTTCAAACCCCACTCTGACCTCTTTGGGTTTTTTGTCATTCCAATACTAGTTGGGGGAAATGTTAGTGACTGCTTTTTCCTCCAGAAAACGTAAGTCAACAGAAGGAAATGGGAAAACACTTACCCCTCTCCAAAGGGGAAAATTACATGGTAACAGCATATATCACTGATATTATATACATCTGCAGTAAAATTTTAAAAAATTACAGTAGTAGTAAACATTTTGAAAACCTTAACATGTATAAACAAAACAGAATTAAGCCTCATTAGTAATCAAATGATCAAATAGAATACAGTGTGAAAGGAGAGTCTCCAAAATGTAGGATTAGAGATCCACCTTTATTTTCCTCTTTATATAGTTCCTGGAAGTTTTGCGGTGCACGGGATTACTTTTACAATCAGATAGCACTTTGAAGCTATGTGAAAAATAAGTAGTGGTAAGAAAGACGGCAAAGATCTAGACTGAGAAATATTAGATGCAAAGAACAGAAGGCAGACAAGGTGTCCAGGTCTAAAGGCGGCCTTGCTCTGCCCTTATCCCACCCACCTCTTCGGCTCCTGCCACCCTGTGGAGGCATCTTTCTGTCCCCTCTCCCCACTCCTGCCCTTCCAAACTGCGTGCAGGTCCTCAAATGCTCTAGGCCCTTCAACCACCACTCCTGTCTGCCTCCACTTCCCCGACTAGCCCCTCCGAGCCCCTCACTAGACGGCAAGTTCATGGAGGCAGCGATGGTGTGGCAGCTACCTGCGGGCTTGGCTCCTCACCTGGGGCCTGGCACAAGCGGTCTGACAGGGCAAGGGGCGGGGCTGTGTACAGTGGCACCCTGCACACGCACATCCTGCTGACACAGGAGTGAGGCGGAAACCCAAACTGTATGCCTTGGCTTGGGGCTGTAGCCACTTGGAGGGCGAGGCCTCTTTTCTGAGGGGCCTGTGGTAGCCCCGTCTGTAATCACATGTTACTGATGTGATGTATGAATGATGAATGTCCCCAGCTGTGACCTGAAAGCAGCCCACGCAAAACGTGGTCAATATACAGTGTCCGACATGGGTGCTGGGCACACAGACGTAAACCTGGTGAATGAAGAAGGAGGAGGGCGCAATGACTTACAGAAACCTGAAGGTCAGAATGGAGTTCCAATGCAAGAAAGTTACAGAGCAACTTTTTATAATGTGTCACCAGCGCTGTTCATCAGAAAGAAAAGTGTAGCTTAAATCATCTAGTGCTTATGAGAGTCACTGAAATGTACCTTTTAGTAGAACAGGGATGGTTATTCCTCTACCATAAAATAGGTGAACTGGCCCCCAAGTCATCTATTTTCCTTTGCTCTGCTTCCAGGTTCCAAACAACCTTTGATTACTAATTTTGTTTTGTTAAATGCCTCAGTCCCAGAAAAGGAGCAACCTGAAGAAGGGAAGAAGTCACTGGAAAGTAACTCCCTGTCCCCACCATCAGCCCCTCCCCCACCAACACACACACATCCCACACAGTAAATGGAATACATCTGCAGGAAGTCTAGGCACGAGACACGTAGAGGGAAAACAGCCACTTGCAGGCTCCGAGGCCTGATCTGTGTAGAGAGGGGCAACCATTTTTTCCCCAAAGTCTTGCCCTTGACTCTGGAACGAAACCAGTCCTGAGAGAGCTTGGATGGTGTGAGCCCATCTGTTCACAGCATCAAGATTCCAGAGCCCAGGGTGAAGGGTCCAGGCTGGCAAGGCTGAGAGACCACCGGCACGGTACAATGACCTCGAGGGGCAGCCCAGTGAGTCCTGGCACGAATGGGCCAGCTGTCTGGACTGTTATAAACTCAAAAGGATGAAATGCTACTAGCAATGGAATATTCTGCTTCTCGGAGA